>MU224719.1:2090417-2109416 GCA_018584345.1 Thuja plicata
CTGTGTGTATATACACACATGTGTATATACACATGTATGTATATACACATGTGTGTATATACACACACGTGTGTGTATACACACACATGTATATGTGTGTATATGAATATGTGTATATATGTAGATGTGTGTATATGTGTACACAAGTTAAAAATACATTTTATTCAAATTAATTAAAAAAATGAAAAATAATCCTTATTCCAATTCTACAATATGAAATTCAAACACAGAATAGCTTATTCCAACTTTCATTTTTAGCCTATTCTGAATAAGTTAATGCCATGCACCAAACAAGCCCTTATGTACGACTGGTCGAACGATGATTACCCTCTTGTGTATGATAACAGTTAATGGTTGGCAGTAACTTTATTGAGGCATGCAATGTCATTGATGTCGGATCTGGGGAGGATTATTTGGTAGATTTTTGAGAGGCATGATAGGCAGACGTAGAGCTCTCGTCTGATGAGGGTTGAATTGGAAATGATGTGATGTTATGAAGTTGTACGTGTTAGGCGTGCGAAGGAGATTTGAATCTTTTTTTTTATTAATTATTAAGGAGAAGCATTTACAAGAGTCTCTGCGAGTTTACAGATGTATCATCAAAACAAAGACAACAAAAAATATAGCGTTTACAATTCCTTGTTGTCACCTCAACAACCTAATGTATCAGGGGCATTAAAAAAAACATTTACAGATATAGGAGCTATATACAGAATATCATACAAAGGTAATGCATATACAAAAAAAAAAGGTATCCTGTTAGGATCCAATCCTCTCTATCCAAGCCTACCATCCCATGGGACCATCCGCCTAGACCAACAGACTGTTCTGTGCAATAAATTCTCAGTATGGGTGTTCTATTAGCTCAGCAACAGGCACATCTATGCCTGGACTTGCTAGGAGAGGCGCAAAACGGGGTGTTGTCTTTCATCTTGTAGTGCCACCTCGAATGATGTTCTTTCCTCAGTCTGCCTGCTCGAGGTATAGCCATGTGAAACTTCCCATACAAATATCCTAGTGTTTCCATCTTGAAGGAGCCTTTCAAACTTAGTCCGTGAAAGCCTTGATGCTAATGTCACCTACACATTCACACTAGACCAAATGAGTCTCCTCAAAGACTCAATAGGGGATCTATTTTTGCCACCAAACACCTTATCATTACGAATTTTCCAAATGTGCCACAAAATTTCAATAGAAAGAGAATACCAAAAAATATTAAACTCCTTCCTAATGCTCTAGATATAACTAAAGATTAGTACTTCTAAAATAGAAATATTAATGTTAATGTCAATTCTAAATGTATTCCATATCTCTTTAGCAAGGAAGTAGTCAAAGAATATGTGATTTATAGTCTCAAGAACTCTGTAGAAGCAACATAGATTCAAATCTCCGGAAGGCTGCATTTTGATAGGTACCCTATGGATAAGCAATTGCCACATGAAACATTTCTTTTTTGGCTCCATATTTAGCCCATAGGCTGCCAAAGATCTTGGACCAAGAAGTAGGATCAAATCTTACATTCCACCTGCTATTATTGTGTGTATATATATCATCACTATTTGAGAGAAAGTTATAGATAGCTTTTGCTTTTACACTTCGTAATAATGTTCCATCTAGCCACCTATAAGTGGTGTATCTATCATATATGGTGTGACATTGTTTGGGTAAAGACAAAACCGAGCATGCCTCTTTGAGGATTGTATACATACTCCAATGAACTGTGGGTAAATTATAGGTTGCCTTCAACATCCCCCGTTTAATAAGTTGTTTATCAACAATAATGTCTTGGAAAGAGGTGATACCTTTCATTGCCCATGCTTTAGCTAAGTAGCCTTGTAGCGAGGCTAACAATTTACCCTTATGAGAGAAGTTCCACCATGGGGGCCTTTCTCCACATATCTTATTATCTGTTGTAATGATGTTATTATTGGAGATAAACATCCTTACTATCTCCCAACTTTTCCAAATGGACTTCAAGACATTAGACCCAGGAGTTTTGACTGGGAAGGTACCAACCACCAAATCACAAAAAACTAAGATCTTTCCATGAGGGGGCTTTTGCTGGGACAACACTGCTAATGTTAAGTCTCAAAAGGAATTTCCAAGGTTCCTCACCAACCATGGCTTTGAAGATCCATTTGGAAACTAGTGCTATGCCTTAGGTTCCGAGGTCTTTCAAGCTCAACCCCCCTTTGAACTTTCCCATTGTAGACCAACTCCATCTAACTCCATGCTTATTCTTGACTCCTTTCCCATCAAGCCACAAGTAGTTTTTGATGATTTTCTGGAGGTGATTAATTTGATAATGATTGAATAACCATGTCGAGGCATAGTATATATTATATGCAGATAAGACCTTTTGGCAGAGCTGAATTCCGCCTGCAATAGAAAGGGTTTGATTGTTCCATCTCTAAAGCTTCTTTTCCACTTTCTCTCTAAGCCAGGTCCACATCTCTTTGAGATCTAGACTAACTGCAAAAGGCACACCCAAATATTTGACAATGTGATTTAGGCCTCCCCAGGTAAGAGAGTATTTATTAAATCATCCAAGGGTGGAGTCATTCCATCTAAGCATGATCGATTTTTGAATAGATATTTTACTACCCGAGGCCTTACAAAACAACTCGAGTTTGGTCATCGATGCTTCCATATTATCCTCCATAAGTTCAAGAAGAATAGCCATATCATCTACAAATTGCATATTAGACATATTGTCATTAGTAATTCCTTTGACCCTTGGTGACAGGGTAGAATAACTAAGAAGGTAGAAGAGAGCATCAACAACAATAACAAACAAAGCAGGAGCTAATGGACAACCCTGCTAATAGATTTGGAAAGAGGAAATGAATCTGATCTTCCGCCATTAACTTCTACACAAGCAATAACATCTATCATTAGGACCTGAACCATGTTGCAAAAGTGTTGAGGAAACCCAAGAGCTGTCATCATAGTGAATATGAACTATCACTCTATTATGTCATAGGCATTTTCATAGTCAATAAAAAACATACTAGCATTATGTCCTATAGTCTCAACCCAATGCATGACCTCCCAACAGACAAGGAGGTTCTCAAGTATGTATCTGCCCTTGAGAAAACTAGTCTGGGTAGGATTGATAATTTTAGGAAGGATTCCTTCCAGTATTTTTGCTAATATTTTTGCCAACACCTTGTATGAAACATTCAACAGAGTAATTGGTCTCCAATTTTTGACCAAGGATCTATCTCCATCTTTGGGAATCAACTTAATGGTCTTGGCTATTTATTTCTTTTCTCATAGATCCTTTAGAAATTGCCTCCTCATAGACTTCCTTCAACTCTTTTGAGATCTAACGAATATTCTTTTTGTAAGATTTTATGGGTAGCCCATCTAGGTTTGGAGCTTTGTCATTGCTCAAGGTTAGGATGGCTGCCAAAATCTCCTCCATATTGATCTCTCATCTTAGTGCTTCTGCATCTAACTCTCCTATCTTCCTTGGAATGAGACCTTTAATCTTTACCCTAGCATCCTCCATCTCTGGATCTCCATCTTTAGAAGTGAATAAACCTTTATAATACCCTATAAAAGCTCCCAAGATGTTTTCTTGATTTGTCAAAATTACATCCTCCTCTCAAATGCTATCAATGTTTCCTTGGTATCTTTACTTCTCAAAAGTTGAAAGAAAATTTTGGATCCCTTGTCTCCATATGCAAGCCAATTGGCTCGAGCCCTTATTTTGGTGCCTTGAATCTTGTGATGTTGCAGTCTTCTCAGGGCATATTTTCCTTGCACCAAAGTGTCATTGGTTTCTAAGTTAGAGGGGTCATTTTGTAAAGAAGCTTCTGCTTGAGACAACTTAACATGGAGCGTTGTCTCCATATGTCTACTGTCTTTCTCTCTTTTCTTTCCTACCACTTAGAATATGACTTTCCAACTGTGAGTGTTCTGAATCCATCTATCAATGGAAAATTTGTGATGGGGGATCAATGTGTTAAACTGATGAATGATGGAAACCATAACTAATGCTTCTTCTTCATCAAGCAATGAGGTGTTGAAGTAAATGCCTTTGTACTCCTCTGCTAGGGTTGAGAGTCTGAGGGAATCAAAATTTTAGAAAAAATAGGGTGGTGATATGAGAGGGTATATGGGACCATCTTGACTGGATTGCTTGATTGAGTCATACCAATTTGAAAGAAAGCTTGTTCATGTAGATTCTATCAAGTCTGCTATATATTCTTCTCATGCCCTGTTGTTGATTGCACTAGGTAAACCATATATCTTTGGAGTTCTCCTTCTCTCCTGCCAAAGGGTCAATCAACTTGTGTTTCCCTAGCATTCTGTTCCAAAAACATCTTTCATCTCCCTTCCATTCAAATTTGTTTCCTCTTGCTTTATCTTGTGCTCTATCTACCATATTGAAATCACCAGCAAGTATCCATGGAATATCATCCATTTGGAAGAGCAATTTCCAAAGCTTAGTTCTACGTACCACTGTATTCATTAGGAGCATAGACACAACATATACAAAATTCTTTATCCTTGTTCTTGAGAACTATCCAGACAATTCTATTGCAAGGGGAGAAACCTCGTCTAATCACAAACTTTTTCCACTTAGGGCCAATTATAAGGATGGCCACACCACCTTTCCCTTTTGAATGATTGATACAAAAGGTATCTACATCTTTCCAAATATACCGGAGACTCACTTCCAAATTAAAGTGTACTACCTTAACTTCTTGAAGTAGCAAGATGTCTATGTTTTTGTGCATGAGGAGGAATCTTTTAACCACATGTTTTCTATCTGAGGATTCCAAGCCTCTCACATTCAAAGAAGCAATGTTCAACTCCATCATTCAACATGATTAAGAGGTGGTGTCCATGTGAACTTTAAAGCTTTCATAACATTTAGGCAACTATCCCTTTTGGAGGCTTATGTTCTTGCTTATTGGTTCGAGGCCTTCCCCTTCTTTTCTTAGGTTTAAATTCAAAGGACTACTCTACCTTGAGGGGAGACCTATGTTTGAAGTCTTTCAATTTCCCCGATTTCTTGACTTTGGTTTTCTCTTTGGCCTTTTTTATACCAACTTCAATCATAGCTTCTTCAATAAGGTTGTTCACTTGGTTTCCCTTATATGGAACAATAGCCTAGCTGTTGTTATGTCCAGTCTCATGTACTCCAAGTTAGTTAAGGGTTCATCTCTTATTTCCCCTTCTTCAAAAGTGATCATACTATTTTGCCTAGTAAGAGGGATGCATATAGTGGAGTTATTCATATCCCTAGAAGAGGGGGTGGCATCAGGGATTACCACCAGTGAGTGATTAGAGAGGCAATCTTCAGAGTCTGAATCATACGAGCTTTTGATGAGGTCTAAAGCCTCATATGATTATGACACCAAAATTCGGTGAGCAAGGAGGCTCCTTGCTGATATCTGCTCCCCTTGGGAGGTTATTATCTCCCCTATAGGCATCCTTCTCATCGACACCAATCTGTTAGATTGCATCTTATGATTGCTATGCTCATAAAAATTGTCTTCTCTTTCAAAAGTGCCTCTCTGAGAACTTTTAACTCTTGAAACTAAACCCTTTTTAAAGTTTTGCAATGCCAATTGTTAGTCATTCAAGGTTTTGTGTCTCGGGGGGAGGGGCTCAGGGACAATAAATGATGAACCCCCACTAGAAGGAGCGCAACAAGAGGAGAGCAAGGTCTTAGTTCACTCGAGAGAGGGTTTATGGGCATCTATGGCCATTTCCAACTCTTGGAGGTGTTTATGAATTACCTCTTTGTTAATTTTAGAAGTATTAATAAGCTCAACCGTGATATTAGGTACTTTAGGAGGGCCCCGTCCTTGGTTACAAATTGACGAGTTATGAACTTCTCTCTTTTGAGTAGAGGGGGATCCTACCCCTAGTGTTAGGGTTTCCCCTATTCACATTGTTCTTCAAAAGAGGGCAAGACTTTCTCATATGACTAGGCTATTTACATAGAAAACACATTAATTCCACCCAGAAATTTGATAGGGCAAATCACAGATTCATTTTGGAGTTGAATATTAAGAAATTATGGAATATCCACACTAGGTCTAATTGGCATCAAAACCCTTGCATCAATATGAGGGAGGAGGGATGAGGTACCATGCATTTCAATACAGAGCCTAGAGATTCCAAAGACTTCGGGATAAAATCCCAAAGGTAGGGCAGTATGTTCCTAACTGCTAACCTTCTAGGGCACGCAAGTGCCAAAACTTCATTAATGTTTGCATTCAGGTCCCAATTGAGCACCCTAAAACAACAAGAGCCTATGTTCCAATATTGCTTCTGCAAAACCTCCTTTTGGCTATTAGGGTTTTTGAATAAAACAATGAATAATCCTTTTTGCACCATTCTAAAATAAGAAAATTGAAACCCTAATTTTTGTATCCACACTTTGTACATCCAATCACTAAGAAAGTTTCTAGAAGGAACCCTAGTAATATCCAGAGCAACAAGAAAGATTCCAACATATTTTAATATAACATTTTTATTTTCAACAACAAAGACCATTTTGTTATTCAGCTTGACAACAAGGGTGCTAGGAATAGACCCCTTACCTCTTCTTGGTCGTTCATGGTGGTCCTCGATCACTTGTTTGTTTGTAAGGACTTCAAATCTGGCCTCCTCAAGAAGTTTATTCTCCTCTGTGACGACGTCCTTGAAGGATTTGGGGGCTATAGCACATGAAGCTTGTGTGCCCTCCTTTGGGAATTGATCAGATCTAGGGGACTCATGTTCCATTCAAGCACAAAACACCGAAGAGAGAAGGCTCAGTCACAAGAAGACTAGAAACCCTAGCCAACTTGCAGAGCAATCCCCTTTTCCACTTTCCCGAGATTTTAATATTTTCACCTTGTAGGTGTTTATTTTTCATTTCTTCTCTCTCGTCTTTGAAGTTGGTTGGTTGTGAGGTTGATAGACCAATTTCCCCGAAACAATAGTTGTGTTTCTAGGGTCGTATCACACAGAAGTGTTTGAGAGGGATTTTTAAGATTGATGATCCTCTATTTTGGCAAGTTATCGATCTCATTCTTGGGGAGGAATGTATGCATATTGACCATAGGTATTGCATGAACATTAACATTTCTTCCACATTCATGGCGCAGACTTTAGAATTTGGTTCAAAGGAAGAAGTGCTCAAGGTGATGAAAGAATTGTGTTGTGGTATGATTCCCATCATGACAATGATAGGGGCTGATGTTGGTCTGTGAGCTCACTAGGGTGACTAGAGGCGCATTACAGACCAACAACCTCCCATGTATCCATTCTTGGTCTGGAGTGCGACTAGTAGCAAGGATGAATGCCATGAGGAGACACAAATTGGTTGGCAATCCTTCGTGGATTTCTTATGAGCTCGTGAGACAGAGTAGAGGACGGTGAAGGAGGCTCGTGATGTAGAGAAAGACAAAGGCAAGAAGGTTGTTTTTCAGCCTCAAGGATTACTGGTTCAATAAGCCTATGGGGAAGCCGATAAAGGTCAAATTGGAGCAGTTTTTGTGTGTTTCTTTCCTCTCATGTAGTGTATTTGCATTGGTAGTAGTTGTTTACAAGATTTTCTTGTAGAAGTGGGGGGTGTCTTGTTTACACAACTCAACATATGTATTTTTGATATGACATGGACATTAGGGCTAGGCCCTTATCATTCTATACTAAGCTTTAATAATTATATATATATATATATATAAGTTGATATTTAATGACTCATATCTTTGCATTTGTAAACTCTCACATCATGATGATGGATCATGAAGTCTGATATGAAAGTTATGTTAAAAATTTGCACGCAATCTTTCCCATAAACATAACAACCACATTTAAGACATTTTATTTTATTCATTTTACGAATTAATTTATTTTTTAAAAAGTAAAATATTAGATAGAAGATAGTACAAACTTTACATAGCGGCTTAACAGATATCTATTTATCTAGCATTTTTGTAGGCCAAGCTCTTCACCGCGATAGTTAATGAGTGAAAACCCTAATCAGTAAAGCGGTAGAGTTCCGAAACCCTAATCGGTTAAAATCAGAATTCCGAAACCCTAGTATCATTTAGCTTATCTACTACTGCGAGTCCCCATTTTAGAGGCACAGGAGTCGAGCAGAGGGGGCAGATCAGGGTTTCTGAAGCAAGCGATGACGTTCAAAAGGAGGAACGGAGGGCGTAACAAGCACGGCCGTGGCCATGTTAACTTCATTCGATGCTCCAACTGCGGCAAATGTTGCCCCAAGGATAAGGCAGTGAAGAGGTTTCTGGTTCGTAACATAGTGGAACAAGCTGCAGTGCGTGATGTGCAGGAAGCATGCGTTTACGACGGATACATGCTTCCCAAGCTGTATGCGAAGATGCAGTACTGCATATCCTGTGCGATTCACTCGCATGTCGTTCGAGTCAGATCTCGCACCGACCGCCGCAAGCGTGAGCCGCCTCAGCGTTTCAGGCGTAGGGAGGATACTCCCAGGCCGGGTCAGCCACCTCGTCCAGGTGTTGCAAACCCTTCGGCTCCTGCGCGTTGAGCGATGGAGGAGCGTGTTTAGGGTTTTTTTCGTTCTCTTTGCTTTAGATGGAATTTCGAAGTTAAAATCAATTTGACGTTGCAAAAACTTTAAGAGTGTTTTCATGTATTTTTTGTTGTGCGATGTATCAATTTTCAAAAACTTCGTTTACGAAATATTTTTCATCAAAATTAGCAAATCTAAACTTATGGATAAATTGGTGGTTGGTATAAATTTAGCTATTCTTTTTTCAAATATTGAAGAAACAAAGCTATATTAATTTAGGTGTTATTTAATTTTATTCTCAATAATTAAAATAGTTCTGTTATGGATTATGAAGGTTTTCTTTTTATGAGAGGGGTATCTGCTTTGGTTGCTACTTTTTTCTAAATGATATAAGATAATGAACAGTCGCCTCCATTGTTCATGGTTAGCAGTTGTTATGAGTGAGAGTGCTTATTGACGACTGGATGATGCGGGAAGCCTCATTTTGGTCGTCAATTACGCTTAAAGGGATCTAGAATTCTATTAATTTAAGGTACCAGGAAAGTATAGTTTGTGAAAAGTGTAGCTGTTGATCTGATAGTGCATTACGTTTAGCAAAGCTATGATCCGCAAATTTTCTATTTCGTTTTTGATACCACGTGTTTGTGTATTTTTTCTCTTATGTCTCTTTCTATCGCCTGTGATTTCTTGATACTTATTGGGCACAAGTGCTTGGAAAAACGGTGTATAGTTTAAAGTGGGCTTGGCCATTTTTACTATCCCAATAAATTTTAGATGCATGAAGAAGGAATATCAGTATTTCAAGTTTTGGTTCCAAAACAACGTAAGGATTATTTTCTTCAAAACTCTTTTCATTCAATTTTTTTTTCAATCTAATTGGGATATAGTCCTACTTTTACAACTGCAATATAGAGGTGCATTTTACTAACGGCATAAATTAGATATACTACTGGCTCTGTTGGTCAGTCTTCCTATTGAACCAGATAGAAACCGGCCCATAGAATGTTAGGGTGCTGTCCTCTATTCTATTGCTGGGTCGCAAAGTAAAGCTATCTCATTTCATTGCCAATTGAGTAGTTTGCTAATCCGTATATAAGACGGGGATACAACGGCAGCCTATGACAAATAAACTTAGTAAGACAAGATGGAAGGCCTATTTTCGATGACCTTTACCAAGTCTTTAAAAGACATAGTCAGTTTGTTTGACTGTTAAAATCAAGTCGAAATTCTTAGACCTGCTTACCTCATCCTAGATGTTAGGTGTATGTGAGTGTAATTGGTTAGATTGAAAGACAGTTGCAATATGTTAATGAGTCGGACATTTTACATGCCTGAAGAGGGAATTTAAGTATTTCAAGTTTTGGTTCAACCCAATGATTGTCTTCTTCAAAACTCCTTTTAATCAAATTGTTCTTTAATCCCTTGGGATATTGTACTACTTTTACCAACTGCAACATGGAGGTGAATTTTCCTAACGACTAAAATTTTGAATTGGGTATCTTTCTCATAAAATCTGGAAGAGAGATTCAATGGCAAGGATTGAATAATGAGTAGCTGGATAAATAGTAAAGCATGGTATTATAGTTAAACTGACAACTAGCAAAGGCCAATGGTCTGTCTGTCAATTTTAGGGTTACTGGGTCGAGTTGAACAAAAAAGACAAAAAAGTAACTTTTTGAAAACATTCTAAATTCCTCATGGGTTCCTCCGCTGACTGGCAAAAATACGTTTTAGGTTCTACTCGGGTTTGGCAGGCCAACTCAGACTGGGCTGAAACCTGTCTGAGCTTGGAGCATTCTGTTTATGGACCTGGGCCTGGGACAAACCACACCAGGATCTGGGGTACCAGGTGCAGAAACCAGTACCTTAGGACTTATAAGTTTTAAATTTTATGGAAGGCATAATTTCAATCTGATGACCTTTATCAAGTCTTAAAAGACAGACAGTCTGTTTGGCTGAAGTGCATTAGCAAATTGCAGCATTAGGAAGGGTAAAATTTGTTGATGTCTTCTAGAGTGATGAGGATTATCTTTGAAGATGATTTGAGTTTTTCAATACAAAATATGGTGTCGAAGTCATTAGTGGAGCATGAGCGTTACCACTAATAACTACGGGAGAGGAGGGATACGGTTCCACCAGGTGTAGATGGCCTAAAAAGAGGATTGAATGTGAGTTTCAGGGCCCCTATTTCAGGAGAATCAACTAATTCAAAGGCAGTGCTAACCCTTTATAAGATTATAGTTTATGTTGAAGTTACAAACCAGAATTTTCGTCAACTTACAAGTAGAGTTTACTGCCTTCTCAGTTAAAGCCTTTCTTGTGGCTCTAAGTATAACAAATTTGAGGTTGCTAACTGAAGTTTAAAATCAATTTTTTACTCATCGATCACCATAATGATTCTAGCTCTTCTTTAATGCTCATTAATGACCTTAAATATTAAGGGCTATTTTAATGATATTTTAAGCCTTCACTATTTGTGAAGGCTTTTGCACATCTACTATGTGTTTGGTGTTATTTAATTAATGTATTCTGACTGCAACGTTAGGTTAATTATCCTGTGTAATTTGGTGGAACTTTTCATGCTGGAGGACTGCTGAGGATCCTTTGGGTAATGTTGCAGCCATTGTGACACATTCCATTCTGGAGAATGTGATTGTGGAGGGGTAATTAATGCTGCACGAAAGAGTTCATTGTTGGAGCTGAATTAAATGAAATTAATAAATTATATATATTCACTAATGACCAAACCAAGTCAACAAGATTACGAAGTGCAAAGATGCATCATGAGGAAGTATACCTGCTTGACTAGGTTATTTCTGTAGAGTTAGGAAATAAGGGAAGCTAAATTCTCAAAAATAGCAAAGAGAAGGGCATGGTTTAGCTCCAGTAGTGGCAATTGATATTGTCAACTTGAGAAATGTTTTGGATGTATGGAATAATAGCAGCTGTTAAAAGGGCTTTGTATGCGTCTGCATCAGACAACAAGACATCATCCAACAACGTTAGAGTTGTCTTGGCTTAAGCTCAAGTTGTATCTCTTTTGTGAAATTTAGGTTTAATGTTTGGAAATTTAATTTTCCTAGTTTTGGTATCTTTTATTCCATATTATCTGTAGAACATCCTTAACACTTTAAATTTGCCCTTCACCCTTTAAATTCCGAGATGATAAAGCACTGATGAAATTCACATTGTATCCAAAAAATCATATATTCACAAGGGAACATGGTTCATGTGGCTGTGCTTAATGAGCACACTCTAGCACAGCCATAAACCTGTCTCTTTTCTGTTTGCCATTAAAGCCAAACTCTAATTTTTTTGTGAACTATCTCTCGCCTACCTGTGCATCATATTTCAAAGTTCCACTGCTGCGTTGCAAGGAGGTGTAAGAAGCTGTGGGCTTCCTCACGAGTAGTCAAACTGTGCGTTTTACAGTTTCCAGCATAGTCACAGCCTGTGCCAAAATGGGAGCTTGCAAACATGAAATCCATTAAACCATGAAGGATTTATCAAAATTGTCTTGTGTTGCTTAAAATTCTAGTAGACAAGGCACATGAACTGTTTGACCGATTCCCTTAAAGATGTGGTGTTAAGGAATGCTATGACACATGTAAAATGTGGAAGCCATAGACATGACACATGAACTGTTTTAACAAAATGCTTTAAAGAAATATGTCCTAATGGATTGCCTTGATTGCTGGATATTCACTAATGGATTTGTTTAAAAGGCTGTAGGGACCTATAACCAAATGCAATTGGCGGGTTTGAAAGATGAACTCTACATCCTTTGCCTGCATCCTTGCATCCTGTGGGGAAGGGGGGAGCTTTGGAACAGGTTGTGGACGTTTTGTGCAGGCTATGCACAAAATGGTGCAATTATGTGCTCAAAATGTTTGAATCAATGGAGCACTCTGGAACATATACTAATATTATAAGATCTGTCGTCGTTCGATGTGCATGCAGCCATTCAGGTTTAGTGGATGAGGATTGTATACACTTAAATCACATGAAATGACCTTTCTTGTATTACACCTACACGACTGATCATTGTTTGCATGGTTGTGCTTCTTGCCTATGCTGAGTATCTCCAAGGACAGCCTAAACTTTATCATTAAGATGCTAATCAAACCTGTGGTAGTTTTGTGGATGTGTTGTTTTGGGTTTCTGAGTATTTAACATTGCTTTATTTCTCTCAAACATACGTATTTCTCTCAAACATCTATTCAGACGCGGGCATGTGGTGTGAGGTTCAAATGCTCTCAAGGAGATTCACAAATGATAAATTATTTAGAGATACATGGATGTAGTTGAATTGAAGGCGCCATAAACTGGAGCCCTTTTTGTATTAGGGGAGAGATGCGAAGTTGGAGAGATTGGCTTGGGAGATGAAAGTAGGGCATTCCTAGATTCAAGACATTTGCATAGTAGTGTGGAAAAGTAGGAAAAATTAAGTATATCTCTGCTACCATAGAAGATGGCATTTGCGTTTTGATTTATTAGATGCATTCCTAAAACCTTTGATATGTCTAGAAACAATTTCTGTTATTTTAAATATGGAAAATGCTCTTTTGGATATTATTGGTGGCAATTAAATGAGGTAACTTGAAAAACAGGCTTGCACTATGATAATGTGAACAAACCTATACTCGTAATGAAGAATTGAAGTTTTACTTTCAGTTTCTAGAAAGCAAAATTTGCTTTTGTTTTGGTTTTGAATATTTCACAATCTGTATCCATGATTGTTGAAAGAGGAACTGTTGTGAGAAATGTAGACAATTTTTGTTATTTTAAATAGGGAAAATTTTCTTTTGGATATTATTTGGTGACAATAAATGAGGTAACTTAAAAAATAGACTTGCACTCTGATAATGTGAACCATGTAACACCTATACTCATAATGAAGGATTTAAGTTTTACTAGTTTCTAGAAAGAAAAAAATGGGTATGTTTTGGTTTTGAATATTTTGCAATCTAGAGTATCATGTGGGCTTTGTAAAACTATATGCATAAAGTACATGTACATTGTTTACGTATTTCTCAAAATGCTTCATTTTTTTTATAGTAAGAACATTTAATTGAATTGTTGTCATATATATTTTTTTATGGTAAACATTTAATTGAATTGTTGTCATAAACTTGTCTTAGATAATCATGCTTAGGACATACACAACACTCGTTATATCCATTGGAGTCAAATCAAATAAATTGAAAATAGAAATCAACATAATTGATTCCTAGTTGGAAAGAACTTCCTAGTTAGAAAGAAGTAAGATTTAAATTGAATATTGCTTTCAGATCTATCTGTGACAAAACATCTTAAAGTATGATGAAATTCATGATAAACTATGCAAATAACTCCAATTAAGCTAGAGTATGCAAGATTACCACTAAATTGACATAATTTAAAGATCTACTATGCTAAAATAATGTTATAAAATACTCCAATTAAGCTAGAGTATGCAAGATCAACACTAAATTGGCATAAATTAAAGATCTACATGCCTGATTCTATGCTAAAATAATGTTATAAAATAGCTTTCAAATGCTCCTAAAACACTAAAAAACTCTTCAAAATGACCTAGAACAATCTTGACATAGTTTTGTTACAAGAAATTTAGATGGAATTAAGTTTGGATTGATGTTTCTTTTATACAAATTCTTAGAAGATCGATAGCTAAGATTTAAGATTGATTCACCACGAGTGGTGGAGAATAAGCCTTGTTTGATCCATGTGATTAACTTGGAATGGATGATTTAGTTCCTTTGTCCTTTAGTGATGATAGAGCTGAATTTCTGGTTTTTGATTGTGTGTGTGTTTTTTTTTAGTGATGAGTTGAAAAACAAGACCATTTGATTAATTTATTTAATTTATTAATTTATATTAAGTTTTTGATTTAATTAAGTGTGTGAGGACTATTAATTAAATATTTTGCTCTTTTTGATTATTGACCTTTGATGTTTGATTAGAGATTAATTATGATCAATCCAATTATAGTAGGGTTTGATTGACTTGATGATTGATTATGATTTGACCCTTTGAATAGGGTTTAAGATAAATTGATTGAGATTAGGGGCTACTGATTAGATGCCAACCTTACTCCATTGAAAAGTAAAGATCATTGCTAGCACTCTTGGTGTATTTATGAAAAATAGGGAGCTTAATCATATGTACATCCATATTTGTAGGACATAAAGGTGTTCTTGATTATGTTTTGTATGGTTAGGGGCCATGTTATCTATTCTCCACTTTTGGATCTTTTTCTCTATCTTTATTATTATGGATTCTTTGTCTAGTTTCACTTCTTTTCTACTTGACCAAAGTCCCCAATCTATTATTATAATCTATCATCATCTCATCTAGCATCATCTCTTAGCAATTTAACATCTAAAAACTCACTTTATAATATTTGTCACAAATCTTGCTTTTGACCTAATTAAGAAATGTTTAATGATTTTGATAATATGGGAGGAGGCTTTTAATCTTATGGGGTTTATTTATTCATATTGATTCATCTTTAATTTTGTTTGATTTTTTTCCTTCCTCACTTGTGAATTGTTCTCCTTTATCATGTCAAGGTTTTCTTAGAGAACTCTAAATGTTAGATGAGTTATTTTAATGAATTACAATATATTATGTCTATCTTTTTTCACCACAATTTAATTCTTCATCCCCATAGAAATGACATGACATATATGAAAGGTCAAACTTATCTAGGTGAATTTGTCTAATATTTTTCTAATTGTCTTGTCACTTCATTTAGAATTTTCTTAGTTGGAATTTTGGTTATAAGCCACTTTATTTCTTTCATAGTCATAAATATCAGCCCATTCAAGATCCACATATATCTCAATATTAGGGGTTTTATGAGTTGCATCCTTCTTAATATACTCTCTTGACTCTTGGGGTACACTTTTTTAAAACCTTTTCCATTGTCTTTCTTCTTAGTCCCAAGCTTTGGTTATAAGCCAGTTTATTTCTTTAATATTCATAAATATCTTCCCAATGAAGATCTACATATCTCAATACTAGGGTTTTTATGAGTTGCATCCCTCTTAATATACTATACACTTTTTAAACCCTTTTCATTATCTTTCCTTCTAGTCCTAGGAAAGTTTCAAGTGTCTTTATTCTTCCTCCTTTTCTATCATGATCATGAAATTCACTTGAAACCTATCTTAATCTCACCAATAATTTTCTTGTACTCTTGTTATCAAAATTTACCATAAATATTTAATTGATTTACATTATCCATCCTTAACTCCTTTCTTTTTAGTATCTTAATTTATCAAGGGAGTCATATAAGTAGCCTAATAATATGACTAACTCGCATTTTAATGCCTATAATGATCCTTATTATTTTATATTATAGTAGGGTAAGTTTAGGATGTAATTAACATGAAAAACATTGTTAGGATAGAGGTTGTCAAATTTAATCAATGCAAAAGGCACTTTCCCACTTGATATGGGTGGTTAGATGCACATAAGACATGTGGCATGTTGTGATTAGTCCAAGAAAGTGTATCGTGTTGTGATTAGTCCAAGAAAGTGACTAAGTAATGTCATTATCAAAAGTGATATTGGCTTTGCCATTACAAGGTTATTTTGTGGTGGGTTTAAATTTGGTTGGTAAAGTGTATACCAGTTAGAGTTGCGTTGAGTAGTTGGAAACTGGGGTTTAGGCTTACCACACCCTTGCTTACTTTTAAGGTTTTACAAACAAACTTCAAGTTTGAAAAAAATATGGAAAGTGGAGTGAGGATCAAGAAAAATGATACCCAAATTTAGAGGCCGAGAAGTCTGACTAAAGAGGAATGGGTTATGGAAAAAAGAAGTGTACCTAATGCTAGAAGAAAAAGAAGTGTGCCTAATGCTAGAAGAAAAAAAAAGAGAAATAAGGGTGAAGACTTTCAAGGTTCAAATATTGGCTTTAGCACATACCTTATACTGTTTCAAGTATGATGGTAAAAGTAATCCTACAAGTATTGGGTCACAAAAGGAGGGGAGATGAGAAGTGGGGTGGTGGAAATAAGTAGGTAAAATGTTAAAAGCTCAATATTTTAAGTCTTAAAGCTTGGGGATACCCAATGCTAAATGAGAGGAAGCATGTAAAGAGTAAGTGTAGAGTACTTAATGTTAATGGATTAGCCTTATAGCTAAAGAAGTACATGATTACATGATTGTTTGGAGACTTAATCTTGGGGCCATAGGTAAAGATATAGTAGGATGTGGGGGCATGAAATCTATTATAAGGTACCTAGTTCCAAAATTATTATGATATATAATCAAAGTCTTAAGATCATTCAATCTTTGCATAGAGCCATATGTTAGTGGTTTCATTTAAGGTTATTAGAATGCCTCGAAATTTTAATCAATGATTTATCCATGGGGTTTATGTAGTTCGCTCTCACTAAATTTTGACCTATGTAGGCTTACACCTTATTGGTACCTTACGAGTGGGCTTTGAACATATATCAAGATGGCTTTTGACTAGGGAATGAATATAACCTTGTACTTGATAATATATTGAGACATATTTTGCATGCTTTTCCTTACAAGTCTTATTAACAAACCATATTTCTATGATCACTTTTTGGGTTAATGATCCATTGAAGTTGATCTAACATATTTTAAGTGTTGGAAGTAGTTTGATAGAATTTATCAAGTTCTTGTTCTTTGATGGGGGCATACTCTAGCTATTATTTTCCTTAAAAATTTAATGGAACAATCATGTGATTCCATTCACTTTTGAAGCTAAAATGTACATCTAAACCTATCTAGAAAGATAATATCCATGTTAACAATGTAATTGATTATGATATTCATTTTCCTTCCTAACAATTATCTTGAAAGGTCTATCACACTAATGGCCATAAGAATAATTACACCAATCTTGTGATGGTAAAAAACTGCCTACATGTCTAGTCATTTTATTAAGCCATGTGCACAATCATTACCCCACTCTAACAATTAATTTAGGTTAAGAATCAAAACTTAAATACCAAAGGACTATCAATACAAATGTTGTAATCAAAGTGTGATGGAAGAAATGGTGTCATAAAAGGAAAGTGACAATCATAGATTGTTGTCCTATCCTTTGATTTAGGAACATCTAATGGGTGTAAGGGCAATCTTGAATCACCAAAAAATGTTGTATTTTCCTTTTGTTTTCTTAGTTTTCTTTATTTATTTTGGAGCTCATGGTGACACTTATAGGCTATAGGATAGTTAGAATCTATTAGAGTAATCAGTTAGTTCTTACTCTTTTTCGCTTAAGCTATCTCTTAGGTGCAAATAATTAATACTTTATATTAATTATATTGCGCAACCTAGCTTTTATGTTTTAGGGTTTTTGTTCACCTTTATAGGTTGAACTTTGTAATGTTTTTTCAATAACATAGAGAATTATTGTGACTCTTCTTTTGAGCATCACTGTGTTCTGCTTTTTCATTTTTGTGCTTCTACTTTGTATCAGGTTATTTGCATGTAGGTGTACTCAGGGTCTGTGGATTTGCATGTTTCTCAAATCCTACATGGTATCAGAGTCACTCTGTCGCTGCTTGATCGAAGGTCTTTGAAGCCACGATTCGAAGATGACAGCCACAGCCTTTTCTGAGGTTTTTCTGTCACTTTGAAGGAGGCACGATACTCTGGAGCAGATTGAGCCAAAACAGATGCTCCCATTGCGTTCAGAAGGCCCGGGAGAGTTGAAAAACATATAAAGTTTGACTATTTTGGCCTCTGTGACCACAGGTAAAATTTTTTGGCCTCCTAGGGTCATACGACTCGAAAATTGAGGAAAAAACTCAAAAAAATAAAAAATGCATTTTTAAAACATTTTTGGGTGCTGCCAGCCCGCGCCACCAGCGCGCCGCCCAGGGGCCACCGCGTCGCCACCCGGGCCCGCCACCGCCCACCGGCCGCTCGGTCGCCGCCCGCGCCCGGCCAAACCTCCGCCAACTCCCCGCCCGCTCGCCGCCTCCTCCGGTGGCGCCGCCCACGGGCCACCGCCGCGCCACCAAGCCCTGCGACGGGCGTTTGGACGTCATTTTTATGCTCATGACTGGTTTTTTCCAGTGACTAGGTATTTGGAGGTACCTGTGGTTTTTTGCCCATATCTTGGGCATACGGCGTCCTTTTTCAGAAAATGAAATATCGCCGGAAAGGTGTTTCTGAGACGGACGCAATGATGCTAGTCTTGTTTTCTGATTCGGCTGTTTGAGTTCCTATTTTCAACGTTGAAGTTGAGGCTTCGTTTTCCCTCCACTCTGCATCCGGTGTTCAGGTTTTTCTCTCATTTTTTCTGTGCTTTCAGTGGTTGTTTATTTGTGGTGCACAGGGGATAGGATTATACATTGTGGGGGGGTGCATTTTACTTTCTGTCATTTCATTCAGAAAGACCCTTCTACTTCTGTCTTATTCTTCTTTCAATGTCGGACCCTTCTGTGGCCCGACTGACACCTCACAACTACCACACATGGAAGCCACACATGACC
>MU224719.1:2111039-2121062 GCA_018584345.1 Thuja plicata
TCTTCTCATTTGAGCATCAGCTCGGCCTTCCAGTGACACCTCATCTTTCGAGGTCACCTCTTCAGTGCCCACTGACTTTCACTCCTCTGCATTGGAGTCACAGTGGTTTGTTCATTGATCCAGGGGTCCTTTCATTCTGGGGGGCTTTGGAGCCTCGACCCTCTCTCAGGGGGGGGGTTGGCAGCACGCATTGTACTACTGGCTTTGAGAGAGTCTCTTGAAGTCATTCTTTTTGTCTTTGCTTGCTTTTATATCTCTTTTTGGAGAGGAGTTTTTCCCACTGGGTTTTCTCCTTTGTCTCCGGTTTACAGAGATTTCCTTGTATTGGGTACCTGATCAGGCCTTGTTGCCGGGACCCATTTCCTGCTTTCTTAGCTGTGCTAGGTTAGCTTACCTCCTGAGCTTCGCTTAAGGGGGGGTGTTCGAGTAATCAGTTAGTTCTTACTCTTTTTCGCTTAAGCTATCTCTTAGGTGCATATAATTAATACTTTATATTAATTATATTGCGCAACCTAGCATTTATGTTTTAGGGTTTTTGTTCACCTTTATAGGTTGAACTTTGTAATGTTTTTTCAATAACATAGAGAATTATTGTGACTCTTCTTTTGAGCATCTCTGTGTTCTGCTTTTTCATTTCTGTGCTTCTACTTTGTATCAGGTTATTTGCATGCAGGTGTACTCGGGGTCTGTGGATTTGCATGTTTCTCAAATCCTACAGAATCTTGAAATGACAAAAAATACTCACCTCCTATTTTAGTAAGTTTGCCTATATGGGTTTGTTTGGACATAAAAATTGACCTGAAGGAATGAAATTGAAAAATAAAATGATTGGTAATAGAATCATCTCATTGTCCTGCACGATTTGGAAGATTATCTGAGAAATTTCTTCAATGAATTGTTAAACTCAAAAATTGAGGATCTTTGTAGTCATGAAAAAGTTTTGAAAATTGGACAAATAAACCTTTAGATATTTGTGGCATTCTAGATCTTTTCATGATCTTTCCAATGATATGTTATAATAACAAATCAAACGTTTGAGTCGCAAGTTCTTTTCAGAAATTGTGAAAGTCTCAATGAAATATCCACGTAGGCGGGAAAGTGAATTGAAAAGAAAAAAATAATCCAAAAAGAATCCTTTGCAAACACTAAAAGATTTCATTCAAAATCAAAGAAATATCAAAATCTAAAAGATATTTAATATACACTATGTGACTAACATTGATTTCAAAGAGAATAAAATCAACATAAAAATGAGTTAAGCCAATTGATTTCAAAGAGAATAAAATCAACATAAAAATGAGTTAAGCCACAAAATAGTTAAGCCAAAAATAGTACAATTCAGAATAAACTTACATCAAACATAGTTAGTAAATAGAACTTCATATATAGTATGCCTTGATCTCGTGCATAAACTATGTATTTTGGCATTCTAGGGATGGAGTTGTCTCTAGTAAACATGCATTTGGGGATGGGGATTCAGGGTTTTTCATAAGGGAGATTGAGATTATGTTGTTTCAAGATCTAGGTATTTTGAAATATCATTTGGTTAGGAAAGCAATACATAACTCTAAGTTGAAAGATTAAATATATTTGGTGTATACTTAGAAGGAACCCCAAAAGGATTTGCTTGACTCCCTGAGGATGTAGGCCAAATTCCAAGGCAAGGCTTAAGCTATATTTTGTTTCACATACCCCTAAGGACAATGACCTTCATGCACTCATAGGCGGGGAGTGTAGTCTTAAAAGGGTGACTTGGTTCTTCACCCAAAATTTTCACTATTTTTTTAAAATTTTATTTAAAAACAACTTTAATACATGTTCAACGCAATTGCATACTCAGGCACATTTGTCTATCTAAGATAGACATTTGTCCATCTGGGATATGCATCCAACCATACATGTTAGAAATCTCTCCATATAGGATAGGGGTTCATCTATCCAACTGGGATATGCATCCACCCAAACGCGGTAGATCTATTCATAAGGAATAGAAAATGCTTTGGCTAGAAACTTAGACTCATCATGACCATTTTGGTCTTGAGTCTAAAGACCACTCCCCTAATAGGAGTGCACCAAGAACCATTTAGGATAGCCATCCAACCATACAGGTTAGACATTTATCCATATAGGATAGGGGTTCATCTATCCAACTGGGATATGCATCCACCCAAACGTGGGATATCTATTCATAAGGAATAGGAAAGTCTTTGGCTAGAGACTTAGACTCATTGGGACCATCGGGGTCTTGTGTCACTCTCTAAAGACTACACTCCCCTTGTAGGAGTGAACCAAGGTTATCATTCATAAGAGTTTGTAAAATATAATATAGCTCCAATCCCAACTTAAAATTTGGCCTAAAGCCTCAGAGAGTGAAGGAAATCCATCTAGAATTCCTTCGTATGTAGTAATTTTTTTTTAATTTTTTGAAATTAGTGTTATCTATTCTTCTCTCAACCAATGGGTAACTTGCATGACAATATTTCAAATAAAAAAACAAAATCTCCTTTAAGTAAACTCTAAACTTCATCCCCAAATGCATGTGTACTAGGGACAATTCCATCCCTAGACTGCCTACATACAATGTTTCAACACGAGATCAAGCCATTATATATATGTAGTTCTAGTTTCTAACTATGTTTGATACAATATATATTGTCTTTTAAGTTATGGATTGGTTGAGTGAAGAATAGATAACATAAGTTGGAAAATCAAACATATTCAATGCATACTTAGAAGGAATTCAAGATGGATTCACTTGACTCATTGAGGCTTTAGGTCGAATTTCAAGACGGTACTCAAGCTATATTATATTATCATACTCATAAGGATGACTACCTTGATGCACTCCTAGTAGGGGAGTGTAGTATTAAGAGAGTGACTCTGGACTTGGATGGTCCCAACGAGTCTAAGTCTCTAGCTAGAGCATTTTATATTCTTTGTGAATAGATGCCTATCCCATTTGGGTAGATGCCTATCTCGATTCAATAGATGAACCCCTCTCCCATATGGATAGAGGCCTAACTCATATGGTTAGATGCCTATCTTGGATAATTAGTTGCCTATCCCATTTGGATATAAGTGCTCAAGTATGTAGTTGTGTTGAACATGTATGAAAGTTGAGTAAAGTAAACAAATAAAAAAATTGTGAAATTTTTGATTTATAGGATTTGGTTCTTTACATGTCACATGTTGAAGGCATAGATTTTGAAGAGACTGTTTCTCTAGTGGACAGGATGGAAGCTATATGGATGTTTCTTGCATTTGTTGCTTACAAGAGCTGTAAGGTGTATCAAATGGATGTCAAGACAACTTTTCTGAATGAAGATCTTAAAGAGGAAGTTTACATTGAACAACCATATGGTTTTCAATTAGTAGAATACCCAAATATGGTGTGCAGACTCAAGAAGGCTTTAAATGAACTCAAGATTGGACATGTATCTACTGGAATATAACTTCAAGAAAGGTACAATAGATAGTAATCTTTATTTCAAACTTGACGGTAACAAACCCTTGATAGTTGTGTTTTTTGATGATATCATTTTTGGTAGAGATGATGTATGTAAGAGGTTTGCAGAAGAAATGTAAAAATAATTTGAGATGTCAATGATTGGTTAGTTATTATTTTTTCTTGGTCTTCAAGTTGCTCAGTTGGATGATAGTGTTTTCATTTCTCAAACTAAGTATATGGAAGAGACGTTGAATAAGTTTGGTATGTAGAACTCTAAACTTGTAGGCACCTCTATGGTCACCAGTTGTCATTTAAGCAAGGGCAAGGAATCTCTAAAAGTGGATTAGACTGTTTATACGTCTATGATTGGTAGATTGTTATATTTAACTACTTCAAGACTTGATATTATGCATGCAATATATTTTTGGTTGCAAGATATCAAGATAATCCAAGGCAATATCATGACAAGAGAGTGGAAATGATATTCATATATTTGAAAGACTCCATATTTTGGTTCATGGTCTAAAAAGGATAATGTTCTCTCTCTAAAGGCTTACACAAATGCTGATTGGGTCAGTGTCCTAATAACATAAGAAGTGTTAAATCCACAAGACAACTTAGAGGGGAGGTACTGAATTAGTTGTTAATAAAACCTTTCCATGAATTAGATCCACAAACAAATATTCATAATTAATGCAGAGGTGACAACAAGAAGTGTAGTGTTCCTCCTTTTCCTTCAATAAGGCACCCAAGCCAACTTGGGTTCTCCTAGGATCCTATATCCTTTCCCACACAATGTATTCTACCTATCAAAGGTGGTAGAATCAGTTTTCAATCTTTCCCAATTGGATACAATCCAATTCAAACTCTTACACTTTTGGGCTTTAGGGACACTAGCCCTATTTTAGGCCTCAACCTAGAAGTCTTCAGCAGTGACTTCACCAACCAAAACTAACTGTTGGGACACCTTCCTTATGTCTTAAGGACCAATAATCACCCTTTGGTTCAGCCCTTCACTTTCCGTACAGTACCTATCTAGGACTGTCATAGAATTCCTTGTAGTACTATCCATGAGATTTTTCCAACTTAACTCTCCCTTATGATTAATTTATATATAACTAAGGATATATACATATACCCTTTATGAAGTTATATCAAACCCAAAAGCCTTGAAGTTCAACTCCACTCCAGCAACCCCTAACTCTCACCAAGTTTGCAAACCTAATTGGCCTAATTAGGCTTGGATTTCAAGGCAAGTACTAGAAATTGGGTGCATGAGATTGAAACAGTGCTCCATATGTCTTCAACTAACTCCCTACAACTCAAATCCACTCCTAATTCACTCAACCAATCTCTTTATCAAACACAATACTTCCTTCTCCTTCATTCTAGGCTGCATACATTGAGATATTCAACCCAGGGCTTGATGCACGAGGGTCTTACCCTTTGATCCATTTCCCGAGCTTGTAGAATCATTAAATATACCATCCTAACTTGCATTTTCCAGGATCTTAGAGAAATCCACTTGTCAGAATGCAAGTTAGGACCCCATTTGCAAATTGTGATTCAAATAGACTCCTTCCTGGACTGCTTTTTGGAAACTTCAAATAAAACTTGTCAAATAAAAACCAAATGACTTAAAATCAATCTCAGAGTGACAATAAAACAAAAGACATTCAATAAATCAACTTGGTTTCCCAAACTCACACCTTACCAAACTCACACCTTACACGTCTGTACAACTCAGAAATGCTCACAAAACCACTTCATATTCCATTTCTCATGCATCAAAATTACATCTCAGAACTTCTAACCATGTTGGTTCGAATTAAGAACTTTAGAACACATCAAATGTGAATTTTGATCGATCAAAAATTCCCTATGACTGTTGGGCTACCATCTTGCATCTTTCGAGCAACTTTTGGAAGTTGCATGAGCAACTTTTTGACAACTTTTGCAACATTTGGAAAAACTTGTCTTTTTGCACTCGATGACCTTAGGAATGAATCCAAACCTATTCAAATGAAATAAAAAGATAAGAATAACATGAATCCAAGGAATTTAACCTTAAGGACTCTAAAAACACAAAATAACTTAAAGAGAAAAACCTAACTAGGTGATCCAAATGGACTAAGGCATCTCTAAGCTTATAAGGTTGCCTAAGAGATCCTTGACCATACACACATGGATCCCAAAACCAAAATAGGATGATCCTCTAAGATCAATCCATTTATGACAAACAAGGTCCTCTAGGATCAAAACAAAGACAGTCATGGGTGCACTGCACCAATAATTCTTTAGCCACAAAAAGATATAAAAATTAAAGAACATAAAAAAGCATAAACCACTATACACAATGGAACACCAGATTTACATGGAAAACCCTATTAAGGGAAAAACCATGGAGAAGATTAATTTTCAAATA
The DNA here is from genome assembly GCA_018584345.1 of Thuja plicata. Classification (NCBI taxonomy): domain Eukaryota; kingdom Viridiplantae; phylum Streptophyta; class Pinopsida; order Cupressales; family Cupressaceae; genus Thuja; species Thuja plicata. Next base: position 2,116,913 of record MU224719.1, read on the forward strand.
TATAGGAACACCTTTTAAGGTGACATCAGTTAAGGTGATTTTTACAAAGAAAGACTCATTGCCAGAGTCTCACTACTAAAGGGCTCATTGCTTGAAGAAAGAAGGCTCACTACTGAAGGGCTCACTGACCAGGTGAAAAAGAATAAAGGAGAATACACCACCACTGATGCACTTATACAACTCAATCGATCTCACTCCTTTTGGTATCCAACACATGAAAGTCCACACTGCTCAACACCACACTTTACATCGCTTCATACATACATGGATACATATCCTCTTTCATACATCCTTATCACATATGCACACTCTTTCAAAAAAATTACACAATTATACACACATGCCACACCTTTTCCTCAATAATTCATCCTTTCTTTATACCATCCTTTTATTTTGAAAATCTCTCACTATCGAATAAGCATCTTGATTAAACACAATTTGAAATAGGTCGACACTAAACATTCTCGCGGTGGAAAGCAATGAGAAGTGGACCACAAAACGCCTTAATTAGGACCAAAATTATCATCATACACATTAAATTCCATCTTACATTCACTGAGACAATCAATTGAAGTGTAAGCACCCAAGGTCAACCAAACCTAGAGTAAAAACACCATCAAACTTTAAAATCATGTATTCAAAACTCAAATTCTTATGCCAATAGAGCTAAATGAAGCTAAGGACATTAGAAGCGTAGTTCCAAAATCACAACATCAAAAACCTTACACGAAGAAATTTAGAGCATGCATTTCACGTAGGAAACACTGTCAATTATTGTCATACCCAAACAAACACTAATTCCACTGAATTGCAATCTGAAACACAAAAAATTGAACCCAACATCTTCAGACACTTCTTATTAACATACCAAAATCATCATTAGATTTGTAATATGAACTATGCATAGAAAAAATCTTAGCACCACTACACATGAAACAATCACTAATGCCAACAATGACAATGTTGACATAAATGACAACCTTACTTGGTCAACTCACAACTCATTCTGCTCAAACCTGCAACAATCTCCCCCTTAGTCATTGATGAAAACACACCAATGGCAAAAAAATAGAAATTATATTATGCCAAAATTCTCCTAATGTCAAACTTCCCCCCTTTGACATCAATGGAAAAGGTCAGATTAAAAAATCACATACTCGTTTTGTTCAACTCCTCCTAAGACATACATATCAGATCACAACTGTACTTAGCTCCCCATAAGAAGAAACCACCATGATTAGTCTAGATTCAAGATTATACATGAAGTTCACTAAACTAATGCACCTCCATATGTATCTAGCTCTAATAAAGAGGGGCATTGACCCCCAATTTCTCTTGGAGATACTCAAACGCATCCTTGGTAAAGATATCAATAATTTGTTCTTTTGTAGGTACATACTCAAGCTTTACCTCATTCTCCAATTTTTTTTTCTCTCAGAGAGTGATACCAGATTGAAATGTGTTTTGTCCTTGAATGCAATACTATATGCTTTGAAATACTCATTGCACTGGTATTGACACATAAGATAGAAATGAGCTCATCAAATAGTATTCCAATAACTTTCAAAGTTCATTTCATTCATAATACTTGTGTACAATACGATGCAACACCAATATATTCAGATTCAATATAGACACAGATACTTAATATTATTTCTTACTTGACCAAGCAACTAACTAGGGTTCAAGGAAAAATGCACTCCCACTTTTACTTTTCCTGTCATCCACACATCCAACACAATCTACATCGATATAAGCAGTTAAGATAAAGTTTGATTTCCTAAGATACCATAGTCCATAATCTTCTATACCTTCAAATATCATAAATTATTTTCACAACAACAAAATTTGTTTCTTTGGAATCTTGCCAAAATTTGGCTACAAGACAAACAACATGCATAATATATGGTCTAGTAGCAGTCAAGTATAATAATCCTCCAATCATTGATCTATATTTTCTCTCATCAACCTTTAGAGATTCAAGATCTTTACTCAACTTACAACTAGTAAGCATAGGAGTACATATTGGTTTCACATTCTCCATTCCAAACTTTCTTAACATTTCTTTAACATACTTTGATTGTGAAATAGATATACCTTCATGTTTTTGATTGAATTGCAAACCAAGAAAAAATTTCATTTCCTCAATCATAGACATTTCAAACTCTTCTTGCATCTCATCAACAAACTTCTTGTACATAACATCATTTCCTCCAAAGATTATATCATCCACATAAACAACTACAATCAAGATTTAATTTTTCTCAACCTTAAAATAGAGATTACTATTAGTAGTACTTTTTTGAAATTCTTGCTTCAAGCCTTGAATACCAAGCTCTAGGAGCTTGATTCAGTCCATATAGTGCCTTCTTCAATTTCCAGACCATATCCGAAGCATTTGATAGCTGGAATTTTTGATTGCTTTATGTACACTTCTTTCAACTCTCCATTAAAGAATGCAAATATCACATCCATCTGATAAACCTTAAAGTGCTTATGTGGTATGAATGCTAGAAACATTCTGATTGCCTCCATTCTTGCCACAGGAACATAAGTCTCCTCAAAATCAATTCCTTCCACATGTGTATAGCCTTTACATACAACTCTTGCCTTATTCCTCACTATGCATCGATCTTCATCCAATTTATTCTTGTATACCCATTTACTTACAATTAAATTCTTATCAATTGGTCTTGGGACCATTTCCCAGGTCTGATTCTTCTCAATCTAATCCAATTCTTCTTTCATAGCTTTCATCCAATTTTGATCACTACAAGCTTCTTTTATAGTTTTTTTTTGAGATTGAGCATGAATTAACCTATTCTTCAACAAATTTAATTCTTTTGATGACACATCTATGATGACATGTAACTGATTAAATGTTTGATAATGTTAAGTTGAAGATAATGCAAGGCATTAAATCAGTTAATGGTTTGTATTGTCATTGATGTCAATTTGATATTATCTATACGGTCATTTACATAATGTCATAGACTTCAGAGAATCAAAGGAACAAAGGTTATTCTTTCAACAATGCATAAAAGTCAAGTATTCACTTAGTGACAAACAACACCGATGGAGTGCACAACATTGGTAAAAGGAAAGAGGAACAATCATAGTGTTACTCGATGATGGGAAGCACAATGTTTCCAAACAAAGAAAAACCCTAGAATGCTCGACGAGCAAAGCAAAGAGTAACCCGACGGAAGAAAATACAGTGTTGCCCAACGGACGGAGATCACGAAGTTAACTGGAGTCTCACCAATGGAACTGTCAGTTGTCACCGACAACTAACTACAAAGGTGACCGACGGAACAAAGAGTTCAGAAAATGACAAAATATCTAGCTGGCAGAGCTAAATAAGGACTTAACTGGTTGTCTACTTTGTTTTATTTGACCAGAGATAAGTGATTGATTTAAAGCTGATTTGTACAGTTGGCAAGAAGATATCTACGAGACAAATTAGGAGTTATGCTTTAAATCTAATTGGTTGGATTGTTTTTTACGCCAAGAATCAATAATCAAGAAACAATGAATATTATGTCTATATAAGAGACAAGCTTAATTCATTTTCATATGCATGAAAAGGGATTAAGGGGAGTGAATAGAAAGAGGATGCTGAGGAGAAACTGATGAAGAACAACTTCATGGAGTCTTGATCAAACAAGCTGAAGGAAGAGCTAAGGAATTCTGTAGACACCAACGAACAGTGAGCACAACATCACAGAGCAAAAAATATGGAGCACAAGGATTGAATTGACATATTGATCAACGAGGTAATGTACTTAAATAGATATGAAAATCTGCAATTCAAAGTTGCAATATGAACAGGTTATAATGTTTCATTTTAACCATTGAAGTATCAAGTCTCTTAATCGAGCAGGACTTAATAGTCTTCTATATATTGAGGTACATCTCAAGGAGTGCAAAAATGTTGATTCATGAAAGTAGCATTGGATATGCCCGATGCCTATTGATAGTCTAAGAGAGAGGATGATTCAAGGATGGTAGCATTAGATTCCCGATACTAAGTGACAACCTCTATGTATAAAATCCTCTAACAAGGTCACACCTAACAATGTGTTTGTAACCTTTAACAGGGTTGGCTCTTAACAGGGCTCACTTCAGAAGAGTGAAAATTTGGGGTACC
>MU224719.1:2139541-2152082 GCA_018584345.1 Thuja plicata
TTAAAATAGCTTAAATAGGTTGAAAAACCCAAATTTACTATTCATTTTCACTTTTTACTATTGAGATTTTGCTCTGAGCCTCTGACGATTGACAGCGATGGTGGTCCCCATTCGAGAGCACAGGTTCGAGCGAGCACACAAATATCAGAGACCTCCTAACTACGGGCCTCCGGTGAGTTGTTTGAACTCCCTTAGTGCATTTATTGCTTTTGAAATAGCATTTAATACATGCTTTTATTGCTTTATAGGAAAATTTTAGCAAAATGCCGCTTAGGATAGATAAAGTGCCGCGTAGGGCATAGAAAATCTGCCTCTGCGTGTTAAAGAGCCGCGTAGGAGCAATCCTTAGCTACATAGGAGTTAGGGAAAAATTGTCACCCAAATAGTAATGAGCCGCCTAAAAAACCCTATTTTTTAAAGGCCGCGTATGAGTTGTGAAAAGCCGCTTAGGCCTGTAAAAGACCACCTAATTAGTTAAGCGCTGCCTCCGATTAGTAAAGAGCCACTTTTAATGAGTAAAAATCTGCAGGGCTTGAAAAGCCACGTACACTAAGTTAAGTGCCACCTACCATAAAATTGGAAATTTGATATAGGAAATAGATGAAATCAGTGCGATTGATCGTCCAAATGACCCAATTAGATTTCAAGATAGAAAATGTACGTCCAGAATGTCACGTAGTGTTTAGGATATCATAAAAGTCATAATGATGAATGTTTGATAGGTCAATCAGATATGATTAAAAAATATTATGAATTGTCCTTGTGTCTCACGATATAGAGGTTAGGAGCAATAAGTTAATACACTCAAGTTAGAGAAGAGATAGATTTAATGTGTTTTGATTGACGTAGAATGGTTCACCAAGAGAAAGACAAACATGATTCACTTTGTTTCAAAATGCAGGAACATTACCGCAAGTTGCGGGTATGGGGTGTAGCATTGTGGATTTTTGATTTAGTAGATGAGCTTGCGCCTCCTGAGCGGCATACTATTGAGACATGTGGACTCAGTTTCCTATTAGATCTCCCTTGGTTTTAGTTGAACCAAAGTTTGTTGATAGCTATGGCAGAGCGATGGCACTCTGACCATAATACATTTCATTTACCCCTTGGCGAGATGACTATTACGCTAGAGGATGTGTATAGATTATTGAGGATCCCGACTCATGGAGAGCGGGTGTATTATGATTCAGTGTATGATAGTAGTGTATGCAGACGGGTGTTTGGAGATAACACCATTGATGATGATTGCATTATTTGGGCATAGTTTGCCTCTTTTCCCACTTTACCAGCATTATTAGGAGCTGTGATTGGGGGATTAATTTTTCCAGATAGGAGAGGTCGTGGTTTTGCAGTCGGATGGGGATAGATTTTAGAGGACCTAATTGCACATCCATAGAGATTGGATTGGGGCTCTTGTGTATTGGCTCAGTTATATCATGATCTGCATGAGATTGTGTATCGGCACAGTGCAACTATTTCTGCAGGTGCGGTATTATTACATTTATGGACTTGGGAGCATCTGCCTATTACAAGGCCAGTTTTAGCTCGAGTACGGGCCCATGGTTATCCATATGCTTTTCTATATGATGACATGGTTGTCTAGCATCATCTGGGTAAGGTTGATTTTTGGAGATGTACCATTGATGATATTGATCAGGTAGTATGGAGGCCATATCTACAGTGTGAGAGGTGGCGGGAGGATGACGACGAGTTACCATATATGTTTTCACCTCGATAGTTGATAGGTTGATCACCATTAGTCATTGAGAGATTTTTCTTTGGGAGAGTACTCCATCAGTCCAGCCGAGTGCAGGATATGACACTCTATGCTAGGGTATAGGCTGATAGATTAATGTGGGGAGCACAGGTTGACTATCGGTTAGCCTGTTTGCAGATTGATTAGCTCGGGTATGGTGTTTGGGATATGATGACATAGGTGGCAGATGCAGGGATGTCGGCTGAGTATCGCGAGTGGTTTTTGTGACATCAGTTTGTTCGATTCACTGATCTAGTAGAGCCCATTCCTGATGTTGATGAGCTCTCAGATGATGATGGAGATGACGGGGATGATGGGGATGATGGTGGTAGACCGCATAGGTGCAGATTTCAGAGGGAACCTAGGGCACCTCAGGTACAGAGAGCTACAGGACCTCGGATGAGAGGTGGACATGTGAGAGGCTGAGGCGACAGATTTAGGCAGCCTAGGTAGAGACGAGAATGAGTACAGGTAGCTCAAGATCAGGCTCCCTTGATAGTTGGCATAGATTGGGATAGATACAAACATAGACTTGTGCAGGTAGCCAGACAAGTTCCAGTTCAAGGATAGAGACCACATGTGTATCCACAGGTCAGTACAACACAGGTGATACCTCAGGTACCCTTAGCACCTCAGGCACCACAAGCTCCTACAACATCATAGGCAACTCCAGTTCCTCCCATTATAGATGATTTAGTGTAGGATGTGAGGGGTTTATAGGCAGGGATGACTGTAGTGACAGCTAGATTGGATTAGGTTTCTACTATGCTACAACAGTTTCTGGCTACTCTAGCTCAGTTACCTACTAGTGCGAGCACGAGTCAGGCACCTCCTAGTACACAGGATAGAGCAGGTGATAGGGATCCTGATGGTGTAGGGGGGTGAGGCACATGTTTAGCTGGAGATGGATCAGGTGCCCCTGCTGGGTCATGAGACAAATTTGGATCCATGATATCTGGATAGAGCGTTGATGATGTATCATATGTATTTTTGATCAAGACTTTGATGTATGGACCATTGTATTGATGTACCTTTGATGTACTAATTTATGTTATAGACATTGATGATGGACATTTATCTATGATGATCTTTGATTCCTCCTTTGATGATGTTATGAGATTTCCATTTATGCATATCTACATGTTTCTATGATGCATTTATTTATACTATGCTATGGATGTAATGTCTTAGAGTAGGACATAGATAAATGGATGAAAATGATGTTAATGCAATTTATCTCTATATGCTTTTCTGATTTAACCATGTATGGATTATGCAATGTAATGAGTGCAATACTTAGTGCTATGGTAAATGAAATGCACCTATCCTTTTGATTTTGGATGTATGCGATTTTAACTTATGAGATGCAGTTCTAAATGATGATATGAATAAATGAATAATGAATAATGTTTCTTTTTCTTATTTTTTCTCTCAACATGAATATATAATGAATAATGACTAATGATGATGAATGCAAAGGAAAATTTCATTTTGAATGACTTGAAACCATTAAATTTGATGAAGTGTTGTCAACTAACATCCCCCCTCTTGAACTTGGAAAATTGCTAGAAAGACAAGCCATTTGAGAACTAAGCTTTGGAGAATGAATTTAAGCTAAAATGCAACATGCAATTAATCTAACATGAAGATGCAATGCAACTAATTGTCCTTGAGGTTTGCGAAAGAAATGCAAACTGAGATATATTTTCATCAAAGAGCGTTGTGGAACTAGGAGTCGATACAATCCTTACTGGTGCCACTGTGACCATAAGAATATGAATATGACTTTCCCTCATGTGGTAACCCCTTCTACAAAACCAAGTGCAACCCTCACTAGTTGAATGACCAACTATGGGAGTACAAATACCAGTTTAATCAGATTCAGTGTTGCAAGTGGATGTTGGTATTAAGATATGTAAAATCTAAATAGCCAAGGTATCCTTTTGCGTAAACAAACAAAGGTTAACCCTCCATCCCATATGAATGTCCTCTATGGTTCTTTGATGAGCATGTCCTTAGAATAATTCATACAAGTTAAAGAATCTTCCTCAAAATAGTCTCTCAGAAGCTTAAGAAAACATCATGTCTCTATCATTGCCAATCTAGTCAAAACATCATCGATTAGCTAAAAAGAACATGACTCAAAAAAAGTCAATGAAAAACTCATCCAAATTCTAAGTGTTTGTGAAATGAATCAAGATTTTCAAATAAGAATTCCAGACAATCTGATCATTTAAGGTGTGTCAATTTTTAATCTTGATAAAATAAGTCAATGAAACTCAAGGAGCATGTTATGCGATCAAACTGTTTAGGGTTGAACAATGATATCCATCAAAGGTCCCAAAATGTTTCTCCTGAATCTGGAAATCTACTTCTGAGGTGTGACCAAAATGTTGCACTATTGAATCCGGTTGGTACCAAAAATATATGATGTGTGCCCCCAAGTGATAAATGTGATCAATGTGAAACATAGGGCAACTGAACCTAGAATGTGACAAAATGCAGTTCAGAGACTTTATTAGGGTGATGCACAAATGACGGATGCAATGAGGATATGGACAAGTGAGATGAGGAACCATAGTATGTACAAATGCAACTAGGAAACACCTAAGGGAAAAAAGGTGCCTGTTTCCAGGTTTACACCTATTGGAATTATTGCTCTTTTTCTCTCTTCTTATTTTTTTTTGCTACCGAGGTGCCTATTGCTAGGTTTTCACCAAGGCACTTTTTTCTATCTTTCAAATGTTTTTGGCTTTTTGAATTTTCTAATTTTTTTTGTATTTTTGATTTTTCTCACTTTTCGATATTTTTGAATTTTTCATGTACAAAGGTGATGCTTGACTCATCTGATACTCTCAACTTATACTCTTTCCTCTGAATCAAGTGTGGAACCTCTTAAGATGAATGCTATTGATAGGTTCTAGCAATTCATCACCATCACAATCGGCCAGTTTGTAGGTCCCCGTTCCAAATAAAGAAACAATGAAAAAAGGACCGAGCCAATTTGCTTCCCACTTTCCTTTCTTTTCTCTGTCAGCCTGATTTTTTGGATTTTCTCTCAATACTAGATCCCCTATTTGAAAGTTTCTTGGCTTGATATGCTTGTTATAGTTCCTGGAAAGTCAATTTTGATACACTTTCAAATGATCATAGGCTTGAGTTTGATGTTCCTCCAACAATTCCAATTGTTGAAGATGGGCAACTCTATAATCCTCATCCATTATTAATCCATGCAATGAGACTCTGAGGGATGGTATTTCAACTTCTAAAGGAAGAACAACTTCAGCCCCATAAACCAAAGAAAAAGGTGTAGCTCCTGTCGGGGTTTGAATACTAGTCCTATAGGCCCATAATGCTAGATTTATTTGAAGGTGCCAATCCTTTCGTGATTTTCCAACAGATCGCTTAAGGATTTTAAGGATGTTTTTGTTTGTAGCTTCTGCTTGTCCATCAATATATTTGTTCAAGAGTGATGTGTAATATGGAATGTGTCACAAAGTTCATCAATATATTTGTTCTTAAACTATTTTCCATTATTCGTAATGATGGCATGAGGAATGCCATATCTGCAAATGATATGATTTAGGATAAACATGGAAATTTGTTTTCCTGTTGCAGTTGATAAAGGGACAACTTCAACCCATTTAGTAAAGTATTCTATCCCTGTGATTATATACTTGTGTCCATTTGAAGAAGGTGGATAAATCATACCAATCAAGTCGAAACCCCATTGATAGAATGGCCATGGTGTGACAAAAGGGTGTAATTATTGTGCTGGTTCATGAATCAAGTTTCCATGGTATTGACATTTCGCACAAAATTTAACATATTGACAAGTGTCTCTTTCTAAGGTTTTCCAAAAGTACCCCATACGTAATATTTTCTTAGCTAGGTTTAAACCATTTGAATGTGACCCAAAAATCCCATTGTGGATGTCTTTTAAAGCTAATTTCAATTCATCTCCCTCTAAACATCTAAGGAGCATTCCGTCAAGACCTTTACGATACAATGTGTCAGAAAGGATAGTATAACGGGCTACTTGTCTTATGAAATTTCACTTTTGAGCGCGGGTTTGGTCTATAGGTAGGGTTTGACTTTTGAGGTATGCATAGATGGATCCATACCATGGAGAGTCATGTCCATGTAAAAGGGCAATAATTTGGGTATCAGGTAGGTCAAATGTTGGTTTAACCGATTCTTCCAACAAGAACTCATACTTTTCATTTTGATCAGGTAATTGAAGTAAAGATGCCAAAGTAGCCATTGCATTTGCTGCTCTATTCTTGTCTCTTGGAATTTGTGCAAAAGTGATCAAAGCAAAATACCTCTTCCAGTTATCCACCAATTTCTTGTAATGCATCAGTTTTTCATCCTTAGTATTATAGTCATCATTAACTTGATTAATGACTAATTGAGAGTCCCCATAGACCTGTAATTCTATGACATTCCATTCCAAGGCTGTCTTGATTCCTATGACCAAAGCTTCATACTCTGCTATGTTATTGGTGCAAGGGAACAATAACTTGTAAGATTTTAGGATTGTGTAACCTTGTGGTGTAATCAAAAGAATGCCTGCTCCACTGCCATTTTGGGTATACGACCCATCAAAGTATAGAGTCAATGTCTTAGCTTCGACATTCACAATTTTAGAATCTGGGAATTCCACTTGTATAGGATGTGTAGATTCTTGAGGATATTCAGCCAATTGATTGGCTATAACTTGTCCTTTGATTTCTTTCCTATCAACATATTCAATGTCAAATTCACTAAGTACCATCACCCACTTCGCAATCCTTCCAGTTAAAGCTGTTTTGCTAAGTAAGTATTTTAAGGGATCAATTTTAGTTATGAGTTTCACCTTATGCAACAACATATAGTGTCTTAAATTTTGAGAGGCAAATACCACTGCTAGGCAAGCCCTTTCCATGAAGCTATAATTTAACTCATATTTGATCAAGGTTCTATTTGACATATGCTATTACTCTTATAAATCCTTTCTTGAGCAATTTCTCCAATTCAGCTTTGACTAATAGGGCTATATGTGGATGCATTTTTTGCAACTTCTGCTTTACGGGCTTAACCCAAGGTTTCACATTTAAGTCATGCATTATGAAACTTGGATCTAATCCGGGCATGTCAGCATATGACCATGCAAAGTTGATTTGTTTTGCTTGAAAGAATGCAATGAACTCTTCTCTCTCCAAAGGACTCAAAGATGCTGCTAAGTGAATGAATTTAGGATCCCTTTCTATTCCAATGTTAACCTTTTCTGTGGGTTCAATAAGTATAGGTGATCTTTCATCTTTGTGAGCTGGTAAGGTGTCCAACCTCTCTCCCTTAGGTGCCACAGTTGGGTTTTTATCTTCGGAAACATCCTTTATTTTTACTTTTTTTTGGGTCTAGCACTGCCACATGGTGGTTTTCACCACTAGACCTTCTCATTTTTTTTGTATATTTTCTCTTCATTTTTTGGATTAAGAGGTTGAAAACTTGCCGCTATCATCATGTCCATAGTGAATTCATTTGTGGAATAATTGGGTTTGACCGCATTGAGGTATAAGGCCATTGTATTGTCATTTGGGAAGTAGAGTAAGTCATTTGACTCGGACAGATCCCAATCGATAAGTTCGAGATGCATTAAGGGCAAAGATTCATTGAATGGGATTTCATTTAAAGGAGTTAAGGACATGACTTCATTGGATGGTTCATTCATTATATCATGATGGTCTATGACATGTGCCTCTTCAAGATGGTCCATGGAAGAAGGATCAAAATCCTCTTCATCATAGTCCTCTAAGATTTCTATGGGAAAGAAAGCACGTGGATTAAACACTAGGTTAGAATCTCCCACCCATGAAGGTACCCAAGGTTCACCTACCCATTGAGTGAAAAGAGGTGCTTGTTCTATGTTGACTTGTTGAGGTTCACTTTATGTTTGAGTTGAATTCAAACCTTGAGCCATATGTTCTTGATTCACAACTTTAGGAGGAATTGCATAAGTGTGAATGGTATCAACCTCTATGTCATGACAAGATTATTCGGACAAGGAATCTCACTCATAATCCCTAGAATCATCTTCACTTTCAGAACCTACCATATGAATATGTGCATGAAAATCATGCGTGGGACTTGAACTTTCTCCTTTATGTTGAAAGCCTACGCCAACTTTCTCCTCTTTGGCTCTCCAAACTAGTTCAATAGGTTCTAACAATCCTCTATGTCGAACTCCTAAGGGTCCTCTTCCCTTATAACCCATTTTCTTCATGATATCAAATCCTTTTCCATATTGATCAGTTTGGATATTGATATGTTGCACCCTTTCATTGGAATTAGCTGAATTATCATCCTCTTTATAGAGCCATTGTAATACCTCATTATCTTCTTTGTCTATTTCTTGTTTGTCACATTCTCTCACAAAATGGGAATTGTATTTATGAGGTTGATGATATTTGGATGGTTTCCCATGTGTCCTTGGAGATGTAGGTAAATCAAAGAGGGAAATGGAATATTCCCCTACTCCTTTTGAGTTAATTTTACATTGTTTCTCAAATTGATGCATTAGGTCACTCAAATTTTCATAGTGATCTTTCTTATTTTGTTCTCTTTCTTCCTTAGTGGGTTTAGAAGTTTCAAATCTTAAGGTTGAAGTCTGAACTGAAGTATCCTTCAAATTCAAACCCTCGTAACTCATTTGTTCTTTTCCCTTAGTTTATGTAGTTGAGTTAGTTTGAATAGGGTTAGGAGTAGACGTGACATTTGATGTTGGTTCTAATTTTTCCTCTTTGGCCTCTTCCATGGTAATATTAAAGATAACTCTTTCCCTATTATGAGGAATATACAATTCATGACTTGGCTTTAAAGCATTACAATATTGGAACGGGTTTGAATCTCCTCCAATTGTGATCTCCTCCCCCAGGTATGGAAATTTTATGCATTGGTGATATGTAGAATGTACTGCTTGCATCTCGTGTATCCAAGGCCTTCCTAGTAAGATGTTGTAGGTCAATTTCATGTCAAGGAATTGACATATAGTGTCCTTTTTGATAGGTCCCACTTGAATTGGTAGAATGATCATACCCTTTGAAGATCTTTCCTCTTCATCATAAGCCTTAATAGTGATTTTCTTCTTTGGATCAATGGAAGATTCAGATAACCCTAATGACTTGACAAGGTTTAAAGTGAAAATATTTAGACCATCTCCACCGTCTATGAGAACTCTCGTAACCCTATGTTTTTGGATCAATACCTCTATATGCAAGCGTAAGTTTTGAGGATGTGTGATAGACATGTCATCTTGTTCCGAAATGGAAAGACAATGAGGGGCTATGACGTGCCCTACCATGTTCTGAAATTTGTCTTCCTCCAAGTTTATAGGAATTGTGGTCTCACACAAGGCTTTTTCCAAAATCTCCTTGTGATTAGGAGATAATTTTAACAACTCCAAAATTGATATTTGGGCTGGAGTCTTTTGTAATTGATCCACCAAACTATAAGGCTTCGTGATTGGTGGTGTTTGTTTAGCCAAAATAGTTGGTGTTTTAGGGCCAATAGTAATAGGAGTACCCCCTTGTAAGGTAATCTTTGAGGCTTTCCCCCCTATGATGGCATTAGCGAACCCTTTGAATAGGTTGATCTTTAACCACAACAAAATTGATGGTATTGTCATAAGTATGAGCAAAGTTAACATTATGACTGCCTTTTGCATTTTCGCATTGTTTACTCCATTGTTGGAATTAGAAGATTCTCCCTTTTCATGCTTATAAAAAGGAGTTTTAAAGGCTGTGTGATCTTCATTAGTTTGAGGACTGTCCACCTTTATTACACCATTTTATATGAGATCTTGTACCACATGTTTGAGATGTAGGCAATCATTGGTCTTATGTCCCCTATTTCAATGATAGTCACAATGGTTGTTCTCATTCCACCAGTTTGGCTTGATGTGAGGTTCATATGGTTGAGCCTTTGGTAGATCGATAAGTTTATTTGCAATAAGTGTCCTTAATGCATTTTCCAATGGTTCACCCAAAGTAGTGAATTTCCTTTTGGGTGTAGGTGCAAAGAAAGGTTTAGGCTTTGGAGCCCCTTGATTATTCCCAAAGTTGTTATTAGTGTTGTTGTTGAAGGGCACTTTGGGTGCTTGATTCACATTATTGGCTTGAGCTAAGTTTTGAGTGAGATTGAAAGGGATAGCCTTTAAAGTATTAGCCTCCACCACTCCATCATTAACCACTCCTTTATTGTTGTTATTTTTTGTCCAAAATCGATTGTTGTTGTTGTTGGAATTCCGATTTTGATTGGTGTTGGAGGTATTGTTGTTGTTGTTATTCTTGTTATCTTTGTAGAGTTTGATTTCTCCACTTTTTACCAATACCTATTCTGTTGTCACCCCATTCTCAATTAGGTCTTGGAATGATCTAGGACATTGTAGCCTTAATCGATAGTTCATTTCATGATTCAAGCTATTCACAAAAATATCCATCTTTTCCTTTCCGGGTACACTTTGAGGGTATCTAGCAAATACCGTTCTCCATCATTGTGGGAAAAGTAGGAATCCCTCTCCTTTTTTTTGATGTTGCATAGATTAAGCATTGTAACCTCCTGTTTGATGTTATAAGAATAGTGAGTTACAAATTTAGAGGCCAATTCATCAAAGGTTTGAATGCCGGAGGGTAACTTTGAAAACCACTCCATTGCCATACCTCCCAAACTTCTAGGGAATAACCTCATAAGGTAAGTTGTGTCATGCATGAACTCTATACTTAGGGAACACAATTCCCTTAAGTGATCTTGAGGATCAGATGTTCCTTCATATTTATCATATTTTAGATAAATAGCATTTGTTGGAAATGGTATCATGATCAAAGACTTGTCAAATGGAAATGGACACAAGGCTTCAATAGAAAAAGGTTTAGGAGCCCCACTTTGTTTTATTGTGTCCAATTGTATCTGGAAAAGCTGGAATTGTTTGTTCATGATATCAATGGGGTTAGCCTCAGCTTCTTCTCGTTGGAGCTTAGTGACATCATAATCGTGTGGAAGTTTGAGACCCATTTGTGCTAGGTCTAGAAAGTACTTCTCTTTGTCTTTTTCCAACACCTTTTCCATGAGTTTCATAAAGAAAGGGCTTTGCATAGCCTCATTAACCTTTTCATCGGTTAACTCCTGATCTTTAGGGTCTATATTTCCCCCGTTGTTGGTATTGTTCATCCCTTGATTGTTAGGATCCATGTTTGTTCCTTCGTTGTTATTGTTGTTGGATCCTTTGTTGTTAGGATCAACATTTCCTTGTTTGTTCATAACCTTGTTCACATGATTAATCTGATCAGGATCTATATGGCCAAATAGAAAATACATCCTCGGTTCTGTTTCTTTGATGGGTTCGTGTAAGGGTTTTACAAAAAAGGGATCACTCAGGAAGGGACACTCTTGTCTTAGATAAGATCCGTCTGGTTGTAGGGTAGTCTTGATGTAATGGGATCGAGTAAAAACTGATATTAACATATGTCAGATAAAGATCTTAGGTTTTGAACTCGCTTAAATGACCAATCTATGAATAAATTTTCAAAATGCCCAATAATAATGGATTCTGATCAAGTTAGGTATACACAGTGATCGAACGTCCAAAAGGGTATCCAAAAATTAAACTTTCTTGTTTTCAATCCTTCAGCAGGTACCCACTGTTTACCCTTTTAAAATTCTAGGCGACTCTTACCTGTGTGTAGGCAGCCTTTAAATTTTAACACGTGGTCACTGGAAAACCTTTACGCGACACTCTGCAATTGGCAGACGACGTTTATCTGTTGACAGGCAGTTTTTGAAATATTTGCACCTGACAATTTTTAGTAGCACACGCGGTTGTTTAATGCTTTTAAGCGGCATTTTAAGATTGACAAGCGACCCAATTTTTTTTGTAAGCGGCTCTGAAATGATGATACGTGGCGCTTTGCTGATCAAAGTTGATTTTAAAAATTTTATTGGTTTAAAAGTTTGAAGTCTTTGATCAGATTTATCAAAAAATATTCTTGCATGAAAATAGAGTACAAGCTCAATACACACATCAAAATTGTACCATATTCCTAAAACCACACTAAAAGTGTATGTTCTCGGATGTTTTAACAGGTTTGCACAAGAATGTCTTCCAGGCAATCTACCTTAGCATCAACAAATTTGGCTTTTAATCATGGCTCTACAAAGGTAGGTCTGCTACTTTATTAGGTCTCAAACTATTCCAGTCTAAATCTTGACAAGATCCTTTACCCCTTTGAGGGCTTCCCACATGCACAAAAGTACAATTTTATGCAATCCTGAAGGACTACTAGAGGAAGTGAGGATGGCTTGCATAAGTTTTAGTCACTTTCCGATTAAGGTAAAGTGCATTTATTTATAGTGGGTCAGACAATATTGCTTTAAAAGTGAATATCTCCCACTTTGGGTCGTTCCCTCTCAAAGTGGGTGCCATTTGTGTTTAAAATTACACCTTCATGAAATTAAGATTAAGAACAACAATTCTATGGAAAGACAATACAAATTAATCTAATAATTGAAGCTAAAAATCTATATCATCTCATGGTTCTCTATCCAAGCTTTGTTAAGAGAGCTCTTAGGCTTGATCTCTCTCAAGGACAATCCTAGAACAAGAAATGAATGATAAACAAATGCTCAAAATGCTCCAAGATATGTTAGAAAACAACAAATGCTCCTAAACATGATATACTAAATGTTATGCAAATGCTGAAATACTCTCAAAAGATCTCAAATGATCTCAAATGCTCTTCATATGCCTAT
>MU224719.1:2172400-2201437 GCA_018584345.1 Thuja plicata
CTCTGAAATACTTGCTCAGTAAAGCTACCCTCACAGGTAGACTAGCTAAATGGGTCATGCTTCTCAGTGAGTTTGATATTGAATATGTTGAAAGGAAAGCCATTAAGGGCCAAGCAATAGCAGATCAATTAGCGAAAGCACCTCTAGTTGATCATCAACCATTGCACATTGAATTTTTGGATGAGTCCATATTACTTCTTACACATCACTCATGGACTATGTTTTTTGATGGTTCATTTACCCAACAGGGGTCAGGTGCTGGAATACTGTTCATTACACCTCAACGGTACTCATTACCAAAAGCATACAAGATGTTTCCCTGTACAAACAACATTGCTGAGTATGAAGCTCTCATCAATGGTATAAAGATCTCCCTTGAGTGGCGCGTGGATGAACTAAATGTTCTTGGAGATTCCCAGTTGGTCATTAATCAGGTTAACGATATCTATCAGACAAGGGATGAAAAGTTGGTACCTTATAAATGATTGGTTGATGATCTTAAATAGTACTTTACTCATATCACATTTCAACAGGTTCCGAGGGCAGATAATAAAGTTGTAGATGCCATGACTACTCTTGCCTCTAAGCTACAAATGCCTGAAAATGATTTTAGACATGAATTCTTGGTGGAGATGTTACGCTACCCAGCCTATGACTCCCCTGACTCCCGGATGATCTGTTCTGTCATAGAACATGACTCATCTTGCTACCATCACATCTTCTCCTACCTACATGACCAAATTGTTCCAGACACTTACTCTCGAAATGAGAAACGTCACTTAATCCACAGTGCTTCACGGTTTGTCATCATCGCTAATGACTTGTATAGACGTGGTCTAGACGGTACCCTCCTTAGGTGTTTAGAACCTAATGAATCCAAACAAGCGTTAGTAGAGGTGCATGAAGGCATCTGTGGGTCACACTCTAATGACCTGACATTGGCCCACAAACTTATTAGAGCTAGTTACTATTGTCCAGATATGGAAAAAGAAGCAACACAATTTGCTAAGTCCTACAAACAATGTCAATTACATGGAAACCTGATTCATGCTCCAGCTAAGGAGCTGATTCCATTCATTACTTTCTGGCCATTTCAACAATGGGCCTTTGATTTAGTGGGTCAGATCTACCCCTCGTCCTCCAATGGACATAATTTTATCATTACAGCTACAAATTATTTTACTAAGTGGGTGGAGGCAGTCCCTTTCACTGTTGCCAGTGGCAAAATAGTAGCAATGTTTATTCTCAATTACATCATCTGCAGGCATGGTGTACCCTAAATGATTATCATAGATAATGGGGGACAATTTAAAAACAAGGATTTGACAGAGGTCTGCTCTAAATTTAAAATTACTCAACACTGGTCTTCCATCTATTACCCTCAGGGTAATGGACAGGCGGAAGTTTCCAACAAAACAATCCTTAAGATCCTGCATCACACAGTACATAAGTCCGGACGAGATTGGCATCTCTGGATCAATCCAGCTCTTTGGACATACATGACAAGTATAAGAACACCAACAGGGGCTACACCCTATGCATTGGTTTATGGAGCAGATGCTGTGCTACCTATTTAGGTCAAGATTCCTTCTTTGTGAGTCTCTCTGAAGGGCCTCATTACTGATGAAGATACTAGAATATCTCAGCTACAAGAGCTAGAATTACTTGATGAACGTTGCCAAGTGGCGTTCGATCACCTGAGAGCATACCAAAAGAGGATGTCTAAAAGCTATAAAAAAAGGTTAAACCAAGGGAATTCCAAGCGGGTGACCTCATTCTGAGGGAGAACCATAAGAATCAGCAACATCAGGTCCAGAAAGGCAAGTTTGAACCTAATTAGCTCGGCCCATATATTATTACTACAGTGTTTGGGTCTGGTACCTATCAAATATCTACTACTGAAGGAGAACAAATCAAAGAGCCCATAACGCTCTTCATCTGAAGCGATTCTACAGCTGAGACATCTTCAATATGCTCATGTATATACTAAAGTCCTGAAAAAATTGATCATCTTAGTGAAAACCTAGTGATAGGTGCTTTGATGTATCTCCAAAAAAATCATATATTCCAAAAATACAAAAAAATTAAAAAAATTGAAAAATACAAAAAAAGAGAAAAAGAAAAAAAGGTGCCATTGATGAAAACTTGGCAAACAGGCGTCATGGTAGCAAAAAAAAGAATTTCTGCCAAGAAGGTGAAAACCTGGTAAACAGGCACCTTTTGTTCCACAATGCTATATCTATCACAACACCCCTTGGCTTTATGCATTTGCTTTCTCACATTGCTGCTTTCCTACTTTCATTTGCTTTCAGTTCCCATCAAGACACCAACTCACATGGATTGAAACTGGTCATACTCTCAGGGCAACCCTCCTGGTCTTGGGGGCATTGTCTTATTATCTTTTGGATCTACTTTGTAATAGTCACCAGTGGTTCTCATTGCATTTGCCTACTATCACTTATCTTATATAGAGTTCTCTCTTCTTGTGAATCTCCCTCACATCAGTCACCAGTGGTTCTCACTGCGTCTGCCTACTGATGTATAGCTTACGCTATGATCACTTCATTTGAGCATCTCTCTCATATCAGTCACTAGTGGTTCTCACTGCATCTGCCTACTATCGCTATTCTATCGAGACTGCTCAAATTTGTTACAGTTGGAGTTTACTCAAATGCTCTATCTATGGATACTCAGTCTTGATGATTCTATGCTTTAGTTTGTATATATCTTTTGGCCACTTTTGTGACACTCTGGTTCCTTTGCGGACCCTCCTGACTTGTCATTGATTCAGCGCCATACGCTTGGGGGCAATCACATCTCGTTTGTCCTCACAACATACGTCAAGTCAGTCATCATTACTTGGGGGCGTAGGCCCCCCATTTGATCACATCTTTGGTGTACACCTGAGTTAGTAATCTTGTCACTTCTCAAGGACAACTCGCTACTGACACAAACTGGTGTTTTTTAACACCACCATAAATAGTGTTTCTTAACACTATATTTGGACACATCTGTGTTTTTTAACACACATCGGATATCTCAAACGTAAAAATCTATCAATAACATTCAAACACAATGCACACACAAGCACAATGGTGTTTTTCAACACCTCATACACATCCACATTCACAAACTTTGAAACTGGCTGAGCTATGTTTGAATATTTCTTTGTATGCTGTCTATTCTTATGGATTTCATTGATATTTTCTTTGTCTACTGCTTGTTGGCATAGTCCCGATGATCCGACAACGTAAAATAAATAGGGTGTATGTGATAAGAGCTCCCACAATAAGGTGGAACAACTTCACATCCCTCGATCTTGTTTATTTGTATGCCATGGTGAGGTCGGCACTATCTCCTTGCTTGTTATTGCTCTGTTTGTTATTATTTTGCTTGTTATTGATCTATTTGTTTACGCATGATCACACTCATGGTTATCTTGGCTTTGAATGCCTTGATACTGGTATACTCTTGCAACATTAACTGGAAACAATGTTTAGGTCATCTTGGCTTTTGTGCCCTGGTGCTTACGTTTGTTCCTACATTTTATCCGATGATAAGTCATATTCATATCCTTATGGTTGCATTGTGGCGCCAATAAGGGTTGTATCGACTTTGATGTTCCAAAAATGCTCAATGATGATAAATATACGATGGGTATCACAACCATGTCCTAGGATTGCACCTTCATATTGCATCTAGCATAGGATTGCATTTTCATTCTAGACTTGCATTGTGACAATGATTTGATGTTCTTTTCATTGCATTCTTCTAGGTTCATACTTTGGAGAGTTCTTCTTCACCGTTTGCGTTTCATCATGACTGCACAAGTGTTCGATCCTCGCTCTCATTTCTTCACATGATTCTTTTGGTTAGCATTTTTCATCCTATATGAGATGTTAGTACCATATACATATTCATATTCACAATTCATAATCATCTATACATTACGTTTTCATAATCATTTACACATTGCATTTACATAAATCATACATACATACATCTTTACATTCATACATGTGCATCTCATACATATCTTTCAAACATGTTCATCTATTTGCGTACATTCTAATCATCTAAAACATCTAAGCATATAGGAAACATCTCATAAAAGACAATATACAATATGCGATGATACCAAAAGATGAGCTCATATATATATCTAATGTGTCGATACAAATACAAAATGGTGCTACTCAAGCATGATCTATCTCAAAATGATGATATAATACAAGGATGCCAATGCATCAGATACATCCTATGATCTCATCTCATCTATCAAAATAGCCTAACTCTGGCCCTCTCCCTCGTCACCTGGAGGAGGTGGAGGTGGGGCCCTATCTAGTGGAGGTGCCATCTACGTTCCCTCTGACCCTCTCGCATAGCTCAAAAATTGGGCCATCTGCGATGCCTCATTCGGTACCGCACCTATATATGATGCATAATAATAAGCTGCTCATGCCGTCTGATGATGCACCTCCTCTTATGTCACTCACAAATGCTCTCGGAGATCATGTATCTCCCTATCTAGGTCCACCAATCTGGCATCTCGCACAACTAATTGGATGGTCAGATCCCCCACCTGTCTAGTGAGCTATCTCACTCTCTCTCGTGCTTGACACTGTGGGTCCTGCATGACCTCCTGCATGGGATCATCCTGTTGTCCCTCCTCCTGTGGAGGTACCTGCTGCTCCTCAGATAACTGCGCTGCAGTCCATCTCCTGGATTGCCTAGTGCTACCACTACCGCTGGCTCCAACATCCATCCCCATGTGACGAGCGGGGATGTCAACCTGTACTGTCCTAGGTCAGGGTCCCTATTGTATCCCCTGCTGTACCCTCTGCTGTGGAGGAGGCATCTGCACCTGCTATGCCACCTGTGGCTGAACAACCTAAGGTGGTACCACCTGTCCTCAAACTGCTATCCCCACTGGATCAGTAAACCTTAGAAAAGGGTGTGTGATGAAGTGCTCCCTATACTCGGCGGTCACGTCGGCATCTGCTACATCTTGGAGGTAGTCCCACTGAACTGGGACCAATGAGTGGATATCTATCATCGTCTACCCCTGGTTGATTGGTGTACCCCAGCCCCTCCTAACCTCATCAGCAAATCGAGAATACACTGTATACTCCTGAGAGATGTCCTGGGGGCGACCGAACTACCGCCATACCCGCTTATGCAGGAATCTCTCAATGATTGTGATGGTGCGACCTATTATCGCACGCGAGCAAAACATATGACTCAGCTGCTTTGTTGCGTCATCCCAGGCCTCGGTCAATATCCATGACCTCCATATCATTGTTGCCAAATCATCGAGATGAGCTCACCACTGATCAACCTTTCCCAGCATGGGCTGGGTAATCATCCCCCTATATTTGTATATGTAGGGCTCTAAGGGTTGTCTCGTGTCCTCACAAATGGGCCTGGTGACGGGAAGATGCTCCCAAGCCCATACTTGTAATACAAACACACCTGCTGCCATACTCTTCACCTCCCGATAGGAAATCTCATGCATCTTGTGATACATATGTGCCAACATACACTGGCCCCATCCATAGTGCCGCGACCGTGCCATCATCAGCTGTAGCATCCTTCCCTAGCCACACTCTAGCCTATGCTGTCCAAGGTCAGGCATCAAGTAGCCCCCAAGGAAGCATGCTAATACCACTGGCAAACTATGGGTCTCCCCATACGAACCGATCAGATCATCCCATGGGATCGCTCTGCCCATCACAAGGTCATCCTGAAAAACCTCTCTCAACACTACTGTGCCCAACTTGGGTCGTGTCTCATACTCAACTCTAACCCTGATGAAAGGTTTCCTCAGGATCCGGTATATGTCCTCGGGAGTAATGGTCATCTCCCCCTGTGGTTGGTAAAAGGTGTTCATTTTTGAATGGAAACACTCCACCAAAGCTCCTAGTAGTTCGTGATCAACCCGAATCTTGGGTATATCACATAACATGCTCAACCCCAATGTCCCTATGTGTGCCATCTTAACATTGTCTAGCTGAGATACCAATCTGCTGATCGCTGGATGATGCGATCTAAATGCTATATCCTGAAAGTCAACCTGCAAGACATGTAAACAATAGAGCATGATCAGTAATCGACAATAATCAAATCATAATGAGATAAGAAAGCATTCAAGACATCCTACAGACGTTAACAACGCTGACGCACAAGCTGTTGGACGCGACGCAGACTGATTTCATGCTCATTCGAATCACTTTTTCTCACGTGAGATAGCAAAATTTTGTGTGAAGAAGTTCTCTTTCGCGTGAAGAAGTTCTTTGCATTGCGCGATATTAGAATTTCACGCAATCTTTCCTACCTGTTCGCGTAAGAAAATGCCCTGTTAAGGGGATTCTCATGTGAAATTGGGTACTGACTCACGCGAGATTCGACACCGAGTGGCGCGAACATGTCATTTTTTCATGCGAGATTTCCCTACGGGGTGCGTGAAGAAACTACTTCTTCACGCGAAGACCTGTGACTCAAATTTTAAAAAATGTGGAAAAATGAGCAAAAATAACCCAAAATGAACAAAATTTGAATTGCGGAGAGGTTTATCGACTACTTACAGGTGGTCCATATGCTGCGGGCCAGCCGTGTCTCTTGGATCGCTTGAATTGATGACTATTGTAGGGGACCTCCATTTTGTCTTCTAGCTCAGAGCTCTTTTCTCACAAAGTCAAAGGGTTGAAATGATTTGAAAATGACCCTTTTTGTCCTTATATAGGTTTTTACCTAATTTTTCAAATTGCTCCATTTTGCATGAAAATGACACCACTACCTAATTCGACCGCTCTGAATCCATTTTTGTGATTGAAATCAAAATCTGACACTTCTATATAGCTCAAAATCACATTTTGAAATTTTTGGGAACGTCGCGATCGGACACTTGTGCAGTCGACTTTCTGACGTCGCTTTCTTGTCAGAATCTTATCATATCATCATTTTCTGAAATCTTTGACTTTTTTCCTCAAAAGTCAACTCTAGTCAACCCCAGTGAAACCTGGTCAACCAAACCTCAAAATCGCTCAAAATTGATTATGAATCTTCTGAATTCTTCCGTAATCTATTCTGAGTTCTTCTTGATCTTCGACTCAACTTTTATCTGTGATTTTTCACTCTCTATCATCAATATGGCATGTCATCTTTCTATTTCGCTCCCGAGGGGGCAGGATGATTACATCATTAAATCTATTTCAATCAATCTAATCTGATTTTTGAAAGTCCTCATTGCTAGGGGCATCTCATCACTTGGGGGATGTTCAATTTTTTGTACCTAACAGTCAAAACTGGATACTCCACAATCAATAAGAGCATCTTTGTTCCTTACATCTTGTCATCTTTCGGGACATGTATCGGGGAAATCTAACCCTGACTCCTGAAGGTTAAGCCTCATTCTGGGGATAACCTTGTGAAAGATATTTATCCATCTTTTGGGACAGGTATCGGGGCAATCTAACCCTGACTCTTGAAGGTTAAGCCTTGTTCTGGGGATAACCTTGTGAAATATATTTATCCATCTTTTGGGACAGGTATTGGGGTAATCTAACCCTGACTCCTGAAGGTTAAGCCTCATTCTGGGGATAACCTTGTGAAAGATATTTATCCATCTTTTGGGACAAGTATCTGGGCAATCTAACCCTGACTCCTGAAGGTTAAGCCTCGTTCTGGGGATAACCTTGTGAAAGATATTTATCCATCTTTTGGGACAGGTATTGGGGCAATCTAACCCTAACTCCTGAAGGTTAAGTCTCATTCTGGGGATAACCTTGTGAAAGATATTTATCCATCTTTTGAGATAGGTATTGGGGCAATCTAACCCTGACTCCTGAAGGTTAAGCCTCGTTCTGGGGATAACCTTGTGAAAGATGTCAATCTGGCCAGTGTCTAGGCGATCTAACCTAGATATTGGGGAACTAAGCTTCATTTTGGAGATAGTCCTAAAACCTCTATTTACTATCTTTTGGGACATGTATTGGGGCAATCTAATCCTGATTCCTGAAGGTTGAGCCTTGTTCTAAGGACAGTCTTGTGAAAGATATCTAATTGACCGGCGTCTTTGCAACCTAACCTAGACGTCGGAGAGTCAAGCTCTATCCTGGAGAGGGCTCTAAAATCTTCACATCATCAATTTTCAAACCTATTCTTTTGTGCTTCAAGCATCAGACTATTCTTTGAATCAATGCGCTGCTTGCACATCAATTCAAAGAGGGGCAAAATGTAACACCCCAAAATTGGCATCTTGCAACTCTAACCAATTTTGTTTCATTTGTCATTCTTCTAGATCATCAAAGTCCTATTGTACTAGGCAATTATGAGTTTTTGACTGACTCTACTCGACCTGAGTGTCAAATGTAGAAAATCCTAAATTTGCATTAATCATACATCATATTTAATTCTTAAATATCTACTGGCTAAATAAACCTTATGATTGAATTAATTTAATTATAAAGTCCTAGCACTTTAATTAAATTAAATTCACCCTCTTTAGCTGAGACACATGAAAAATGAATTAAATAATATTTAATTGTTAAATGAATATCCTCATTTCAATAATTGAATTTAATTATTCAGATAATTGAGAAAAAGCAATTATGAGGTCATATTTATTTAATTAATTGAATATTCTCTCAAAAATCTTTCTTTTATTCAAAAATGGAATCTTTGAATTAATTGTACTTTAAAGAGAAATAAAACAATTAAATCCAAATAAAACAGTATTAAATCAAAGAAAGAAAATAGTTAAAGCAGGAATAAAACAATTTATTGAATTCTTTTCAATAAAGCTTTCTAATTCAAACTGGATTTTCTATCTATTTTATTTCAAAGAGGAAAGTTTCTATTCTGATCATCTCTGAGTCTATAAAGGAACTCTCATTCTTCATTCAAAACCCCCTAAATTTCTGAAGAAAATGTGCATTGTTAGAATATTGAATTATTGTCATAGATTCATATAGAATAATATCATTTTTGCAATAGAATAGCTTCAATTTCTAGAATAATTACATTGATCATCATGTCTTAGATTATCTCATATCTCTCATTTCTTAGCATAATATTGTATTGTATTGCATTCATCATGATAAATCCTTCATTCCTAGATTGGTCCATGGTTGTGAGACTCTCGTTCTAAGAGCAATTTCAAAAACCCCGTCTGGATAGAAGGCAACAGGTCGAATCATGTAGGCAGACATGATGAATAATCTCATATTCAGTCTTGTGTGTACCTGGTGAAGAATGACTATGTTGAAGTATATGGTGAATTAACAAGGCCAACTTTACCACATACATTTATTGCTTTTGATAATTAATTAGGACTATAGCCATTTTAATTAAATTAATAGGCTAGGGGAATGGGTTTAAATGCAAGTGATGAGATAGATTAATTCCTTTATAATTAAATACTTTAGCCATTGTTTGAATTTGATAATATTTGATTGGTTGAAATTGATTTAAATTGTATGGCTGAAGTAGTTAATATAAATTAGTGATAAAAATCACCTAGGACATTAAATCTGATTTAATAATAAATTATGCCAAAGTAACATTGTCTTGACATAATAGGGGGTATGATCACACCTAGGGCAAATAGGGTCTATGGTCGGTACAGACCAAATCCAGATGGTTACATATATTACCAACCCAATCAACATCAGTATAAACTTTTAATTCAAATTTTCCTTCTCTTTTATACCATAGTCCATAATCCTCAGTATTCTTCAAATATCAAAAAATTATTTTTACAACGGTCATATGTGATTCCCTGGGGTTAGCAGAAAATCTTTCAACTATTCCAACTGCATGTGCAATGTTAGGTCTTGTGTGAACAACATACACCAATTTACCAATCATATATCTGTACAAGGTTTGATTTACCTCAGGTGTTTTGTCTTCTTTTGTTAGTTTGCATCCTATCACCATAGGTGTTTCGAATGGTTTTGATTCTTCTATTCTGAATGTCTTTAGTACTTCCTTGATGTATTTTGATTGAGTAATGTAGATACCTTCAGTCTGTTGTTAAATTTGCAATCCTAGAAAAAAATTTGATCTGACCAAACATCGACATCTCAAATTCTTTCCTCATTTCACCAACAAATGAAGTGCATAAGTTATCATTACCTCCAAATATCATATCATCAACAAATATTTCAGCAATAAGTGTCTTATCATCATTTCCTCCTTTTAAATACAAATTGCTATTGTCACTTGTTCTAATAAATCCAATACTTATAAGATATGAATGCAATCTTTCATACCATGCTCTCGGTGCTTGCTTTGGTCCATATAAAGCTTTGTGTAACTTACATACCATGTGTGTTTGATGAAGATCAACAAATCCCTCAGGTTGTTCAATGTATACCTCTTCTTCTAGTATTCCATTAAAAAATGCAGATTTCACATCCATCTGATATACCTTGAATCCTTTATATGCAGCGTATGCAAGTAGTATTCTTACTCCTTCAAGTCTAGAAACTGGTGAAAAAGTTTCTCCATAGTCAATTCCTTCTTCTTGTGCATACCCTTTGCAAACTAATCTTGCTTTATTTCTGGTTACATTCCCATCTTCATTCAGTTTGTTTCTAAAAATCCATTTGGTGCCAATGATATTTTTATCACTCGGTCTCAGTACTAATGTCCATGTCTTATTTTTCTGTATCTTCTCAATTTCCTCATTCATAGCATTAAATCATTCTTTATTTTCTAATGCATCTCTAACATTCTTAGGCTCAAATTCACAAATTAAACATGCGTCATCTCTGAAATTACTTTTTGTCATTATGCTTGCTCTTTTATCTCCAATAATTTGATCCTGTGGATGGTGTCTTCTAACATATTTAGCAATTATAGGTTCAACTCTCGGTCCTTCATCATCTTCTTCTATAGGTTCATTGTCTTCTGGTTCATGATCTTCTATTTCAACATTTTCCAGATTCTCAGTCTATGCTACCTGTTGCCCAATGACATTTCCCTGTTGCACAGTAATGCTAGGAATCTGCATCGGTATAGTATCAGGTTCTTCCTAGTAAAAATATTTACAATAATCTTCTGGTTCTCTCATAATGTCCTCATCATTTAGCTCAACAAATTCATCAAATTTCACCTTTGCACTCTCAATAATTTTGTTAGTTGTCTTGTTCAAACATTTGTAAGCTTTACTCTTAGTAGAATATCCAAGAAATATTCCTTCATCACTTTTTGAATTAAATTTATAATTTTGATAATATTTCAGAATATAACATCAAATACCAAATATTCTAACATAACTTACATTCAGTGTATACCCATACCATAGCTCATAAGGTGTTTTGTTTGAATCTTTCTTCAGTTGTACTTGGTTCAGTGTGTAAACTGTTGTGCTGACTGCTTCTCTCCAGTATGTTTATGTAACTCCTTTCTCAATCATTAATGTTTTGGAACAATCAACAATTGATCTGTTCCTTCTTTTAGCAATCCCATTTTTCTATGGTGTCCTCAATGCAGAAACCTATCTTTTGATTCCATACTCATTACAAAAGTTAGTGAACTCATCAGAAATAAATTCACCTCCTCTATCAGATCTCAAACACTTCAGATCTCTACCAATTTATTTTCCACTTTAGCTTTATACCACTTAAACATCTTAAATGCCTCAGATTTTATTTTTAGGAACATGATTGTCATCATCCTAGAGTAGTCATCAACAAATAAAATAAAATGTGTCGGTTGCTTCTGTAGTCTCGATCATCACCTCTGTCAAACTTCTTTTCATAAGATCTGTCATTGTTTCTTTTATCCTTTCTTTTGTTAGGACATCTAGCAACAAAGTGTCCAATTTATTTTCAATTGAAATAGACCAATGGTAATTTACCTCTGTATCTACCTTTTCCTCTTTTCAGTCTTCTATCTATTAGTGCTTCAATTTCATTAAGTTATTGTTCATCACTGTCACTTTCACTATCATTTCTCATAGTGTGTTTATGACTTGATTTACTTATTTTCAGAGAAGATTTGAATGCAGACTCAATAGTTGGTAAGACACTGTTGTCAAAGTTATTCATCTCAAATGAAATAAGTCTACCAATGAAACTATGTAGAGTAACATTGTTATTTGCTACTGCTCTCATTTCTTGTATTGCAGATACTCTAATAGCATAAACATGCAGTAAGGTTCTCAGAATTTTACTTACCATTGTTTTCTTCTTCAAGTACACCTCCTACTCCTCAGATAGCATTAACAACCTCTTTGATTCTACTACTGTACTCAGTGATGTTTTCTCCTTATTTCATTCTTAGGTCATCAAACTTTCCTTTTTGACTTTCAACTTTAGCCCTCAACACATTTTTATCTCCTCCATGTACTATCTTGAGTTTGTCCCACATTTGCTTTGCAGTGGTGCATGATTTGACATCTTCAAATTTAGCATCAGAGAGTGAGGAAGCAAGTTCTATCATCATAGAATTGTGTTCATGTTTCTCTCTCAATTGATCAATTGTCGGAGGTCCAGTAGGCAAAACAAATTCAGTATCCAAGTACTGTGTGACATAATTTCCAATACCTGATAGGTGGAGTCATATCTTGATTTGCCATGATGCAAAGTTGTCTTTGCTAAACTTAGACACATCCCTTTTACTCATCTTGTGATCTTTATCTTGAGTCTTTAAACTCTCTTCCAAGCACACTAGCTCTGATACCAATTGTTAGAATAACTGAGAGGGAGGGGGGTGAATCAGTGGCCTAAAACATTAATCCAATAATTCTAATCAAAACTTATATAAGAAATATAATACCTTCAGTTATCTTCAATCCTACAAGATGTATGCCTTG
The DNA here is from genome assembly GCA_018584345.1 of Thuja plicata. Taxonomy (NCBI): domain Eukaryota; kingdom Viridiplantae; phylum Streptophyta; class Pinopsida; order Cupressales; family Cupressaceae; genus Thuja; species Thuja plicata. The sequence goes on from MU224719.1 coordinate 2,185,221, forward strand.
TGTAAATCTAACATATATATACTGCTCGGTGAATATACCATTTATCCTTTTCTTAAGCTTTACCAAATAGTAGTAATTGAACTTAGTGTTTATTGACCAATCTTATTTTAGTAATGTGTAAAGAAAAATATCAAAGCAATGAACCATATACACATTTGACACATGGATTTTAACGTTGAAACCATGTTAAGGGAAAAACTACTTGGGACCGGTAACCTAAAATTTTCGCTCTTCTAAAGTGAGCTCGGTGAAGAGCCAACCTTGTTTAAGATTACAAACACACTGTTAAGTGCAACCTTGTTAGAGGATTTAAAACCACTGGTTAGTCTTTTGAACTTAGGCATTCACTATGCTGTCAACAAGAAAAAACTTTTGATACTCTTGAGTATCTCAATACATTAAGGACTGTTAAATCCCACTCGGTTAAGAGATTTTTTGAATCAATGGTTAAACTGAAACAGTAAATGATCTGTTCAATAATACAACTTTGAAATGCATATTTTTAGATCTATTGTAAGTCCATAATACCTCTCTGATCAATGTTCTCTTCAATTCCTTTGCTCCCCTTCTTTCTTCTTTCTTCTCGGTGAATGCTGTTGCTTCTCTGTTGCTCAGTGTCTGTAGAATTTCTTGGCTCTATTCTTCAGCCTATATAATCAGATCTGCATGGAGACTTCTATCTTCACCAGAATTATATTCATCATTCCTCTTTTTATAATGAATTCCTTGTCTCTTTATATAGACATGATTTCACTGTTTACTTTCCTTGTCTTTCTTGCTCTTGACGTAGATTTCTTTCTTGATCCACAAAAATTGCCATGCATTGCTTTAATCTTTAAAGATTTGCTTTAGTTTTATCCCGTAGATTTCTCCTTGAAAACTGTGAATACAACTAGATTTAAATCTTTAGTTCAACTGGTCGATGAGAATAAAACAATCAATCAGTTAACTCTAAATATAGCTCCTGCCAGCTAAGTGTTTTGTCATTTTCTAACTCCAGTTCTGATCAATGATCAACTCTTAGTTTTCTTAGTCATTGACTCCAGTTGTCCTCGGGTATCAACTTCAGTTCTACTTAGTGTTGCGATGCTCGATATACACTGTGAACTGCTCGGGGTTCTCTATCCTTCTATGTGCACTGTCCATCGGTGTTTACTGTCACTCTGTGTACATTGGCTTTATATGTTTACTGATAACATAAAATTTATCTCTTAGGTTCTTTGAAGTCTATGAAAATATGTATATGACCAATCAAATTATATCAAGTTGACATCAATGACAATATAATACATTAATTGATTTAATGTCTTGCATTTAATTTCTGCAGCTCGGTGATCATAAAATTTTCATCTCCAAACATTCAATCAGTTATAGTTCATCAAGTGAATCTGATAAATCTGATGAAAATGATATAGAAGTTGTTTATGTTGCTATGAAAGATGATTCTGATGAGGATGAGAAAACTACACTTATTTCATATATGACTAAAGGTGATAGATGGATAATTGATAGTGGTTTCTCACATCACATGACCGATGATAAAAGTAAATATGAAACCTTAAGCCATTGCAAAGGTGGTAGTGTTAAGTTTGGTAATGACAAACCATGTCTTGTGAAAGGAAAAGGATCAATAAAATTGATTGATAAGGTCACATGTGACAATGATTATTGGGTTGAAGGTCTTAAATATAATTTGTTGAGTGTTTCTTAGTTGAACGCTTCTGGATACTGAGTTGAATTCCATCACATAAAGGCTAAAATATTTGATGCTACTAGCGAACTAATTGGAAGTGGAGAAAAAACAAGAGGTAATTTATTCTATCTAGATCTATCTGATGAGACATGTTTGTTTGCAAAATATGATGATGTATGGTTATGGAATAAGAGGTTATGTCATGTGAACTTTGACAATTTGGTAAACATTAGTAAGATGAAAAGAGTAAGAGCCTTACCAAGATTGAAGAAACCTGATAATGTTATGTGTAAGCAATGTCAGTTGGACAAAATGAAAAAGTCTAGTTTCAAGAGAAAAACCTATACTTCAGATGATGTTTTGGAATTGGTTCATACTGACCTTTGTGGACCTATTTGTGTGCAAATCTACCATGGTAATAAATATTTCATATTGTTTGTTGATGATTACTCTAGAATGATGACTATGATGTTTCTCAAAGAAAAATCTGATGCTTTTCAGTTGTTTAGGTGGTATTTGGAAAAAGTTGAAAAAGAGATAGGTAAGAGCCCGAGATGTCTGAGATTTGATAGAGGAGGAGATTTTATATCTAGTGAGTTCAACTTATTCTATAATGATAGAGGAATTGAAAGACAAATTCTTGATCCAAGGACTCCCCCACAGAATGACATAGCTGAGAGAAGGAATAGATCAATAATGGATTGTGCTAGAACACCAATGATAGAGAAGAATGTTGCATAAAAGCACTGGAGAGAAGCTATAAGTACAATAGTCTATACCTTGAACCGAGTACAATTCAAGAAAGGTACCGATATTACACCTTATGAGTAATGGTATGGTTATGCACTTAATGTAAAATAATTTAAAGTTTTTGGAAGAAAATGTTATATACTGAAGGACAATAGAAATGGAAAAATTGACGCTAAAAGCGATGAAGGCATATTCTTAGGTTATTCCACTAAGAGCAAAGCGTATAAGTGTTTGAATTCTAACACTAAAAAAGTTGTGGAAAGTGAAAATGTTAGAATTGATGAATATGTAGAAAAGAATGAAGTTGAATGCAAGTAAGAACCTAAAGATTACAAATCTTTCATTTACATGAACGAAGGAGAGCCCAACAGTTTACCTAAACTAGAAAAAGAAGCTACCGAGCAACACAATGGTGCTGCCAAGCAACAATTTTTTTTTTTTTGAGTCTCAAAAAGAAGTTGTCGGGCATTAGGAGGTAACTACTGAGGAATCTGAAGAAGAATTAGAGACACAAAATGAACCTAAAATGAATTTACATGATGAATCTCAGGAAGAACAAAAATAAGATAGGAGACCAAAGCCTACACTAGCAAAAAATGTAAGAATACATCATAAACCCGATTAGATCATTGGAGAAAAAGATTTAGAGGTCATGAAAAGAAGCAAATTGAAAAATTAGACATGTTTATTATATGAATTTGAGCCCAAATCAGTGAAATATTCTTTGAATAATGAAGGCCAGATATAGGCCATGAATGAAGAAATTGAGAAAATAGAGAAGAACAAAACTTGGACACTAGTACCTAGACCAAAGGACAAGAATGTTATTGGAACCAGGTAGGTATTTAGAAATAAGTTGAATGAGCATGGAGAAGTTATAAGAAACAAGGCTAGACTGGTATGCAAAGAATATGCACAAGAAGAAGGCATTAACTATGGTGAGACGTTTGCCCCAGTTGCTAGATTGGAAGGAGTTAGAACTTTACTGGCTTATGCAACTTACAAAGAATTCAAAGTATATCAAATGGATGTCAAATCAATATTTCTGAATGGAATACTGGAAGAAGAGGTAAAAATTGAACAAGTTGAAGGATTTGTTGATTCAAGCAAGATAATATGGTCTGCAAGCTACATAAAGTGTTGTATGGATTGAAGCAAGCCCGCAGAGCATGGTATGAGAGATTGCATAATTACTTAGTCAAAATTGGTTTTACAAGGACAAATGACAACAGTAATATGTACTTAAAGTCTGAAAAAGGTAAAAGGATATTGCTAGCTGAAATATTTGTTGATGATATCATATTTGGAGGACAAGATACTTTATGCCAAACATTTTCAAATGAGATGCAAAATGAATTTGAGATGTCTATGCTTGGAGAGATCAATTTTTTTGTTGGTTTTCAAGTATATCAAATGAAGAAAGGTATCTACATTACTCAATCCAAGTATATCAAGGAGATACTAAAAACCTTTGGCATGGAGGACTCCAGACCTGTAAGTAAACCTATGGCTACTAGACATAAACTATCAAAGACTGATGAGACAGCTGAAGTCAATCAAACCTTGTACAGGTCAATGATTGGGAAGCTACAATATGTTGTTCATTGAAGACCAGATATTGCATTAGCAGTTGGGATTGTTGCAAGATTTTTTGCAAATCCTAAGGATAGTCACATGATGGTAGTGAAAAGGATACTAAGATACTTGAAGGGAAAAGAGGACTATGGATTATATTATAAGAAGAATGAGAAGTTTGAGCAGAAAGTTTATACAGATGCCGACTGGGTAGGTAATGTTGATGACAAAAAAAGTACAAGTGGTGGTGCATTCTTTTTGGGAAAGAGATTAGTATCTTGGATAAGCAAGAAATATAACTATATTTATCAATCCACAATAGAAGCTGAATATGTTGTAGCAGCAGTTAATTGTTCAAATATAGTGTGGATCAAGCAATTGTTGAAAGGAATGAAGGAAGAGATCACTGAACCAATTGTTATTTTCTGTGATAATAATAGTGCTATTAATATTTCAAAGAACCCTGTGATGCATACAGAGACCAAGAAAATAGCTATCAAGTATCATTACTTAGAGAGCTAGTAAGAGAAAAAATGTGATACTTGAATATGTGAATACAAAGGAACAATTAGTAGATATATTTACTAAGGCATTACCTAAGGATTCTCATGAATATCTGAGAGGTAAATTAATGATGATTCCCCTAGCTAAGGCTAACTAGGATCACATGGAGTGATTGCATCAAATTTATTACACAGAATATCTGACAAATTGATGCAAAGTTGGTCACACTTTAGGAGTTGCCTAAAGTTGTGAAGAGGGAGCATAGAATTCAGAAATTTGACACAGAGATATCTACATGGTGAAGATGTATGTCGTTGGCATTATTGTCAAAGAGGGAGATATTTAGATTGGACAGTAAGGGAGAAAAGACAAAAAGGGATAATTACAGAGGGACTATACTATGAGGGAGATATTAAGAGAAGACGCAAAGGGAGATAAGATACATAGAGAAATCTATCCAAGAGGGAGCTAATATTTGTATTGGAGAGAATCAGAATGAAGCTAAGGACATTAATGGAAACCTGTTTACAAAACATACTATTTGTATTGTTTGGTAACCTTATATGTGTTGTTTTCATGTGTTTTCCATCAATGCCAAAGAGGGAGATTGTTGGAAGCTACAGTTGAAATAATTGTTATATTGCCATTGATGTCAAACCTTAACTGGTAAGACCGTTGCTATCTTGTAAAGTGCCATATCAATTGATTGATGAAGAAGATTTGAAAAGAGGAGATAACAAGAAGACCTGGTGAAATGGTTGAGTTATGTGAAGCTACAATGGGTACTTGATGCGATTGCACCTTGGTAAGGTAATGTGTTGTTTATATTTACACCAAGTGAAGTTTGGAAGACTAAAAGTTTAGTCTTGACCGAGTAACATAGTAGAAGATTAAGGAACTTATGTTTGCGCCGAGTGATGCGAGAGTCGACTGAGCGTCAATATATGCTGAGAAAATTTAATGTCGACCGAGCATCAATATTTATCGAGCGTCAGTAAATTACTGAGTTATCTAGTGATGACCGAGCATAAGAACACAATGATGACCGAGTGTCAGTATTTTGACAGTTTGAGGAAGATTTGAGATCCCAGTAAACGTAGTTGATTTCTTGGGATATGTGAAGTATATTTAAGATAAGGATGATCATTGTGAAGAATTAAATGAGCATTTAATATATGTTTAACCATTTTTATGTATGGATTCAAGGAGTTTTAGGATGTATTCTACAAGGTAGATGATAAACAAAATGTTGGAAGGATTTGTTGGATATGACCAAACATTAAGATCTACGGTGATGATTAAGAGGAAAAAGATCTAGCTACCTGATCAGAGAGGTATAATATTAACCTAATTGAAGGTTATGGGAAACAAAGGTTAATTCAGTTGATTGGCAAATCTAAGCAAAAGACAGAGAAGGCTGAGAAGAGCAGTACAAGACTACACAATGGTGATTGCTTGATGCATTCCCAAGCATATCTAAGTGATAGAGATGACAATGGAGGCCAGTCAGTGAATTTGCATTTGAGCGAAAGTGGATTTGTATTTGCAAAGTGAGTTTTATGTTTCAGATCACATTACTGTTACTTTCTAACCATTGTATCATTGCAAAATCCTTTTAAACAAGGTTGACCTAACAGTCATATTGTAAATCCTTTAATCAAGGTGACATTCTAATGAAATAATCTAAGTCCTCTAAAAAGGCTCACTTTTAATAGGGTGATTAAATCCTTTAATAGGGTCACATTTAACAGTGTGTATTGTAACCTTTAACAGGGTTGGCTCCTCACAAAGCTCACTTTAGAAGAGTGAAAAATTGGTAGTATTTTACTAGTGGTTTTTGCCATATTGGGTTTCCACATTAAATCCTGGTGTCATACTTGTTTGAATGTTAGTTGATGTGTTGTATTGTCAAGAGTTTTATATTCAACAAGTTGATTACATTAGGACAGTGAACTACAATTTTATGTTACTAAGTATATGTTATAGAGACCGAGTGGATTGTTGAGTAGATCTAAGTTGGTGAAAGTGTTTGAAAGTTCAATTGGTACTTCTGGACCTGAGGATAACGGATTCGCCCCCCTCTCATTTATTCTAAATTATTCTAACAAATACATGCTTGGACACATGGGAATGCAATGGAGGGCTTGATGTTTCAAGAGTATTTGTTGTAACTCAACAACTGCTTTGTATTGCTTTATGGATGAACAATATAATAGAGTATGGATGCTTTTGGAAACTGGGGTATTATCTCAATATGGTTTTCCCATGGTATATCTTGTGTTATCTTGTTGCTTGTCTATTTGATCTTTTGATTATAAAATTTATGTAAGTTTATATGTATGCTTTCATGGGTTATTTAGGAAATGGATTAAGTGTACCTAGGCATGATCATTATTTCCATTATGTTGGATGTTCAAAGAACATCTCTATGTGGTTCATATGGAAGTAGTTGATTGTTCTTGTATTGCATTGTATTTGAAGTTGGATTCTTGTGTAACTTGTAGATGTCTAGATGATATGGTCTATGTTCTTGCTTGTGCTTTAGATTTTGGGGTTTGCACCAACATTGAGAGTTGCAAAGAGTTATTTTGAGGCCATGTTATTGTTGAGGGTATTCCATATTGTCCAAATTTAGTTAGATGTTTTTGTTTTGGGTCGACTAATAATGTGCTACACATTTTATCTATACAGTACCTTTGTTGCTTACATTGTATGATGTGCACCAATGCATATAATGTTTATGGATAGATTGGAAGATATAATAATATATTTTAGGTCCTCTCTTTCTCTTGGTTTTGAATTCTTTCATTGTATTAAGTTTTTTAGGCCAACTTGTTGAGGTCATTGCTTAGGTCAACCTAATTATTGTTTTTCTTGATGACGGGATGCATATGTTGAAGATTAAATTAGCTACAAAGGATAAAACTGTGGATTGTGGAAGATGTGAAATTGAGTAAGTAAATGTGTGTGGTGGAGGTTGTGGTACTAAATTGATGAATGGTTTCTTGAGACATCATGTCAAGAGAATACACATTCTAAGGAGATTGTTGGAAGTTGTATGTTAAAGTCTTATACATTATCAATGTTTTCATGCATCATGCACTAAGAACTAGGGAGCCTCCTCAACAGGTATTTCTTTGTATCTTTCTCATAGAGTATGAGTTCTTGTAGCAAGTCATTATATCTTTCCCTAATATAGTGAATATTTGATGGAAGTCTAGCAATGAGCTTTATTGTAATACTTTTCATATTGTTACCAAATTTCCTCCCCCCTATTAGAAAATTTTGAATTCCTTGTCTTTTTTGAGCTTAAATAAATTTGTTCAAGTCTATTCTTATGCTAGTCGGAGTTTGTGGTCAATTCTTGCACACCAGTTAGACTCTGAAAAGCCATGTGAAACCCTTTCAAATTGGTGTTTCTTTGATAAATCTTTAGTTTGTTAAAGCCTTGTTCAAGTTCAATCCTCTACGTCAGACCTGGACAAGATTTTTAGAACTCATCCATACCTTTATTTCATTGAAAATCTCTAATTCCATTCGAGTTCCACTTTTGGTGTCACCTCTCAAAACTGTGTAGAAGAAGAAAATAAGACAAAGTGAAGTATTAAATGGTTTGCAGCCAAATTACTAAAGTTCTACTTCAGTTGGTGGACTCCAATGAGGCAATTTTAAATGTTAAAGACAAAGCATTTTAATTGTTCCATCATGAGTGTCGGCCTCCGACGCCTCTTCTAGAACTCTTTATTGTCCAAACTCTGCACAAGTAAAGTTAGTTCCATTTTCAATGTTGGGATTTGACACTCTTTTCTGAACTCAATGCTCGAGCTCAAAGAGGTGAAGATTGTTCCAATGGGAGCATCGGGCACTGCTATGCTATCTTGAACTCATCAAAGGAAAGACACTGTGATTATGTTTCTTCATCGAGTTTTATGTTTCATGTTTAACTAATGACTAAGGATATTTAGAACTTTTTAGTGGTGTGTATTACTTTATAAACCACCTCAAAATCCTGACAAGCATAATTGATAGCATTTGAAGCAGTTCCACTAGTTCCCTAGAAGTCCGATGCTAGCATGGAGGAGGTTTTTTTTGAAGAAACTCCAAGTGTAATTCCACATCATCTAGGTGAAGATATTTATTGCCATCGATGAGTTTTTTTTATTTTGAATGAATATGCATCACAAAAATGTGAAGAGTCTTATGATTTTATTATTTTTAATCTTTTAAGAGAAAGAAAAGAGAGCAGTTATGCTTCAAGAAGCAATTACAAAAGCTAAAATTGAAAAGGCTCCATAGGGGAGGATTCTTTGAATATGTAATCAAAGAATGTTACACGGGTCCGATTTCTGATCCACCTTATGTTTTGATATATGAGTGAGTATCAATTAGGAGGAAGCATTGTTATTTCAACTTTGTAAAGGGGAGAGAGATAATATAATTATGTTTAGAATTGATCTATGTACAAGGGCATGGTAGTCTAGTATGTGAGCTATTAACATTCATCAAAGAAAGGAAGGGATATATATTAAATCTTTGAGTTTAAAGGTGTTCTTTCTGATTGTAGTTAATCTTTGAGTTATCACAATTTATCTTAGATAATTTCTTATTCATTGGATTATGTGTATGTGTGCTAAGGAATATATGAGTTCTGAATTATATTTACGACTGAAGGAGACTAACTGATCTTTCTTTTGGTTATCATTTGTGGCTATGGGACTAAATGATCTATGAGTCATTAGTTTCCATTCCTTTTCTCTTAAATCTCTATCCACATTCATGCCATGGTGATGGGTGAATGTTAGTTTACCTTTTCTACTTTTTGGTTAAAAACATACCCCTAAAACCCCAAATTATATCATAAGAGGGAGTTGTACCTCTAAATTTTAGAGAAAATTGCTAACGTACTTAACAATTTATACAACTGTTAGTGCCGATTAGTCCTTCCTTTTGGGCATATTGAGTCATTTTACAAAGTTATCTCTAAAGGACCAATCTGTTCGCTAACACATATATTTTGAAAAAATATCACTTTTATTTTTCCCTACTTGAGATTTACATGTAAATTTGGTGTTCTCTTTTACACTGGTGTTGATTGCATTATCTTTTCTTCTTGTTGATTAAAGTTATAAGTTTTGATATTAAAGTAAAGAGACTAAGTATTTTTAGAAACTTATTAACCCCCCTCTCCGAGTCTTCAGGTGTGTTCAATATATTGATGTTTCTGCTCTTCTATCTATTTTTCTTCTATTCTTCTTTAGTTTTCTTGAATTGTGGTTTACATGTCATTTTTTTTTGCCAAAGTTTATAATTTAGATCTGTTAATTACAATATCTTTCCTCTAATAGTTGATGGATGGGAAATGAACTATGCGTGTTTCCACTTTAATGGCTTAGTATTATGTACTTGTATAAAGTTATTGAAATAAATTTTAAAAAAAATGTAGGACACTAGAGGTGCATACTGGTTCTCAGATAGCTTTCTTGGTTTGTATTTCTCTTTCGTTTGACATTGAAATATTTCTAGAAGAGACAAAATGTAAGGCTATCCTAAGAAGACAACTATTAAAAATTTCACTAGAGGAGGAGTTGGACAAACTTTGGCTAGTGGACTTTCTCACACATTCTGTGGAGGATTAGAAGGGGCATGAGAAGAAGAAAGACCAATCCCTCAAGAGGGAGATGAAGACATATCTACAATTTCTTGTTTTGTTACTTCTTTCTCTTTCTCTTTCCGAGTCTTCTTTTGGGTAGTGTCTTCAAATGTCTTCTTAGGGACTCTTTACTTTTTGTGGGTCCTCATCACCTTCTCCCGCACCACTTGAAGTCAATTGTTAGGTGGAAGAAGATAGGTGTGGAGTAGAAGAAGATTCATCTCCCTCTCACGGAAGTTCTACTTCTTTCCATCCCCTACTAATTCTCCTTCACAAATTTTGGGTAGTATCTTCATAGGCCTTCTTAGGGAGTCTTTTCTCTAGTGGGTGCTCATCGCCATATCCTCCACCACTTTAAATTATTTTTTGAGTAGAAGAAGAATGTTCTTGACTCCTCCCTATCCTTCTTACAATCTCTTGGGAATATTGAGGCACTTTACTAGACTTTTTTGTAGCATTCTTTGCCACTCTTTCTTGAGTTATTTTGATCAAACTGATTTTTTAGCCTCAATAATTTTAGTTTCTTTAATTATATAGTCAATTGATAGAATTGGTTGTGTTTTCATATGATTAATTAAAATATGGTCCATAAAATCAAACTAATCATCTTTAATATCTGAAATATCCCAATTTAGTTTGAAAGTTACAATCATATAGTCTCATCCAACTCCTTTTCCAAACTTCACATAATTATCAATGCAATCTCCCTAATGATCTTCCAAATATAAAATATGATGGAAACTTGCCCCCAATTGTAAATTATTATTATTATTTTACATACTATAAAAAAGGAACCTTCTTTCATAAAATTGCCTATTTTTTTTACCAAATCCTTTTCAATGCTAAGTGGATAGATACATACTTACATGAATAGTAGCGAAGGCCAATAGGAAACTGAATTCCTATCATTTTCCTTTCTTGGCACCTTTTATTTACTTTAGCTACTTGGTTGCATAGCTCAATAAAGAAAAATTTATCTTCAACACATTTGAGAAATTTATAAGGAAGCCCATCCAATCCTAATGTAGGTTAACCTTTAGAACTATGTAAAGTGACTGCATATGTGTTGACCAACTGAATGGCCTCTCGAGAGATTCTTAAACCCATATCCCCTTGGATTTCTCTTACCTATCTCATATTTAAGCATTATTCACTCTCCTGAAGCTCGTGTAACTTCTTTCTAATTAGAGATGAATATACTGGCCATAGATTTTAATCATTTCGTCATCATGAACCTAAACTGGACGCAAAATCAGCCATGGTCTAATACACACAATAACATAGAACAAATAGGAAGACACATAAACGAATTTGTTTAGTGTAAATTGGACAATTGTTGAATGCAATTGGTCTGTGTTCAAACTAAAAATCTCTCTGCTCACCTTTATAATTAGTCTATTATCATTTGTCCTTATTTCTTTGGACTTAGGATTATAATTGTTTATGCGCTCAAAATACTTGTACCTCATGGTGATTAGAATTAAGAAGACACATTATAAATTTCACTTAGGGCATGACTCCAATGAAAACCTTGAAAGTTTTTAGAGTTTAAATGGACAATTTCTATATTCCATCCTTATTCTATCCTTATTCCTTGAGCTTATTAACCTATTTTAGATTACCTTGCGGTATACAACAAGTTGAGAGGGTAAAATTCACAATGTCTCGAGAAAACTGAGCATTTACGATCATAATTCTTCTGTCCGTTCTTCACAACCATGTTTCTCCATTTCTACGAATTCGCTTTCAAATGCCCATTAAAATGAACCTTTTTTGGTAATTTAATCTAATATATGCACTTGCATTCAATGTTTCTATGTCGCAAAGAAGCATTAATAACATTAAGCATTTTTTATTTATTGAAAGAATGTTGATTATAGAAGTATTTAGTGAAAAATTATTAAAAAAAAAAGAAAACTTTAATTATAATGTGTATAAGCTTTTCTTTCAAATTCAAAAATTATCTCTAAATGTGGCTGATTGGAGAATTGATAGGTTTCAAAAAATAGATCAAGCTTCAAAAGCTTATAACAAAGACGCAGATCAACTTTGAGTTTTAGGAAGTTTTCTCTTTGCAAATGGTTGAAGCTTCTATATGGTTGGAGTGCATTGTTGGACCCCAACATGATTGTGAAAACTTCATTGGGTCTCAACACGAGTTAGGAAACAAATGAAGAGAGCCAACACAAAAAGAAAGGAACTTAGATTTTTAAAGATAAGGGAGCTCTATTAGGACTTGGAAGGGTTTTGACAAATTTGTTGGATTATGACAAAGGTTTCAAAAGATTGGGACTTCTCTATCCATATAAGCCAAGAAAAACTAAAATTGACGGGGTCGTCGAAAGCAAAGACAAAGGTAATTAAAACACAAAACTCCCACACATTGTTTTGGAATTCTCACAACTTGTAATATATTGGTAGGCACATGGGGGTGATGAGCAATAACAAATATACAAACTTTGACCAAGAGAGACCCATCAAGAGATATTTTGAATTGGTTATCAACATTGAACAAATAAGATCAAATGCACAACATGGAAACATTCAGAAGAGAAAACAAGACAAGTCAAAAAGGAGTGCCAACACTCAAAACCAACCCTTACCATCTTTAAAACAAGTAAACATTTATATTTATATCCTTTAATAATTAAAATCTACTTTTAATATTTTATATAATTATTAAACATCTTATTCTAAGGCAACCCAAATCTATATTATTATAGCACCGAAAAAGCTTTATTACTTGTCAAGTCAATTACCTTGTGCACCCAATTGTCTAGATCAGCATTGCCACCACATGAATGAGAACTTAAGAAACTCTCGAAGAAACATATGAACATCTTAACCAACCCACTAATACCAAAATGGGAATTCTACTTATGCCAACCAAGACAAAACTAAAGTCAAATACAATGCAAAGTCAAAAACCCAAGAAAATACAATGATTTGAGGTTTGACAATAACAAAACCCTGCCTTTTGTTCTCTATGAGCAAAATAGGCCCCATGTGCCCAACTAGGAAAAAAATAATGCAATGATATAATGAGGACAAACTCAAAAGTCTACACCACTTTCCACTAGTTCATATGAAAGCTGTCTGAGAGATTATGCCTTAAATAGATCAAACATAATTTTATAAAAGATGACCACTATCATTAAAAGTCTAAAGTCAATGACCAACTTACTTGTTATCTCTATTGACCTAACAAATTTATTCTTCAGTGATAGACATCAAATAAATCTTTCCCTTCACTGAAGCAAATTCTCCCTACAACTTATCTTCATTTGTAAACATTGACTATACAATCAATATATTTTAATTTATGAGATAAAGATAAAAGACAGTTGTAGCCAAGTTGAATCTTGTATTTTAATTTACAAATGAAATGATGCACATGCAGTGACTGATATCTTACAATACTCAATTTCTATATCAATTTATGAGATAATTTGCTTATTAAAAAATAATTTTAATCCTTATGATTAAATTTTAAGTTGTCTATATTATAAATAGATAAATACAAATTGTCGAATACCATCTGGCTGTATACACGACAAACTTATAAAATCAATTTTTAAAATAAAAACAAGCTTATAAAACATCCTCTTATTAAGATTCCCTCCAAAGGATGTCCTTAGGTACTATGTTAAAAAAGATTATGTATAAAGTCATATCTATGTTCTTTGTACTCCTTAAAAATTTAATCAGAATATCTCACAGTCATCGGCCTACCTAATTAAACCGAACATACAAAGATATACAAGAAGGGCAAGTTTATACTATTTTAATTTGTTCATGAAATCCTGTTTCTAAACAATTTGATTTGTTTAAAGTTGTATATTTAAGTTTGGCAGAAGAAAATTATTATGTATATAAAATAAAAAATTGATAAATTTGTAGGGGAGTTGTTGAAAAATATGGGCAATAATTGAAGGTTCTAAACTCATTTTAAATTGTTTAAGTTTGTAGGATGATTGAATTAAAATTCATTAGTAGGTATGAGTTTTCCACAGTTCATTTAGTATGTTTTCTGGATAAAACTGTGTATATTTTTGAATCGACGTTCAAATTGCACTCAGCGATCTATAATCAAGAAGAGGAAGAATATAGATTTGGAACGTAGCCAAAGTATTTTAATGCAATCCTTCTACTTCTTGATCCTCGCTTTCGAAGTCTATCCACTCTAACCCCTTCTTAAAGACTCTGATTGCAATCCAAATCTATATTCTCCTCCTCCTGATGATGGATTGCTGAGTGCAATCTCAAGCGTTGACTCCAAAAATATATACAATTTTATCTAGAAGCACTGCACATTAAAGCTCACTTTAAATTGATTAAGTTTATAAGATGGTTGAGTTATTGAAAAATATGAACAATGGTTGTAGGTTTGAAATTCATTTTACAAGTTGTGCTTAATATGGAATAACTCTGACTATAACTGAAGAGTTATAATAGCTTCCTTACTTCTAAATTACATCCAAAATATAGTATATAAATAATATATTAAAATTAAATTAAATATTTTTAAAATATTATTTTAAACTCCAAAAATTCAGTTAATTTATAAATTTAATAATCTATTAAAATATAAAAATTCACAACTTTAAGATAACCAAACTTAATTATAAATCAGACTTGGAACTGAATTTAAAGTTTAATTAACTTACAAATTTAATCATCAAATTAAAATAAATGACTCATTGTCTTAAAGCAACATCAACTCTATTATCAAATTAAACATCAAAGAAAACAGTAACCTTTTACCTTTACTTCATATTAGATCACATGATTTAGTTGACTTGTATGACAATGCCTTGCCTTCAATATATTTCTTTGAACAGAGAAAACTACCAACTTATGATTTCATTAGCTCCACATGATTTCAGGCGAGAATTTGCCATGCTTCATGTAATGACACACAGATAATATAGGCCTAGGAATATTAAATAGTTATATGTTTACTTTTCAAATCAGAAGTATTTGCAAGTGGATAGCACCAAGTATCCCTGCATTTTAAGTATTAGGAAGACAGTCGGCTAGTATTCTATTACAGAAGTGCCAAAATCTGACGCTCTCTGACCTGTTATGTCTATATTCATTGGATTTCATTGACCAAACACATTACAGTGTATATACTGCTTGTGCTCAATTCTATTTACATTTGTGAGCTAGAAAAGACACAAAACACCCATTTAGAAGCAAAGAATGGCCAAGGCATCTGCAGCTTTGGATTTCATTGTATTGTTGTACATATGGGTGTACTGTATGCAATTTACTGTGCATGGTAGCAGCCATTATGGCTTTTTGGCTTCAAGGAAGTTGAGCACTGTAAACAGTTTGGAGAAAGTGTTATGCCTGCCAGCAAGTAGAGGAAAATGCTATGGAAAAATTGTTAATTGTCCCTTAGAATGCCCACAAAGAAAGCCTGTGGATCCAAAGGCTAAGGCCTGTTTTGTTGACTGTAGCCCAAAATGTGAAGCAACATGTAAAAGTGAGTATCCCCAAACTCCTCCACAAAGAAGATTTTTTTGGTATCAAAACATAGAGATTGTTTTTCATGGGTTCTGATTCGCAGACCATATATCTATAAATCATTTGTATTTCTATATGTTCTCCTTTTCAAAACATATATTAGAAACCACTGTGTTCTGTTCATTTTTCCTTATAAGTTTATGAATATTTCAGGCGAAACTTCTAGATCCCTGCAGTCTAATCTGTTCCCTAAAAGAGGTTAAATATTAGACCCAAAATGTGGGTGTAAAAACAAGATAGTTTCCAAATTTCTTTTGAAAAATAATATAGTGGATAGAGCACAGCGATTTCCAGGTACATAGAGGAGGAAAGCTTGATGTTAGCTTGCATATGTATCTTGTTTTTGTAAATATATAAAGAATGATTTGCATACTGCATCCGCATTCTCCTCTTTTCCCTTAAAGTCCATGATCTCTTTCCCAACTAATCAACTCTGTTTTCAGTCCATAGCAAGTTATTATTGGACCTTGGAGGTCAACTAATCTTTTCCATGCTTTCATGACATTTTGTTTT
>MU224719.1:2201445-2220922 GCA_018584345.1 Thuja plicata
GGGGGGGGAAGATTTTACATCAGTTAAAGCATTTTATTTGCTATTCGATATTGGAGCATGATCTTTAGGCTGAAACCTTTTTTACTAGGAATGAATGAAGCATTTTATTTGCTATTCGATATTGGAGCATGATCTTTAGGCTGAAACCTTTTTTACTAGGAATGAATGACTAAAGGGCATCCAATCTGTCAAAATTGTCCAAGATACGATCCATTTATCATCCTTTATTATATCAGAATATTGCATTCAAAAGGACTTGATCTCTAATGAACTCATTATTGAAATATATGCTCTAGCTTAATTAGGTGTCATCAGGTATTGAACATATGCCGAAAAAAGGTTGGAAACCTGTCTGTTAGGTTTAGTTTGCTGTCATTAGATATCCAGTTTGCAGTTGAAAAACTCCAGTTAGCTGTCACCATAACTAACATAATCACAATAAATTGTTGAACTATTATGTACTTATAAATAATAAATATGTAACCGTGTTTGATGATATATATGGATGGTGAGTCCTGCAGCATTCTTTCCTTTAGCTGTTCTGTTCTGTTTTGATTCTCTGTTTCATGTTCTTAGTTCTTAATTACTCATTATACTTAAAATTTGATAAAACACTTCAACATTTTCAAAAATTTCATACAGAAATCATTGTGTTGAATTCTGCTGTTGGTTTTCTTAAAAGCACATTTCCCTTATCGGCATTCTTAGAGATACATTTCCCTTAAAATACAATACGGCAAAACAAAATGGTGTACCTTAAATTTGTTCTTATGACTAAAGTATTCCCATACAATAACATATATGGAAATCATCCTATTCTGTATGCTTTGATTTGGAATAGTTTTAAAAATCTAACTATAAATCCAAAATTTATTTTAAAAGTTAGTCCAAGAAAAAATTGAATATAATACCCTGAATTTAAGATATCATAAGGTATTGAATCTCATGAATCACTTATGCTACTGAATTTCATTGAATGCGCATGAATCTTTTGACATATAGTGCTTCTCACTCTAATGTGTGCACTACCTTCATTATTGGATTTGAGTGATTCTATTTGCCAGTGGTTAATGTGAGTTACAGCTTTAAAACAAGAAACTCATTACTTAGGTAAGTAGAGCAGGGTTGATGGTGTTTGTATGAGCTATTTTTAACTTGTCTTAACATACTAAATATGCAATTTACATTTTATTTGATTATGCATAGGTTAACTTGTTCCTTTTTTTGTGTGTTTGTAATAGAACGAGTGCCTAGCTGTAATGGATATGGATCTATATGTTATGATCCTCGTTTTGTTGGAGGTGACGGTGTCATGTTCTACTTTCATGGCTCTAAAGGGAAAACCTACTCCCTTGTCCATGATCAAACTTTCCACATCAATGGCCACCTAATCGGCACACGCCCAATTGGCAGGTCACGCGACTACACATGGATAGATTCTCTTGCCATACTCATCCCCTCACATACCCTCACAATCACCTCTATCAAGGCCTCAAAATGGGATGACAATGTTGATCACCTCTCCTTCTCATTTGACAACCACCACATCGCACTTGAAGAAACTCATGTGGCTGAGTGGAGATCACTTGATGGGTCAGTACGAATAGAACGAACTTCTAAGAGTAATAGTGCAGTCATTTATGTAGCAGGAAAGGCAGAGATAAATGTGAAGGCACGGCCAGTCACTGAACAAGATAACCAAGTGCACAGTTATCAAATTCCTCTTGATGATAGTTTTGTACACCTGGATGTGCAATTTAATTTCTTTAATTTGTCTAGTGATGTTGAGGGTATTTTGGGTAAGACTTATAGGCCAGGGTATGTGAGCCCTGTGAAGAGAGGAGTACCAATGCCAATTATGGGAGGGGAAGACAGGTACAGGACTTCATCACTACTTTCTACAGACTGTTTTGCATGCCAGAGGTTTAAGTTATTGGAACAGCAATCTGCATCCCTCACTACAGAGGAATCAATAGCTGAGTGGTAAGCAATAGGCGGGCTTAAGTTTGATTCATGAGTTTGGATGATAAAAATAACAATGTATTGTTTATGTACCAAATGAATAAATATGGAAATAATGCTGAAAACACAACTGAAGTCTTGATTTCATTATTCATGGTTGTAATGCTCGTATTAATCGGAATGCTTTTGAGATTGGATGGAAAGGCAAATACCTCCACCATACAGTCATTTTATCAAAAGACATAAAGCATCATAAGGTAGCTTGAAATTTAAAAAATGTGATATATTATAAAGAACCTGATGTTAAATTCATAATTAGATGAATTATACCATCAGACATTAATTGATCTAGATTATTTAACAGTCAACAGAAATTATATTTGCAAAATTAAACGCAAAAGATCAAGCAGTTACCTGTGGCAACTACGGGAAGAATATTTCTAATGCAGGGTAGAATCTGGTCGCCTCAGTACTAGGAAATAATCTATACAGTCTGGTAAACGCATTGCATTGTATAGTTACAAGACAAGCGATCTGTTTGACAGAATGCGTCAAAGAAATGTGGTCTTTTAGTCTACCGTTAATGCAGGAAATGCAGAAAATGGACTTGTTAAAACGACTTTGAAAAATTTCAAGCAGTTTTCGGGCTGTTGAATGGTATTTCCAGCGCAGAGTTTAAAATAAATTTGTTGACAAGGCATTTAGAAACGTAATACAAATGCAATGGGTAGGTGTTAAGCAAATTCCATGAGCTCTGCCAATTTTCGCTATGCCCTAGCAGGTGCAAAGCCAGATTCCACGATTTTTACTAGTATTCTTCCTGCCTGTGCAAAAATAGGCATTTTGAAATAGGGTTAGACGTCCGTAAAAGCAGAAAGGAAGGGGGATTTTATGTCTAATATAACGGTTGGAAATTTTCTGTCTGCGGAATATCGAAGCGTAGACAAGGCATGTGAACTGCTTGACAGAATGCCTGAAAGAAATATAGTCTTTGAAACGCAATCTTCACAAAAACTATTAGTTTCTCCCTGCCTGTCCTCCGATGGATTCATGAGAGAACATGAACAAGTTAAAAATACAAGAGATAGGTTTGAAGTTGAGTTTGGAAGCCTTTCCAAACCCCTTCCTCACCAAAGGAAGGGAAATACATGATAAACTCTGCTTGTGATGTGTTTGAGAAAATGTATTTTAGTTGATGCGTACATCCCTGCCATCTCCTTGTAACTAGGGAGAGGGATGAGTAGTGGAGCGGGGACGTGAAATGAGAATCTTTGTAGATAGTTAGGTTTCTACAATAGAGCAATTAAGTTCTCAACAAATGTTCAATTTGTGTTTTTACAAAATTGATTAATTGTATATTGTACAAATCAAAAGTGTTTTATATTACAAATATATTTGTTAAAATTAAGTTTCAATGAGTATATATACTATAAGTCAGAACATATTCAACTCACAATTATCAGAACCCATATTGCATCGACAATACTATGCGAATGAATACATCATTGAAACACACACCCACACAAAGGGACTGAACCAAATCCGCTCATATTCACAGAAAACAAGACGACCAATTTTATTAAGAGACAAGATATTCCATCCCATCCCAGCAAAAGGCCCAATCAAATCCAACACCAATTAGTCTTATACAAAGTCATGTCACTTATGCAACCAAACACAACACATCGTGTCCCATTGTAAATACTGAAGCACACAAGTAATGGGCCTTTCCACCCACTTCCGCTTGCATTGGATAACAATTAGATGTAAGATCACCATTGAAGCTATTAAATTGGAAGGCACAACATGCAATTGTCCAAACCAATCAAGTCATCCATTTATGGCTAATTTGAAATTGCATTAAACATATCTTCAAACACAATCCAAAAAGTGTGACACGTATTAATTTCTCCAAATCAAATAACCAATAAGCAATTCATTAATGCTAACAATTCATGTACAAACAGCCATGTGCTCCATTCAAAGTCATTTCATTGCATTCTTTTAGAGTAAGTTGTGGAGGAGCGGCATACTACGAGAAGCAAATACCATATCTATCTTGGTATCCTCCTTGTTTGAAGTTTCTTTAGATTGATTACGTATGCAAGTGTCTACACAAATAAATTATTTTCACCATATGTATGCGCCTACAATTGTGCATTGTTTGTGTCTGCAGCTGTCTCTCTTCTTTGTGTTGTATTATGTTATACATATGGATTTTTCAAATATACTGTCAATGGGGTTTCTATGGGGTTTTCAAATTTACTCTCTATGGGGTTTTATGCATTAATTTACATTATTTATATGAGGGTCTGATTTATACTGTCAATGGGATTGTAAGTTACTTTGTCATCTCTTTGTTTCAGTGTTGTATCAGTCCTGTCTTCATACTTTCTCTATGCCTACATGTTTTAAGTGACTTCATTAAAGGGGTTTCAAGTGATTATGTTAATGGAATTGTCTGCATGTTTTAAGTGATATTGTTAATGTGGTTTCAAGTGATCATGTTAATGTAGTTACCTACATGTTTTAAGTGATATTGTTAATGGGGTTCAAGTGATTTTGTTAATAGAGTTTCATGTGATTATGTTAATGGGGTTCAAGTGATTTTGTTAATAGAGTTTCATGTGATTATGTTAATGGGGTTTCAAACTCCTTTGGAATGTATAATTTGATTACACTATTTTGTAGGTACCTTTTATGTGTTGTCTGTGTCGATTAATATTGTCAGTGGGGTTTTAAGTGCGTCTATCATCACTTTTCATGGCTGCCTGTACCATAATTTAAACATTGTTTAAGTTGTAATTGTCCAACCAACAACCACCTACAATATCACGTAGTCAATTGAGTTTCATACCTAAACAAATCATTTTCCATACTTCTCTACACATGCATGTTTTAGTGATTTTGTTAATGGGGTTAGTGATACTGCTAATGGGGTTTCAATCCAATATTGTATGTTGTAAGTATTGTTTAATGTTCTAGGGGCTTCGAGTTGTCATGTTCAAGGGGTTTCAAGTTATAATTTTATTATTTTAATGCTTAAGGGATTTATTGTTTTAAGTGACTATGTTACTGGGGTTTTAAGTTATAATGTTCATTGGGTCTTAAGACACTCATCCAGGGTGTAAGGTTTAATTATATTTCTCAATTACCATATATATACTCTCATTACTACAATGTTTTAAATTAAACTATTTATGCTATTTAATGTTTCACCCTTTCATGGTAGAACAATAATGCATGGAAGCATGTCTATGATGTTTAAAACTACGATAATTACATAATAGAAAACACATCTGCTTCATCGACAATGTAATGTACACTAATGATACTGTAAGAATTTTGCATCAAGCATTGATATCACGTAAGAATTTTCCTAATGCAATAAAAAATATGCCAAGATCTAGAAGCTCAATAGATAACACAAGAGAGATAGGAAAATGATATGCTCCTCAATTGATTATATTAGGTCCACCTTGTTAGAGGATTTTGCTGATGCACCTGTTAGGATGAACCAGTAGATGATCTTAAATACAACTTTGAATTGTTGAATAAGATCCAATGATATAAACTAATCACCTGATTGTGATGAATGAGTCTCTGTTGTTCCTTATACTGTTGTAGCCTCTTAAAAAAATTGCCACTTCATATTCGCATACATACTTCTATACATATATTCACTCTTGTTTGGATAAACAATACTTTATATATTTATACCTTCTCCAAATAAAATGCAACTGTAAGTTGACTTCCATAAGATAAATTAATATCTAACAATATAAGCTAAGTCATCCCAAAACTGTTACTCGGGTCCAGTGATCTACTCGGGCAATATATTGGCACTCAGGAATTATGTTGTCACGCGAGCAACATACTAAACTCTGGCACTCGGGCTACTCTGTTTACTCGGGCTACATTGATCACTCGGGTAATACTGATTACCACTATCTACTCGGTCGATACTACCACTGCTCGGGTTACATTGTAACTACTCGTGTTGCACTGCTGGCTCGGTCAACATTGTGATGACTACATGTTTTGGCACTAATTGACAATATGTTTTTCCATAAGGTCATCAATATCCTCCTTTGGCATTAGTGACGAAAAACACTTATCATGTTAAAAAAATGCTCAAACTTCTAAGTCAAAACCCCCCCTTACCATATGCTTGGGTACTTGCTCGGGTTTTGACAATAGCTCTGTGACTCAGTTACAATTGACTCTCTTTTTATTTTTATTTTTCAAAATTACTTTTGTAACACTTGTATATATCTCTGCTCTACTTCTCTTTTGTACGTGTATTTCCTTATATATATCTTTCCTATATACATTTCCCCCTTGTTTTTGATACAAATGCCAAAATATATCTATCTGGTAATACCAAAATAGGATAGGAAATCACTATGTACCTTTAAAATCTGAGACAAAGTATTGTCCCAATTATCCTGTAACACCTTCAAGATGTGTAACTCTATCTGTATCTCTATTGATAGCTCCATCATAAGCTCAACAACTAAAAATTTGTTGTCATGAATAAGAGTCTTGGCATGAGATATATGCTTCTACATTACATCCATGTGTGGAAGGTGTTGGCTCTGCATAGCTGTGAGAGATTCTCTTTTCCTTGCTTCTTCCCTTAGTAGTTCAGTCTGTATGTCTGTCAGATACTTAATTTTTGCAAAATGTGCTGAACTTGAACTTGGGTTAAGTGCCAACTGATTTGCACTTTCCTTCAGATCTGTATCTAACTTTGTTAGCTTTGTCTTGATTTCCATTGTGAATTTCGAAGTATCACTTAATTTTACAATTAATGAAGCAACATTATTTACTGTAGTTTCTAGACTAAGTGTTTTGGTACTAATTGACAATACTACTCAGGTTGCACTGTTGGCTCGGTCAACAATGTGATGACTAAGTGTTTTGGCACTAATTGAAAATACGTCTTGCCATAAGGTCATCAATTATTTAGGGCTTATGGTTTAGGATACAGGGTATAAGGTTGAGTGTAGAAGGTATAGGGACTAGGATTAACAATACATGGTTTAGTGTTAAGGATTAGGGGTATATGCTTTAATATTGAGGGTATTGGGTAAATAGTGGAGGGTATAGGCTTTAAGGTTGAGGGTATATTGAATATATGGTATAGGGAATATGGTTAAGTGTATATGGTTTATGGTTGAACATATATGGTTTATGGTTGAGTGTATATGGTTTAGGGTTGAGAGTATATCTCATTCAAGGTATAGGGTTGAGAGTATAGTGTTTAAGGCATATAGGATTAAGCATTGGGAATTTAGAATTAAATTCAATTTTTTAATATTTAGTGTTAAATAATTAACATTAGGTTTTAGGGTTTATCACAAAGGGTTTAGGGATTAAAATAAAAAAAATTAGTTTAATTTTTATATCATTAATCTCATGCTTTAGGTTTAGCATATAGGGTTGAGGTTATAGGATGGAGGGTATACTTTTTAGGGCCTAGGATTGAGGGTATAATGTATAGGTTCTACAATTAAGGGTATATGATTTAGGGTTGAAGGTACACGATTTACAACCTAGGGTTGAAAGTATATTGGTTTAGGGTTGAGAGTATAAAGTATATGCATAATGTAAGGAAAATGGGATCTAAACCTACAATTCAAACTAGGAATCCAATCCAATCCAATCCCATCAATTACATTGGAGAATAAATAATATACCCAACTAAAAACCCTTGGAAGAGATGGGCATAATGATTGATCATTTTCTTGTGTTTTGACCGAGTTGAATGTGGTTGGAAATTGACAATGAAATGCCTAGGCCAAAAGGGGATAAAATTGATAATAAAAAACAACAAAATAGGAAAATGGAGATATGAGAATCAACTAATATGTATACAATTAGAAATGAGATGCAGAGATGAGCATGTCTTAAATTTGAGATCAAAATGGTTGGACACTGTCACTAGGCACCATAGTCCTCAAAGTGTCCAAGGCTCAAAATAAAAGTCAAACTGGTCTTAGGAGCCTCCAAAACATCTCTAGATCAATTTTCATGCCAAATTAATGGGACAATGGGGCTAGGTACCCTAGTTCTGTAAGGAATTTAAGTAGTGGAATAAATTCCTACAATAATCTTGAGGAGAGGATAATAAAAAAAAAATTCTTAAGATCGTTATAACAGTTATAGAAACTTAAAAGAATAATATAAAATAACATGCATATTATAACACAATGATTTATCTGGGGAAAACAATTTTGGGAGAAATGCCCCTTTCTAAAAGTTGCCCAATATATTATTCAGAAATTAATAAAAAATTATAATGTACTTGTAGAGAAAGTTTCTCTTAGGAGTATCACCAACCATAGAGATTAAGGTAACTAAATAAGTATTAAACTCTTACACATACCCTCCATCTCACACACCTAATATATAAGAGATGCAATACAAGAAATTGTCAAATAATATTAAAAAATCATAGGTTATTTATACCACTTATAAAGCAGTATCCATCTTATATCCAATCAAAGATTCCATATGATGTGTCAACACACACACCAACACATTCAACTCCCTTTTATAGCTCATTTATATTTTTAACATGTTTTTACATTTCTTATTTGGGAGACCCAACTTTAGGAGGCCATAAATTTTGAATCAAGTGTCCAATTGATGAATTGTTTGAAGCGTTAGTATGCTTGCGAAGTGCTCTATCATGTGTAAATTTCAACATCATTTACACACATTTTTGGGCTATTTAAATTCCTCTAAAGAATTCAAAACTTAATTTGCAACTTTTTTTATAGTAATTTCCAAAAAAATAAACTTTAATCTCTTCCAAATTGGACATGATCTTGCAACAAAAATTTATTAGTGTGCTTATCCAGCCAAATTGAACCTTTAGGGAAGGAATAAGGAAAATCCATGCTCAAACAAAAAGTAACCCTATATAAATCAAGGTTGAGACACTTTTCTCAACAATCTCCCACTTGTTGAACACCTTGCAAGAGGAAAGGGAGTAACTACACCATAGTTCAATTGCTAGGGTCCATGAGGCTCATAGACTATCAACACCATCTAGACCATTTTTTTCTCAAAATATATTTGTTAATAAATATAAAACATTAATAAAAGTCTCTACCTTAACCAACTTCACCCTACCATCCTTGACCAAACCTTTGACAAAATGATACTAAACATCAATGTGCTTGGTCCTGGCATGAAAAGTTTAGTTCTTCTCTAGGCATATCACACTCTGATTGGCACGATAAATTATAACTTCTGTTTGTTTTATTGCAATATCTGAATATAGTATCTTTAGCTAAATGTCTTATTTACATAATGTTTATATACCATATACTCAAACTCAGTAGTGGACAAAGAAACCACGACATGTTGCTTACTCATCCAACTGATTGCATAACCAAATAATGTAAACATATAAGCACTGGTGGATCTTCTAATATCAATATTACTTGCCCAATTTGAACCCACACAACCATAAGTATCAAATATTTTTTGTCTTCTATCATATTATCATGATATCACAAATAAAACTCTGAGGTACCCTTCAAATATTGAAAGACTCTTTTAATTGCATCTCAATGAACTAAACTAGGATTAGACATATATCTAGAAAGAAATCCCATTGACTTGGAAAGGTTTGGTATAGTATAGAATATAGCATACATCAAACTGCTTATTGAACTCTGGTAAGGAAATTTTCTCATGTCTTCCATATTTGATGGATGTGTAGGACAATTTTAAATAAACAATTCATTCAAATTGTAAAAGGAACACATAATAGTCTACAATCCTGCATGTTAAACCTCTATAAAACTGATTTCACATACTTACTATGGCCTAGCCTATTTCTTTCTACTCAGTCTATCTCTTCCAATTTCCATCCCAAGAATATGTTTGGCTACACCAAGATCTTTCATTCCAAATTTAGCAGCAAAATGAGACTTAATCTCTCTAATCACAGCTTTCCCTTTACCAATGAACAAAATACCATCAAAATATAATGTAATATATAATAAATGATCTAATTTAGAACATTCAAATCCCAAACTCAACAATTATGTATCAAATTTTTGGTACGATATCTTAGGACTCTACTTGAGGCCATACAATTATTTATTCAATTTACAAACCAAATTTATTTTACCCTTTACCACATAGTGCTCTGGATGTGTCATGTAAATATCCTCCTCCAAATCACCATGAAGGAAATTAGTTTTCACATTCATTTACTCAACCTCTATATCATAAGAAAGAATACTAGAAATAAAAAAATATAATGGATTTCATTTTTACAATGGGAGAGAATATATTACCATAATCAACACCCTCAACTTGAGAGTAGCCTTTTGCAAACAACCTTGATATATACTTCTCAATTCTTCCATATGAACCGATCTTTTTCTTGAATAACCATTTGTAACTAATAGGCTTTTGTCCTTTGGGAAATGGTACAAGATCCCATGTATCATTCTTTTTCAAAGATGCCATTTCTGTATCCATAGAAATCTTCCATGTTTTTGTATCATTCATACCTAATAGCTCTTCTATAGATCTAGGTTCATACACTCTAGTATTCAAGGTAAAAATACATCTCCAATCATTAGGAGATTACCTTTTAGGTGGTTGTATATGCCGTGTAGACCTTTGAACAAGGTAAATTGGAGTTTCCTCCTCCTTTACTGAAGATTTAGAGCTACATGAGCTCTCCTCAACTTCTTTTATGTCTAAGGGTGTCAATTCAACTTTCTTAGGTGTAGAAGGTAGTTGAATCACATCTTCCTTTTAAATTTGTTCAAGATGCAATGTAACAAAAGAAGTTTTATTTTCTCTAAAAATAAAATTCTACTATGTATTACCTTTTGTACAATAGGGTCTTAAAGATTGTATCCTTTCACACCATGATTATATATGATGAATATACATTTCACAACCTTTCTCTCCAATTTTGTTTTACTACTAGAAATTTGGCAAATAAATATCTGAGTGACTAAAAATTTAGTCCCGAGACGTAATGATGACTAAATTGTAGTCATTTTTAGCAACATAGCTATAAATGATTAAATAAATGACCAATTTGGTTGCTGGGTAAAAAACACAACTAAATAATTAGTCATACAAATAAAAATGACTAAAAAAATGACTATTACTCCTCTTTACCACTACTAGATAAGAAGGTAGTTTAAGATGATTTTTTAACACAATTAATATTTCGTCTTAAACACTTAAATTATTATTTTAATTATCTTAAATTAAAAATTAAAATAATTTTTATTTTCTTAAATAAAAAATCAAGACAAAAGAAACTTGCATTTTTTATTTCAATATGCAAAAAGAAGAATGGTGAGAGACATACCTTTATTTTTGATTCCATGGTTGAGTTTTTCCAATTTGTTAGGACCCAAAATATTCTTAGGTGATGAAGTTTTTTGTGGCCAAGATTTAGACGAGGAAATGTTAATGCACTCTCATGAAGGTTGTGGGG
The DNA here is from genome assembly GCA_018584345.1 of Thuja plicata. Taxonomy (NCBI): domain Eukaryota; kingdom Viridiplantae; phylum Streptophyta; class Pinopsida; order Cupressales; family Cupressaceae; genus Thuja; species Thuja plicata. Next base: position 2,212,898 of record MU224719.1, read on the forward strand.
TGTGAATGGTGGAAGAGATAATTGTTGTGGTGGATTGCAAGCCATTTTCTTCCATAGAGGTGTTACAAGGCTTCCACACATGCACATGCAATTATTGGGGAGGGGAGGGGGTATGGGGGGAGACCGTTGTCTCTGCAACACCCAAAATTCTCTATTTATTATAATTATTAATTGATTAAAAAATGTTACATTCATTGTATTTCAAGTTTTAATTAATGACTTTTTAATTGGTCTTAGCCTTATTTTTGAGTCTTGTTCATAGGATGTTTTGTTTATTAATTTTAGTTTTGGGTTAATGTTTTTAAGCTTTGAAAGAGGTCTTCATGTTTTAGAATATTTTTATGTTCTTTGATGCCTCTAAGTGCATTTAAATTTGTGAAAGTCTTTGTTATTTATCCAGGGTCTTAAAATGTCAAATGTGCTTCTATTTCCTTGAAAAGGTTCATTGTAATAAACTTTGACACCATTGTCTATGCAACACCCAAATGCTTCATTTATTATAATTATTAATTGATAAAAATAATTACATTTATTGTATTTTAATTTTTAATTAATTACAAATATATTTTAATTAATTAATAAATATAATAAATGGTATATTTTGGGTGTTGTGTAGACGTTGTCATAAAATTCAAAGAAAATATCACGTGGCCTTTTTAAATGGGAAGGATATTTGAGTTTGGGAGATTTGACTTTTCATTTGTTGAAAAAGTCTCTTAACTAGATAAGCCCAACTTGAGTTATGTGAGAGTTTGACCAAGGAAGTAAAAGAGCTCTAAACTCACACCTTAAGCCTTCAATGCCAACCAAAGATAAATGGATGTGCATAGATAAGAGTATATTTCATGCAATAACATTAGTTTAGGGGTAAGGAAATAATGTTTTATGGAGAAATTTCAGATTTAATGACCCTCATGCTTGCGTTTACAAGAGAAACAATAGTAACAAAGAAAGAAAAATGAGTTCTATGAGAAACAATTGAAGATGGGAATAACTTGTGGTTAAAACAACATATTTTGAGGATAAAGCTCAGGTTTCCATTTTGTAAGAATTTTCCTAAGGCAAAGAATGAAAATGCCAAGATATAGAAGCTCAATTAATAGCACAAGAGAGACAAATATGATATGATCAAATGATTGATTTAATATTGATCAATAATGAAATAAAAATAAAAATTTAGTATAATGTAGACGTGACTGAATATATAGGCAGTGCATGATAACTAGGAGTGACGCAAATGATAACCTATCAACTAGACAAGGTGTAATCACATATCCCCCAAAGGTGGATCATCCTCCATTGTACAATTAAGTATGTGCAAACATGTGCAACAATGAGAGGATGATAATGTGACAAGAGCACTAAAGGTGGATCTCACACATAAAGTGGAATGAGATAACAACTATCACCACCTAAAGTGGAATTTCTCCTACACCATGTGCTAAAATGAAATGCAAGCTCCTAGGTGTCTCAATGAAAAACTAATATAAATGCATTATCCTAAGTAAACTTAAGTAAAGTGTAATTAGAATAATTAATTACACCAACAAAGATAATAGTAGAGTTAGGTCTATGAAGGTAGGCTTTCAAATGTTTTCAGAACCATACCTTACATAGGTGTACAAATTACATAATTTTGAATTTTCTTGTGAGAAATAGTGTCATTTATTATTTTGGGATGGCTCTTTCATGTTCTTTGAGAGGGATATTAAAATTTTTTTAGGGTATATTCATTGTTTTTTTTTCTTAGATGATCTTCATGGCTCTAGTTGAGGGATTATCTTTCCTTCTCAAGAGATCATAGAATGACTATATATTGGCAATTATTCACTATCACATGGAGATATTTCAATTTTATTAAAAGAGTTTGTACTTCTCTTTAAGGCTATTCATGTTATATTCTTAGAAACTTTCATTCATTATGTTAAGAAGCATATATCTAGGTTTTAAAACATGTATTAGGAAATAATGATATTAAAAACAATGTCGTTGCTTCAAAAGAAAAAATAATGGTTTCAGGAAGGATGACTATTTTGTAGATAGAAAATATGCAATATAAGAATGGTAATAATATTCATATGCTTATGATAACTCAAAGAAAAAAATATGTATCCACTGTATTTTGAAAAGTGTCAATTCCTTCACCATGTATAAAACATAGTACAATGATGTCTGAGGTATCATTGAGAACCAATGAAGTCACATGTTTTTTTGTTGTGTGATATTGTTTTGAAAGGAGTCTTTTTCTTTATTCACTGTTATGACCCACAAGAAATTAGATTTATACATGTTGGTTCCCATTAGGAATGAGTACTCATGCACTATATCCTTACTTTTTAATGTGTATCTTGGTTATGTAAGTAGGAATATTTCCTTTAGGTTTGATACGAGATTAATATCGACTTTTGTCATCTTGGAGTTTGTTATAGTTTCCTCATGGTGTTGTAAAGTAGTCTTGTAGAGATTTAAGTTGTTTTGAGTCAACCCAAGCCCATTTTTGGCATTCAAGAGCACCTTGTAAAGTCTTGTAAAAGTTTCCATGTATTGTATTTATTAGCACTTGTGTATTGAACTTAAGGTAGTAATTTAGGTTCTTGTCAAGTTGTTTGTCTCCTTCTCATCCCCACCTTACACACATCAGTGGTGCCTAGTGTCTAGTGGAGTATCTTGTATACTTTGTCCCCTAGTCCTTTTTGGAGTTTTTATATTGCTTAGATGTTCGTAAGGCATTTTATCTACTCAAATATGTTTATGATGTCTATGTGATTATACCATGTACTATTGGTTTGTTGATAGTACAAGGTTGGGTTTCCAGTGATACTATTATGACTAAAGTATGCCAACACGTTGAGAGTGCGTTGCGAAAATCCTCTTGGTATTTTTACATCCTTTGGAAAATAGGTCTACTATGAGTGACCTATAATAGTGTATGTGTATGGAAATTTTATTGGGGCTTGAGAGAGAAATTTTGTGCTTATTTAAGTTGTGTGTTATGACTTAGAATATCTAGGTAACCCTAATGTCCATTATCAATTTTTTATAAGCACAATTAACCCTCTTATCTTTGTCACTATTTACTATTTATCACTTCTCTATATACATTATAATATAAATAACATTTCATTGTCATTGATATCTCCAACATATTGTAATGAGAAAATAATGTTGTACTCCTTCACTACTCATTAGATGGTCAAAACCCCTAGGCTCTTGAGATCTTCCCTTTGACTTTTTAAAATGCCTGAACAATGCTTTCTTTCTTATTGTCAATGTTCTAAACTTATGCTCTTCGTGCTAATCATAGTGAACCTTAATTTCATTGTAATCAATTTTTATTAAGTCATTTTCTACTCAAATTCATAATAATGACTAAAAAATATCTCTCACTATTACTATTTTCTCATGGTACTGATTATGTCACTTTTTTGTCTTGTTTTGCTAGATGACATCACTTCTTTGTTAATAGTGCTTGTCATTGTATCTCTATTCTTTCTCGTTGAAATAATTTCCCAATAGTGAATGACCCTTTTTGAAGACAAAAAGTGAGCTCTCTACCTCCTCTATTACTATTAACAAATTCTTGACATCTTCATGTTCTTCATATCTTTGTAAAAGTGATCTCCATGATGTCAATATCTTTGCTTCTCTATTTTCCATATGATTGTTCAACACTTTCAATCACATCTTCACATTGTCTTTAATATTTTTTTCATGCCTCTACAATACTCTTTGTTCTTTGTAATAGTGACCTATCATTATTTTATAATATTTTCTTGATGTTTTCTATAATAGTGAATATTACTATATTACAACTTTAATGACTGACATTTATTGCCTTTATATTTGATAATGTTATGATCATTCATTGTTTTCTACTATTTTTTAGCCTTTTCTCTTCTTTTATGTATGCTATCCCTATTATCCATTCTTGTAAGAATAAAACATCTTATTTTGGACTTGATACCATGACTATTTCTCCCTTGATACCTATGTCTATCAATGGCCCACAAGTAGCCTCCATTTTTCTTACCATTCATTCATCTCCTAAAGTTTCTTAGCAGTCTGATCCACATCATGTAGATCAAATTATAAATCCAATGATGATACCTTACACAATAAACCTCAGGGGGTATACAATGAGAATCCAAAATAATCCATTTCTATATACAAATCCCTTGTTTTATTTAGAAATTCTAAAGCGTATACTATCATGCACATTAATCCCACTCAAACCTTCTTTAGAGAGTCTCATTCAAAATTATTCCCCATCATGCCAAAACATGGAATTATTCCAAAAATCCTCCATTCTTATCCAAAATCCTACCTCATCCTTATAAGTGGCTCCATGTCAAGAGGGTATCCCAAATAATGAAGAAATAAGTACCGACATTAATCAAGATCAAGATAACAAAAATATATAACCTCATCCAACTTTTGACCAAGATCCCACCTCCCCCAAATCCCATTATGATCACATCATACCTTGTTATTTATTACAAGATGATCCTATACCATATCAATATAAAAGTATCCTCCCTATTCCAATTCCTAATCTACTCCCTAAGAAAGACCGTGATATCTCTTCCACCATTTCCAATGATCCTATTGTAAATGAAGATAAAAGATCCCAATTCACTCTACCCAATGATCCTCTTCTATGTCAAGATCAAAGTATCCCTTCATGCCCTCGTCATAATCCTCTTTATACCCTTCATGATCCTAATCCTCCTCATGATCTCATCACCCGTATATACGATAATTATCCCTTTACATATCAACTTGGTTCATCCACTTTGATTTTATTCCTTATACTTCATGATATTATTATTTCTTACATGCCTCCTCCACCTCAAAATAGACTCGCATCTTTCTTTCAAAGTAAAAATCACTGCTTTTCTACAAAAGACCTTAGAAAACATGAATTATCAAGTAAAATGGTTATGCATCTATGAAAAAAAGTACAATAGAATCCATTTTTATTATAGAAAATCCTAATTAGCATGGCCTTGGATAAATAGACCACTCTCAAGATAATGGCATCCCTCATATATCCTACAATCCTCCATATAAACCGAAACATACACCTCCATCCTCCAAATCCATTTTGTGTCCTTATATCCCAAAACTAAAGTATTTAGTTGTTTCATCTATCTTAGGTCCTTATATCCCTTTGTCAACTATCCCTATCATCCCTAGCTCATAATCCACTCATCCTTTCAGAAATCAAGATAAATACACACACACATACTTGAGAACCTTCCAACCATCCATCTACATGTACTCATCCAAAAGGGACTCTTGTCCCTTTAATAATTGTATAGTCCTTGCTTTAAGTGTTTTTGTGAAGTTGAAAGTATAGAATTGTTGGAGTCACTAGAAGTGTGCATTTACTACTCAAACCTACACATTTGATCTTTTTTTTTTTTTTTTTCATTTTATCTATATTTGCAATTTTATCTATTGTGTGTGCATATATTTGGCTTCTTTCACACCTATTCCCTAAGGTTACACATATTTTCTTTATTACTTTTCTTTTGCTTCATATTGTTGTGCATCTACTCATTACTCTCTGTTTTGAATTTTCACTAGTCTTGCGCCTATCATTCACTAGATCTGTGCTTCTATGGGGTATACCAACACATTTAATTTTTTATTTTATGCTTTTGTTACATTAAGTTATCATTTAAATTTTTCTTTTGATTTTGAGCTAACCCTAATGGACTAACAAGTGGTGCAACTTGTGTTTGTGGGTCCAAGACTTTGATTGAGACAAATAATGATTTGTGGATGCAAATTTTACATTTCTTTTATTAAATTAGCTCACATTTGATTTTCTAATGGAGAATGAACTATCTTTCTTGTCTTATATTAGTTCACATTTGTTTTTGGTGCTCTAAAAGAATCAAGTGTTTGATGTGTCTGCATGATTTATGTTATAGTAGATCCCAAGATAGCACAAATGTATCCTCTCCCCTCACCTTCCACGAAGCTTGGGTTTATAAGAAATGTTTTCTATCTTGTTTTATTTTTTTAGAGGGCCTTCCTTGTGGGAAAATAGGTACTTACCCCAAGGGAATGAGTCAAAACAATAATTTCCTTTGAATCTCTATATAAATGATTGTAGTGAAAGCCACATGTCAACTTGGTGGTGTTGACCTTGTTAGACCTTAAGAAGAAAACACACAACTGAGGGGGTGTTAGGGATTTTTCTTGTATGAACAAAATGCTTGCAATGTCTTTTTGAATCTTGTTACCTCTTAATTCTGATTCAGAGTTCAGAGACAAGAAAAGCCTAATTACTAAGGACTAAAACAATATCCTTCTTCATTTTTGAGTTCCACAACTACTCAGGCAGGTTTTACCTTGTAAGATGACTGATAATACAGTATTTGTTATTGTGGACACTGATTTGTCATGTATCTCTATTGAACTAACTTCATAAAACACCTTGTAGATGATCAAGCATAATCATACACAAGATTTAACCATACAAATCATAATCTTAAAATATGACAGAAAACTAGTGAGACAAGGATTTCAATCCTTCTTCCTTTTCTTGATAGGAGGGATAACCTAAGTGATTCTCTCTTCAAGGAATCAATAACATGGACTGCGTCCTGCTGACAGTGTCCTTTATAAGTTCAGCTTATATGTTCTTGGTAACAGAGTGTTTAAATTTGATTTGGCAATTGAAAACTCAGAACATATGTGACAAAGATAGATATTCAAATAGGTTTCTGAACCAGTGCCTATCCCTTGGGCTGCAGAGTCAATAATAAGCAAAGAAAATACATAAACAAGATACACTGAACTGCCTTACAGCTTCAAACAATTAGGATAACCTACCTTACAGACTATCTTGTTACCTCCAATCCCCTGTATCAAATCCTTAACCAAATAGTATGCTTCCTCGAAATCATTCACAAAATTTAATCCCTTCCTTGAAGGAAAAATTCAAATAATAAGATGGCTACCTTATAACCAGAGTGCTAATGAATACCTTATAGACTTTAACACAGAAAAGCATGCATATAAAGTAAAGAGACAACAGTTGAGAGGAGTAAAATTGCACCGTATTTCATTTATATAATCCAGCTTGTTTGTACATGAAAGTTCACAGCTTCAAAAAATACACATGAACCAGAATATCTGAATTCTATTGTATTATCTCTTCTTTACAAAGTGTTCCAAAAAGTTCTAAGACCTCTAAAAGATCAGAGAGCAAAATTTTCAAAGACCATTAACTATTACAAAATTGTCATATATATAGGTTTGAGACCACCTTAGGATCCATAAGGATGCAACAAGCTTCGGATAGTCTCAAAACCCTAACCCTAAGATGTAAGACAGAAGAAAGAAAGAGAGAGAAGAGAAACGATGAGATGACCAAGTCAAAAAGGTAGAAATCAAATATCTTCATGGTTCTCCCGACTAGGCGACTGCAATCTGATTTGTAGGTGTCCGCTGGTATAGTTATTGTAAAGTCCTAGTACTTGTTCTCGCCGGCTCAACTGCATTTCTTTTGGAATAACTGTCCATCAAGTCCATGAACAGTGTTACAATAGGTGTCACCCTACTCATCGTCCAAAATCTCTTCCTCTACTGCAGGTTTCTTTTTCTTGGGTGTTGTAATGACTTCCCATGCCTTTACTTCATCCTCGGTTGGCCAATTGAAGTCTTGAGTGCTCTGTACCTGCACTTTCTGTCTGTCCCATCTCTGGTCAGTGATATTCTTTACATCAAGTAGGAATTTGTTGATGTCTGTTTCTGCTTTAAATGCTTCATCAAGTATCAGATTGAAACCATCAACATCAATATCCTTTCCCAAAAGAAAAGCCTCTTCACTAGGCATTTTCGTATCAAATTCATTCCTCCAGGTATCTATAGGCTTTACCTGATCATCTTCTCCTTTCAAGGCAGGGATGAACCTATTGAAATCAGCTGTAAAGAGACTCAATTTAGCCTCTATCTGGTTCAATTTTCCCTTGAAGAATGAGAGAGCAATATTAACCCTTTTGATCTCAT
>MU224719.1:2241030-2266170 GCA_018584345.1 Thuja plicata
TCTTCTTCATTTTCACTATCACTATCTCTTCTTATAGTGTCTCTGTGACTTGATTTACTTATTCTCATAGAAGTTTTGAATGCAGACTCTATGTTTGGTAAGACACTATTATCAAAGTTATTCATTTTAAATGAAATCAGTCTTCCAATTAAACTTTCTAGAGTAACATTGCTATTTGCTACTGCTCTCATTTCTTGAATGGAAGATAATCTAATAGCATAGGTAGGCAGTAAGGTTCTTAAAATTTTACTTACCACTGTATCTTCTTCTAGTACACCTCCAACTCCCTGGATAGCATTGACTACCTCTTTAATTCTTGTGTTGTACTGAGTGATGTTTTCTCCTTCTTTTATTTTGAGATCATCAAACTTTCCTCTAAGGCTTTCTACCTTGGCTCTCAAAATTTTTTCGTCACCACCATGTACAAGCTTCAATTTTCCCCACATCTACTTTGCAATTTTGCATTCTTTGACATCTTCAAATTTAGCATCAGAGAGTGAGGAAGCAAGCTCTATCATCATGCTATTATGTTCATGCTTCTCTCTCATTTGTTCAACTATTGGTGCTCATGTGGGAAAAACATATTTAGTTTCAAGAAATTTAGTAACATCATTACCAATACCTGATAGGTGGAGTCTTATTCTGCTTTTTCATAAAGCAAAATTATCTTTGTTCAACTTGGGCACATCTCGTCTGTTCATCTTGTGATCTTGACTTAGGTCTTGAAACCTTCCTTCTAAGTACACAAGCTCTGATACCAATTGTTAGTAGTAACTAAGAGGGGGGGGGGGGGGGGGAAGNGTGAATCAGTGGCCTCAAAAATTTATCCTTTAATCACTAACCACCAATCAAATAAACCTTAGATTATTAAGTCCCTACAAGATGCATGCCATGAAATACTTATAATGATTAACTGTCTGTCACTTTTCCTTGTCTATCCTTATTCTCTCTGATTACTGATATGTAGTATAACTATTTACCAAAATACAGTAAATAAGTAGAGTATATTGATATATCTAGAAATGCATATGTGAAATGTAAAATAGTAAAGTAACAAACCATACACACATAACACTTAGATTTTAACGTGGAAACCCTGTTGAGGGAAAAAACCACTAGGACCGGTACCCCAAATTTTCACTCTTCTGAAGTGAGCCTTGTTAAGAGCCAACCCTGTTATTGGTTACAAACACACTGTTAGGTGTGACCTTGTTAGAGGATTTTATACATATAGGTTGTCAATTAGTATTGGGAAACTCAGTTTGCTACCATCCTTGAATCAGCCTCTTTCTTAGATTGTCAATAGGCTTTAGGCAAATCTAGTGCTACTTTCATGAATCAACCTTTTTGACACTCCTTGGGATGTACCTCAATATATAGAATACTGTTAAGTCCTGCTCTATTAAGAGAATTGATGCTTCAATGGTTAAACTAAAACAAAATGACTTGTTTCTAATGCAACTTGAATTGCAGATTTTCAGATCTATTTAAGTACATTACCTCTCTGATCAATATATCAATTAAATTCTTTGTGCTCCACACTTTCTGCTCTGTGATGCTGTGCTCACTGTTTGTTGGTGTCTGTAGAATTCTTTAGCTCTCCCTTCGCTTGATTGATTAGGACTATATGAAGTTATCCTTCATCAATTTCTCTTCAGCATCCTCTTTCTATTCACTCCCCTTAATCCTTTTTCCGTTAATGTGATAAGGAAATGAATTAAGCTTGTCTCTTAAATAGACATGATATTCCTTAATTCTTGATTCTTGATTCTTGGCATGAAAAAAAATCCAGCCAATCTAATTTAAAGCATAACTCCTGATTTATCTCGTAGTTATCTTCTTGCCAACTGTACAAATCAGCTTTAAATTAACCACTTAACTCTGGTCGAATAAAACAATGAAATCAACCAGTTAAGTCTATCTTTAGCTCTTGCCAGCTAGATATTTTGTCATTTTATGAACTCTCTGTTCCATCGGTCAACTCTTTAGTTAGTCATCGGTTACAACTACCAGTTCCATCGGTGTGACTCCAGTTAGCTTTGGGATCTCCGTCCGTCGGGCATCATTGGATTTTTACTTGCCGGGTAACTCTATTTTCAGCTCGTCGGGAAACCTGTGGTTTTGCTTTGTCAGAGAACACTGTCTTCAGCTCGTCGGGTATCACTGTGAATTTTATTATTTGGCTTTACTGATGGTGTGCACTCCATCGATGTTGTCTATTACTTAGTGAATACTTGAATTTTATGCATTGCTGAAAGCATAACCTTTGTTCCATTGATTCTCTGAAGTCTTTGGCATTATGTACATGACCATACAGATGATATCAAGTTGACATCAATGACAATACAAACCATTAAATTATTTAATTCCTTACATTATCTTCAACTTAACATTATCAAACATTCAATCAGTTATATGTCATCACAAGGAGGAGTGCCCAAGAAACCTTGTTGCCAAGTTTTGAAGCCAAAGACCACAGACTGGTCTAGAATCAAGCAAAAAGCCCTATTTCTGAAACAGGGTGTATGGAAAGAGTTAGGATCTGAAACCAAGAAAATCTTGGAGGTCTTGCAACATATGTGTGAACTGCCAAAACAAATTTTGGGGTCCTTTGAGAATTTTCACGTGAAATTGCAGATTCCTAGATTGCAGGAGGCCTAATTGGTGAAAAAGGCTATAAGGCCTAAAAGATAGGAAACTAGTGAGCGATGGAGAAATGGATAAAATTGGAAAGTTAAAACCCATTTTGGGAGTCAAGAATGGAGTTGAATGAAGCCCTAGCCCTCCTATAATACAAAACAATGGTTAGGGCTTGGGAAGCATAGGTGAGAAGAGTTCTTGCAAAGAACAAAGATTAGGAACCTTTCAAGATATGAAGATTCTTGGTAGAGGGGAGGAATTGGTTCTTTCCAAGTTATAGAGGGTAGATTGAGGAAACCCTAAGAGGTCCTAGGAGTGACCTAAGTTGATTTTAAGACAACTCAGGAGGTATCTAGGAGTCTCCCTATCAGAGTGGTATCAGAGCATAGGTTCAAGATTTGGGATAAGAAGTGTTGCAGCTAGTGAATGTTGCAGACCAAAGAATCAAGTGCATCTAGCAAGATGGTGACCAATGCTGAATTGGCCAAGAAGGTTGAAGAACAAGAAGAGGACAATAGAATGCTAAGAGAAATATTGAGTTAATTAGAGCAACTCTTAGGAGAAATCCAAGACAAGGCAGATAGAGTGAAGGACAAGGTGGACCAAAAATATGAAAAAGAAGCTAAGGAGAAGGAGTTGGACTTAGAGGAAGAAGCACCTTCTCCTGACCCGGTCTTACCAGAAGAACCCTCCTTGAAGGAACTCAAGGCCTTAAGTGGAAAATATTTGGAGGGTGTGCCACTTTTTAGTGGACATATGGATGCTAATCTAGTCATGGACTGGATAGACAGTCTTGAGAATCACTTTGAATGTGATGAAATAACAGATGCTCAAAAGTTAAAGGTGGCTAAGTCTAGGTTGAGAGGACCAACACTTACTTGGTGGAAGTATGTTCAGACTGAGAGAGAGAAAGAGGGAAATAACCCTATTGTTACATGGAAGGGCATGTTAGCTAAGCTAAAACAGACTTATCTACCTGATGATTATGAGGTGCAGATGCATAGAAGGAGACGAAACCTCAGATAGAAAGACCCAGATGTTCAAGAATATATTGATGAGTTCCAAAATTTGTGCTTAAGCTCAAAGATAGTGGAGGATGAGTCTATCAAATTGGCTAGATTTTAGAATGGACTCAAATGGTATATCCAAGAAGAGATGAGTCTTACTACCCTAACAAGTGTGAGAAAATGCTATCAAATGGCTTTGAAGATAGAAGAGAAAAGAAAAAGGAAACATGATCAGACCTCAAGGGGAAGAGGTAGAGGAAAAGAAAATAGAGGACATAGAGGTAGCTTTGCAGGTAGAGGCAGTGAGTATAGATCTAAAGGAGAATCCAAATTGACTGAGATAGTCAATGAGACTAGTGGAAGAAGAAGTATGAATAGAGGCACAGGTTTCCAAGGTGGAGGATGAGGTAGATTTGGAGGATCAGGAAGAGCCTCACATTTTGCAAATATGAAATGCTTTCATTGTAATCAATTAGGCTATCCAGCCTATAGATACCCTGAGAAGGCTTCTAGTTCACATGGTGAGAAGAGGGTAAACTACATTTCCCAAGAAGAGACTAACAATGTTAAAGCTCATGAAATTAACCTTGATTTAGAGAGTGGGGAGAATCTAATAATTAGGAGGATTCTCATTAAGGAGCTTGTCAAAGAAGAAGCTAAACAAAGGAGGGCACTTTTTAGAGTGAAGTACAAAATACTTGGAAAATTTTGTAGCATGATCATAGACTCAGGGTCTACTGATAACATCATCTCAGAGGAGGCAGTCAGCAAACTAGGATTAACCAAGATACCTCATACAAACCCTTATAGAGTCACATGGCTGAATAAGGGACAACATGTTCTTGTAAATGAGAAAGCATGGGTTGATTTTTCAATAGGTAAATATGTGGACATAATATTATGTGATATACTCCCAATGGATGCATGCCACCTACTCTTAGGTAGGCCATGGCAGTTTGATAGGAAGACAATTCATGATGGAGAGAAGAACTCTTATACTTTTAAGAATGATGGAGTCACTTACAAAATGCAGTCACTCATGGATGATGAGGGGTCTACATTAGTAGGACCTAATGTCTAATTACAAGGAGGTAAAGAATACATGCAAGAAGTAAAGAATGGAGAAGGAACACACTATGCTATCATGATTAAGCCTAGTGAAGAGAAGAAGGTGGAACAAGCACCTTTACCAAAGGAAGCGCAAGAGTTATTGAAGGAGTTTAAGGACATAGTTAGTGATGGGTCACCTACAATGTTACCACCTCCTAGAGCCATAAGTCATCATATTGACTTTATACTAGGAACATCTCTACCAAATAAAGCTGCATAAAAGGTGACTCTTGACCAAAAAAAGGAGATAGCTAGTCAATTCCAAGAAATTTTGGACCAAGGTCTAATCAGAAAAAGCATTAGCCCATGTATAGTGCCAGTGGTTCTAGCATCAAAGAAGGGAGGTAAGTGGAGGCTTTGTATAGATTCAAGGGAAATTAATAGGATCACTATAAGGTACATATTTCCCATTCCTACGATTGGAGATCTTATGGATTGTTTGGGAGGAGAAAGGTACTACACCAAGCTAGATTTGAAGAGTGGGTACCATCAAATCAGAATTAAGGAGGGAGATGAATGGAAAACTAAATTCAAGACTATAGAAGGGATCTATGAATGGTTGGTCATGCCCTTTGGACTTAGCAATTCTCCAAGCACCTTTATGAGGTTGATGAATGAGGTGTTGAAGGAATACATAGGCAAACTTGTAGTTGTGTACCTAGATGATATCCTAATTTTTAGTAAGACCAAGGAGGAACACCTCCAACATTTGCAGATTGTGATGAAGAAACTTCATGAGGAGAAGTTGTCCATTAATTTGGAAAAATGTGAATTTATGAAGCAAGAGCTGATCTATCTTGGTTTTTTGGTGTCTCAAGGAACCTTGAAGATGGATACTAGAAAAGTTAAAGCAATACTAAATTGGCCTACCCCTACATGCAGCAATGAGGTAAGGAGTTTCCATGGACTTGCCCAATTTTATAGGAAGTTCATTAGAGGTTTTAGTGAGATATGTGCACCAGTCTTAGATACAATTAAAGGTGGAGTGAAAAATAAGTTCAAATGGAATCCAAAGGCTGGTAAAGGTTTTGAGTGGTTGAAAAAGAGAGTGGCTACACAACCTATTTTGGTTTTGCCAAATTTTGATAAGTTGTTCACCCTTGAATGTGATGCAAGTGGCATAGTTGTTGGGGCAGTATTGAATCAAGAGAATATGCCAGTGGCATTTTATAGTGAAAATTTGAATGAGGCTAAGAAGAGATATTCTTCTTATGACCTAGAACTATATGCATTGGTGCAATCCTTGAGAAAGTGGAGGCACTATTTGTTACCAAAATAATTTTTGGTTTATACTGACAACAAAGCTTTGAGATTTATCAATTCTCAGGAGAAGTTGAGCAACAAACATCTCAAATGGATGGATTATTTGCAGGCCTATACCTTCACTATAAAACATAAGAAAGGACAATTGAATAAGGTGGCTAATGCTTTGAGTAGGAGACTCTTGACAGTCCAACAGGTACAACTAGAAAGTATAGGCTTAGAGAGATTCAAGGAGCTTTATGAAGGAGATGAGGACTTCTTGGAAGCATACAAGGTATGTAAAGACTTCAAAAATCATTTCCATAGTCAATTTGCAGACTATACTATTCAGAATGATCTCTTCTTTAGAGTAGGATAGTTATGTATTCCTAAGGGATCTATGAGGGAGAATGTTATCCAAGCAAAGCACAATGGGAGCTTAAGTGGGAATTTTGGCCTAAAAAAAACACTAGAACTAGTGAAAAGGTTCTATTATTGGACTAAGATGTAGAGGGACATTAGGAAGTATGTAGAGAAATGCTTGGTTTGTCAAAAAGCTAAAGGTACCTCATCTAATGTAGGTTTGTATCAACCTCTACCCATTCCTAATAGGCCTTGGGAATGTATTAGTATGGATTTTGTGGTTGGGTTTCCTAGAACCAAGACTGGTTTAGACAATATATTTGTAGTTGTAGATAGGTTTAGCAAGATGAGCCATTTCATTGCTTGCAAAACCACTCATAATGCTAGTAATATTGCACATTTGTTCTTTAAAGAGGTGGTACGGATTCATGGCTTGCCCCTAAGCATAGTATCTGACAAAGATGTAAAATTTATGGGTCATTTTTGGAAGACCTTGTGGACAAGGTTAGGAACTAACCTATCATTTGGATCAGCCTACCAGCCCCAAACTAATGGTCATACTGAAGTCATTAACAAAGTGCTAGGTAATCTCCTTAGATGCTTGACAAAGGAGTATGGAGTGGTGTGGGATTAGTTTCTACCACAGGAAGAGTATGCCTATAATGATAGTGTAAATAGAACAATAGGAAAAAGCCCTTTTGAAATATTTTATGGCCTATACCCTAGAGGTGTGTTGGAGTTAAGACACTTGGAAAATGAAGAAGGCAGGAGTGCATATGCAGAGGAATTCACTCAATCAATAAAGGAGGTTCATGACCAAGTGAAGAAGAAGCTCCAAGAGGCTACACAAAAACTGAAAGCCAAAGTTGATGAACGAAGAAGAGATATACAGTTTGCTATGGGTGATCTTGTGATGGTACATCTTAACAAATCTAGGTTGCAGAAGGGAGTCCCCACCAAAATTCAAATGAGGAGGATAGGTCCTTGTAAGATTGTTGCAAAGTATGGACAAAATGACTATAGAATAGACTTGCCATCAGACTTGGCAATGTCTCCTATTTTTAATGTGCAGGATTTGGTATAGTATAAAGGGCCTACACCAATACCAACTGAATCACAGTTAGATAGTAATGAAATAATGCAAGATGTTGAGATTTCCCATGCACCTAAACCAGTGGCTGTGAAGGTTTTAGAATCTAGAGTGAAGAAAAAGACGAGGTAGGGAACTTACATGGAGCATCTCATTCAGTGGCAAGGAAATTTAGAGGCTGAAGCTACTTGGGCAGCTGAGAATGACTTCAAGAAGTAGGGAGTTGATCCTAAGCTCCTATCCCTAGAGGTGACTTAAGTTCTTAGCCTTGGCAGTATGGTGCAAGAGCACCCCTGAGAAGCCAGTTGGTTATCTCATTTTTGTTGTGATTGTGTCTGAAAGACCCTCTTGAAGGGAATTGTAAATATATAAGGTCATGTGGACCAAGTATGGTGTGAGTAGATCTTGTTAGTGCTCACTTTTTAGGCTAAAGGCTTTTAGTCTAGTTCATTTAATGCACTATAATTAATGATGTCATCAAGTGATAGGGTGATTTAATGGATGTTCTTAGGGTCCTTGGATACCCTAGGTGGTCTAAATTTGGTTAGCTAGGTTAGATTGGAGTTAAATCACTCAAAAAGTGAAAAGATGTAAAAATGTTGCTATGCAACATTTGCAACTTTTCAAAAGTTTCTGACAACATTTGGTTGTCTTAAGGATTTTGGTGTTTAAGGTGGATTAAGTTTATCCAAGGGTTTAGACACATGAGGTAGACTATATATGTTAAGAAAACCCTAATTTGAGGGTTCAAAGGTTAGTGTGTACAGACTGAATACTGAGAAAATAATGAGTTTTAATGTAAACAATGTGAAAGTTGGCTTATATGGGTTGAAATTGATACTGTAATTAGTGGAATCCATTTTTGGGCATGTCATTGTGTTGTTTCAGTAGTTAGGTTGTTTGGTAGTTACTTTAATTTTGCATTTTGTAAATTAGTTTGTTTTGTACAGTTTGTTGTCTAGTTTTGATAGTGTTGCAAAGATGTGGACCTAACTCCACTTCCCACCATGGGTTCTATACGACCTCTTGGGGATGGAGATTAGGTTCATTGAGCTTCAATAATCCATAAGATGGAGCTCTGAAAGTGAGTGCACTGATTTTTAAAGTCTTTCCCTAGGCGAGTTGTGGATGAAGCCCGACTAGGAAGACTGTCTAAAAGAGTGTAGTAAATGTAGGAGGGATGTGTTCATGAGCCAAGAAGGCCATGGATGTTTTGGTATGTGTTGTGTAGGTACTAAAGAATAAGGAGGAGTTCCCAAGAAACCTTGTTGCCATGTTTTGAAGCCAAAGACCACAGACTGGTCTAGAATCAAGCAAAAAGCCCTATTTCTGAAATAGGGTGTATAGATAGAGTTAGGACTTGAAACCAAGAAAATATTGGAGGTCTTGAAACATATGTGTGAATTTCCAAAACACATTTAGGGGTCCTTTGAGAAGTTTCACCTGAAATTGCAGATTCCTAGATTATAGGATGCCTAATTGGTGAAAAAGGCTACACAGCCTAAAAGATAGGAAACTAGTGAGCGATGGAGAAATGGATAAAATTGGCAAGTGAAAAGCCATTTTGGGAGTCAAGAATGGAGTTGAATGAATCCCTAGCCCTCCTACAATACAAACCAATGATTAGGGCTTCGGAAGCATAGGTAAGGAGAGTTCTTTCAAAGAACAAAGATTAGGAACCTTTCAAGACAGGAAGATTCTTGGTAGAGGGAAGGAATTGGTTCTTTCCAAGTGATAGAGGGTGGATTAAGGAAACCCTAAGAGGTCCTAGGAGTGACCCAAGTTGAGTTCAAGACAACTCAGGAGGTATCTAGGAGTCTCCCTATCACCTTTGTTGATCCATGTCACCTTATAGGGATTTAAATGGGGTATTTTAGCTAGTTTGAGTTTAACTACTGCCTCCTCTGAGATGATATTATCTGTGGATCTAGAGTCCATAATCACTTTACAAACCTTACCAAGAATTTTGCATCTAGTTCTAAAAAGGGCCTTCCTATGTTTGGGCTCATCCTTGATTGGTTTTCTTATCTGTACTCTCCTGAACATCAAGTTCTCACCCATCTCTGAATCTAGATGGTCAATCTCAGGTGCTTTGACACTTGAAGTTTCCTCATGAGCATATGCTACCCTTTTGTCACTGTTTGTTGTAGAAGGTTTGTCAGGACATCTATAGGCTGGATGACCTAATTGCCCATAATAATAACACTTCATGGTTGCAAAGTAATAACTACTCCTACCTCCTCTTCCTCTATTAGGACCACCATGATTACCCCTACCTCTGTGATATACTCCTCTTGAACTACTTTCATCTTGTTGCTCTGTCAACTTGTTCTCCCCTTGTGACTTTTGCTCACTACCTCTGCCTTGGTAGCCTCCTCTTTGACCCCTTTGGTCTCTTCTTGGTGTAGGGAACCTCCCTATTTTATGTTTTGGTGTGTTTTAGGGTTGTCTTAGATGTTTGTGTGTGGTTTGGAATAAGGTCCAATGGGTTGGATGCAATGATAAGTTAACTTCATGTTTGTAAGAGCCATAGTGCTCATTAAGAGTTTTAGGGTCCATTTGGCTTTAATAGTGAAAAGTTAATTTTAGTGTAATGTGGGTTGAGGAGTATTTTAGGACCCTACATATCCTATCTAGGGTCATCAAAGTCAAACTCACCCATCAAGTTAACAAGAAGAGTCAAAATGTTCAAAGTGCAAAAAGTTGCTAGCAACTTTGAAAGTTGCTCGAGCAATTTTTGCAAGAAAGTAAAAAATGTAGTTAGATCAGATGTAACTACGACCATGCTCGGTATATGAGAATGGATTCAATGTTTTGGGGAGGTTAATGAAATTTTGGGATTGCAACAATTATTGTGGCACTTCTGTATGGATGTCTATCATTGTATTCTTGTAATCTGCATTCTCTCTGTGCTACTATACGACTATGTACAGATTGGCATAGGTGATTAGACCCCATGGGGGTGTAGTAGTTTCAATTAGCTTCCATTTGTAGTAGATAGTTTGCTTCCAAGTGTTTATAGTGTAAATTATTGAATTTTGAAGGTCACTGGTCTGCAAGTGACTTCATAGTGCTATTTAATTAGAAATGACTCTAACCTAAGAACCCACCGGTGGATTTGAATGAAAACATGGGGGAAGTAGGGTTAGAGTCTATAAATAGTATTTTTTCTTTCATTCTTGTAGTTTCAATGGATTTCCTAGACCAAACAGGAAGCCCTATGGTTGACTGGTGAATCCAGGTGAGCTAGGACAGGGAGAAGAAAGAATTGGTTCGAGCACTCATGACCTTTTGGAAAAGACTTAGTGGAATTTTTAGATGACCTAGATAGCCTCCTAAAAGGACTCAAAGGTGGAAGGAGGTGAATCAAATGTTGAAGACCATTTTGATAATTTTTTATGCTGACTGGTCTAGAGGCCTAATTAATAGGCTAAAAACTAGGGCTTGCAAGAAACTATGGTTGTGGGAGCATCCAAAGGTCAGGACTTTGGATTCTGATAGAGTTTGTTGATACCTTGAATATTTTGAAGGTCTTTTGTGGAGTAATTTTTAGGATTTGAGAGAAATAAGCCAAAGATAGTGAATTTAGACCTACTAGGGAATTGGCAATTAGGCCTCTTAGTGAAATTGAGACCAATTGGATTGGTAGGGTGTCTAGAAGTATGGGAAAGAGTTCAGAATGATCTTGGATGGGTCAAGAAGATAGATAAGAGTCTTGGGGAGTGTATGGGAAGATCCTAAGCAGGGGTTTGTAATCCTAGGAGAGGATTTAGTGAAGAATTGTAGGCACTTGGGGAACTAGTTGGACAAGTTAAGCCTAGGAACTTTGGAATCTTCCAAAGATCAACTATACCTTGGAGGAGAAGTTGATTGTGAGGGACTTGGAGATCCTAATTGGGAAAGAATCGAAAAAGAAGTAACCATTGGATGGTTAGGAGATGGAGAAGCCAATTGAGTGGAGAAAAAACTAGAGTTCTAAACCCTCTGCATTAGAGTGGTATCAGAGCCATAATATCTTGAAGATTGTGTATGTCTGAAGTGGAAGAGAGTCAAGAGGTTAACAACATGCCTCCTAAGGAAATTTGTAGGGATGCCATAGTGGAATTGGTTCAGGGCCTCTTGGAGAAGGCTAGTGGGTCTGAGACAAAGAGAAATAAGAAGATCACTGAATGGGGAGATGAGAGTGATGGAGATGAAGAAAGTCAGACAGAAGTGTCATCCAACAAGGGTAAAGAACCTGAGATGGACAAAGAGAAAAAGGTATTCCTAGATTCCTTTAAGTCCCTTAACAAGGATAGTATGGAACACATACCATATTACTGTGGCTGCCTAAATGGAGAAGATTTGTTTGATTGGATTGAAGCCATTGACAACCAATTTTATTACAAAGAAATCTCAGAGGAGAAGAGGTTTAGCTATGCTAAGGCTAGACTCAAGGGATCTGCATTGGTGTGGTGGAAAGAAGAAGATAGGGTAACCAGTGGAAAGAAGAAGATTTTTTCTTGGGAGAGAATGAAAATCAGATTGAGGGCACAATTATTTCCTACTGATTATGAGATACAAATGTATCAAAAGTTGCAGAAATTAAGACAAAAGGAGATGACAGTGAGTGCTTCCACCAAAGAGTTTCACAAGTTGGGCCTAAGGGCTAGAAGGCAAGAAGAATAAAATGAGAAGGTGGCAAGGTATCTCAATGGGTTGAGACAAGGAATTTAGGATGAGATTAGCATGAGGGATCCTGACAGTATGCACAAGTGTTTTCAATTAGCCTTGAGAGCAGAGGATAAGGCTAGAAGAAGGAATGAATTCCATCAAAGAGGAAGAGGAGGTAACAAACATAGAGGTTTTCAGAGAGGTGGGAGTAACTTTGGTAGAGGAAAGAGCCCTAATAGATAAGAAGATAATCAAGCTATGGAAATTAGTGGGGGTAATCAATTTAGAGGATATTTTCAGAGAGTGGGATATACAGGAAGAGGGCCTCCTAGAGGAATATTTCAGTCTCAAGGGAGATCCAATTCAGTCTTTACTGGTGGGTGTTAGAACTGCAACCAAGTGGGTCACACAATGGGAAGGTGTCCTAAAAAGACTTCCTCATCTTCAATGGGGGATAGAAGGAATCAGTTGGTACAAGAGGATGACACACAAAGTGTTACCTCACCCATTTCTAAGGTAGGGATAGTATTGGATGGGGATAACTTGATGTTAAGAATAAATTTGTTTGAAGGTGCCTAGCACTATAGAGCCACCTCAAAGAAAGAATTTGTTTAAGACAACTTGTAGGTCTCATGGGAAGATTTTAAAAGTGATAGTGGACTTTGGATCCACTAAGAACATAGTATCCATAGAGATGGTGGACAAACTGAAAGTAAGAAGGATACTTCATACCACACCCTATAAGGTTTCATGGTTGAATAAGGGCCAATAAATAGTGGTAGATGAACAAACTATGGTTGAGTTTGAGATTGGAGAGTATAAGGACAAGGTCCTATGTGAAATACTTCCTATAGATGCATGTCATCTACTTCTAGGACATCCATCGTAGTATGATGTCAAAGAAATACATGATGAGGAAAAGAATAGTTATGTGATCACCAAGCTAGGAAAGAAGTTTCAGATGGATCCTTTGTCAGAGCCTAATGAGGAGAAGCATGTGGGGAAAAGTGTGATTTTATTGAGTGGGAAGGAGTTTCTAAAGGCCATGAAGAAGGAGAGAGGAGTCTGTTGTGCAGCGATAGTGAAGCCAAAGGAGGAGACCAAAGAGAAAGTCAACATACCACCAGAGATACAAGCACTATTGGAAAGGTACCATGACATAGTGGATAATGGAATGCCAAGTGCATTACCACCTATGAGGGATGTAAGCCATTAGATTGACCTCATTTCTAGAGGAAATTTTCCAAACAAAGCAACATAGAAAATGACACCAAGTCAAAATGCAGAGATAGCCAAGAAAATTGAAGATTTGTTAGATAAGGGTTTGATAAGGAAGATTTTAAGCCCATGTGCTGTACCTACAGTACTTTCACCTAAGAAGGATGAAAAATAGAGGATGTGTATGGACTCTAGGGCTATAAACAAGATCAAAATTAGGTATAGGTTTCCAATGCCCCGGATAGAAGATTTGATGGACAATTTGGGAGGTTCATGTTACTTTTCTAAGGTGGATTTGAAGTCAGGGTACCATCAGATAAGAGTGAGGCCTGGTGATGAGTGGAAGACAACCTTCAAGACTAATGAAGGGTTGTATGAGTGGCTAGTAATGCCCTTTGGCCTAAGTAATGCACCTAGAACATTCATGAGGCTCATGAATGAAGTGCTAGCATATTTTATTGGTAAGTTTGTAATAGTTTGCCTTGATGATATTTTGATCTTTAGTAGGTCAAAGGAGGAGAATAGGAAGCATTTGGAGATGATCTTAAGGAGGCTACATGAAGAAAAGTTGATGATAAATAATAAAAGTGTGAGTTTCTAAAAACTGAATTTGTTTACCTTGGTTTTGTGGTTCCTAATGGATGTATGAAGATGGACTTTGATAAAGTTAAGTCCATTTTGGAATGGCCTACACCTAGGTCCATAGGATATGTTAGGGGTTTCCATGGGTTGGCCTCCTACTATAGGAAATTTTTGAGAAATTTCAGTCATGTATGTGCCCCTATTCTTAACACCATAAAAGGTGGAATCAAATGTAAGTTTGAGTGGACTGTGGTAGCAGACCAAGGGTTTCAAATGTTAAAGAAGAGGATTTAAGAACTACCTACTCTTAGGTTCCCTAATTTAAACCAACTATTTATGGTAGAGTGTGATGCTAGAAAGCTAGCTATAGGAGTAGTTCTAAGCCAAGAGGGACATCCTGTGGCCTTCTTCTCAGAGAAGTTGAATGAGGCTAAACAAATTACTCCACCTATGATTTGGAGTTATATGCTATGGTAAAATCCCTTAAAAAGTGGACACTACCTATTACCAAGGGAGTTTGTGGTCTACATGGATAACCATGCTCTAATCTTAAATGGGCAAGAAAAACTGAATCAGAGGCACTTGAAATGGGTAGAATCATTGCTGGCTTATACATTTGTTATAAAGTGTAAAAATGGGGTTAGCAACAAGGTTGCAGATGCTCTTAGCAAAAGAGTACTCACAATACAAGAGATACAGTTTCAAAGTGTAGGGATGGATGATTTGAAGGACCTCTACAAGGAGGACAAAGATTTTAGAGAAGCCTATGAAGCATGTGTGAAGTTTCAATAGGGTTTCAAAGTGGATTTCAATGAGTTTATGTTGTAGGAAGGCCTATTGTTTAAAGAACATCTTATGTGTATTCCTCAATGCTCAATGAGGGAAAACATTGTGAAGGAGAAACACCAAGGTAGCTTGGGGGGCCACTTTGCAGTGGATAAAACATTGAAACAAGTGGATAGGAACTACTATTGGCCTAAGTTACAATCAAATGTGAGCATATTTGTAGAACAATGTCAGATTTTTCAGAGGGCAAAAGGACAAAGTAGAAATAGTGGGTTGTACCAACCCCTATCCATACCCCAAAGGCCTTGGGAGTGTCTTAGTATGGATTTTTTTTGGGGTTTACCAAAGACACCTAGGGGTCATGACAGTGTGTTTGTGGTGGTAGACTATTTTAGAAAAATTCCAGACTTCATTCCATGCAAGAAAATAAATGATGCTTCTCAAATTACAGGTCTATTCTTTAGGGACATTATAAGGATCCATGGATTGCCACTGAATATTGTAATTGACAAAGATAGTAAGTTTGTGGGTCACTTTTGGAGGACCCTATGGAACATGCTTGGAACAAACTTGTCTTTCTCTTCAGCCTACCATCCACAATCAGATGGGAAAACAAAGGTAGTCGATAGGTCACTTGGGAACTTGCTAAGGTGTTTGACTAAACAACATGGACAGTCATGGGATCACATCATAGGGCAAGAAAATTTTTCCTATAATGACTCCATTAATAGGAGTACAGGTAAAAGCCCCTTTGAGATAGTATATGGAGTCAATCCTAGAGGGATCTTAGAGTTGAGGGATCTTAGTTTGAAGGACAAGAGGAATGCACTAGGAGAGTCATTTGTAGAACATATGAAGGAGCTTCATGATCAAGTCAATAAGACTTTACAAAAGCAAGTGGAGAAGTACAAATCCAAAGCTGATCAGACAAGAAGAGACTTGAAATTCAAGGTAGGGGATCTAGTACTTTCTTATCTCAAGAAGGAGAGGCTATCCAAAGGCCAGCCAACTAAGCTACTCATGGAGAAGATAGGGCCACTGAAGATTTTGCATAAGTATGGCAAGAATGCCTATGAAGTGGGGCTGCTTCCTGATTTGAGGATTTCACCCATTTTCAATGTTTGTGACTTGTATCCCTACAAGGGATCATCTTTAGACATAGGTCAGTCTACTCTTGAAAACTTGGAGGATGATGATTGTGTGAAAGACTTACCTACCCCAATGCCACTAAAATTGGAAAGTGTACTGGATTCTAAAGTAATAAAGAAGACAAGGAAGGGTAACTACAAGGAGTACCTCATCAAGTGGAAGGGACTACCTGAAGTTGAGGCCACTTGGATGATAGAGACAGATATTCTGAAATATGGGGTCACTATTGAAGACCTCCTAACTCAAGGGACTTGAGTTATTTTTGTCTAGGGGAGTATGTTGCAGGGTACCTCCCTATTTGATGTTTGGGTGTGCTTTAGGGTTGTCTTAGATGTTTGTGTGGGGTTTGGAATAAGGTCCAATGGGTTGGATGCAATGATAAGTTAAATTCATGTTTGTAAGAGCCATAGTGCTCATTAAGAGTTTTAGGGTCATTTTGGCTTTAATAGTGAAAAGTTAATATTTTAGTGTAATGTGAAGGCATTATATTTTTCCATTAGTATACACAAGGAAAAACATGATCTACACCATTAGTTTACACTACATCGACAGATAGGGCACAACACTACACGACGCCAAGGTTACCCAATACTGCCAAGTTCAAAGCATCCTGACAAACACTATTAAGTGTTACCCGATGACAAAAAGGTTAAAGAAACATGACGAGTAACAACAGTGAAACCCAACAGAACATAAAAGAGAGGAACCCAACAGACGAAGGGAGCCTGATGATCAGTTCAACAAAGGAATGCCGACAGACTTTCAGTTCAACCCGACAGTCAGTTACATCCCACAAAAAGTGGATCTGACTTTCCACGTGAGATAAATCACTAAAGTTGTATATATAGATTCTTGATTTGTTTTCAAAACCATTATGTGCGGAGGACGAAATGTAATTATTATTGTTTTAATTAGTTTTATTGATTTAAAACATGCAAACTAAAGATCAAGGTCAAGTTGTAAACCTTGTGTTGACGGGGTTTTGTGGACCGGGTCCGCCAACAGTCATAAGTTGTCACCGAACTCCAGAGAGATCGGCCAACTCCGCCTGTAAAGGTTGTCCGGGGGAGATAAATCCTCTGGGCCTTCAAGCACCTGGGTGTCGGGTCACGATAGTGCGGGGCTCATTTGGAAGAGGTGACTATTTTCGAGGGGGATAGCTGGTTACTTCAACTTGTTTTCCCAGAGATTCAGAATAGTAAAGGTTTCCTGGAGTATCCACACTTCGCAAATAAAACAGAAAAAGATCCTGCAGGGTTAGGAGCATTTATCTAACTATAGTCATGCTGAAAAGCCTGAAACATCAACAATACTCTGAAAGACTACACTAAATACCGAAGAAATACGTAACCATCAGTTAGGATCTTATCAGTAGTGGAAATAAAGAGGTTGTTAATCTACTTTAACACATTCAGAGCAGAGGACATGCAGGACATTAAAACATGAAATACCATTAACTCAGAAGCAGAGATGGTAACAACAACATTGCCATGAATCCTTCCTTCTTCATTAATATCCAATCCAGCAAGCACTGGTGCGTGATACAATGGTGGCTCCAAGGGAGCATTTAACTACTAAGAACAATGGAGCATTGAGCTCTGCAACTTGTATTCAGAAATCGCTTTGTATTGATATGGACAAAAAAATCATCAATTTTGCCGACCCTTGGAAATGGGCCGATTTTCCTATTTATACAACACTCTAACCCTAAACCTAACTTACTGCAATTGAATAAAATATAATATCTGGGGCCGATACTACCTGCGCCACCCTAAAAAAGACCTGGAGACAGAATAGGTCTGCCATGTCAGAAGAAGAAGATAAGAATATACATCGGAAGAATCGGCCTCGAAAAGAGAGCTGGAGAAGAGAAGAAGGAAAGTAGGTCCACCGGGAACCGAGGCTACATGCCTCATAAATGGGAAATGCGGCGCCCTGTCTCCAATGTGCCATGTGTACCCTTGAGCGGTGCCTTGAGAAAACCACCTTGTCAGAAGCCAACTGCCCCATGATGCACCCAACTACCTTCTGACAGCTTTTATTAATCACTTGAAAGTGACCGGTCGGCCTTGGGGACCAGGACTCAGATCACTCTAACGAATACAAAACTTTGGATCCGGGACTCCGGGATCTGGGGACTTACGTCCTCTTAAAAGAATAACGAATGTTCGAATTTCCCCGGTCTCCGGGGAAACTCAAAGCTGTTTATTATCACCATAGGCCTGAAGGAGGCGAAAGATGCCATCTTCATCAATCTTCTTCAAACTGGCCCTTCTGAATCTGGCCATCTCTACTTGTTCTCCCAGCTCTGGGACATTACTTTTGAATTCATCTGCTATCTTCGCGGCATCATGGCCCCTGAGCACCACATTGTTTAACTTGATCATTTTGGCCCCATCCATCCCGTCCGAAGATTGATACTGGGAGGCCACCATCTCATCGAAACCTCCCAAAACTGACTCCTCGGGAGTAAAAGTTCCTGCGTTGAAGGGATCTATCCCGGAAGCCTTTATTACAAAAGATTTGTATAAATTAAAAGAATGTTTTACCTTATTCACTTTTTCCTGTAAGGACTCTACCAGTTGCTTGATTACCTCCAATGTGAGGTCCAGTCTGGAGTGCTGAGTCCTTATGTAATCAAACGATTCCTCACCCAGAATTCTAGATTCGGAAACCATATCTTCTCCCAGGGTGAGGAGCTCTTCTAGCTCTGCCTTCCACGCCTGGTAGTTCTCAGTATCACTCTCCCACTGCTCAATTAGGGCTTCCGCCTGGTGAATAACCTGCCGGGCTGTGTATAGATCGGGGAGAGTAGCCACTAGGAAATGCCAGACGTTTCCTATCTGTAGATTAGCCCATTTTTCGGCTGCTTGGGCTTTCTTCTTCATTACTCACAAGGAATCTATATCACTCTGTGGTAATTCCTCTGAAGTGGAGGCCTGTGGAGGGACGATGCTGATGGGTCTGGCCAGCTCTATAAGTATCCCTGTGAGTTTGGCACTCTTTTCCTTTTCTGCCTTGAACCTTTGGGCCTCCTTTTCGTATCGGGCCTCCACCGCCCTTGCTGCTTCTTTCAGCAGGTCCACTTCACCCTGCTTTCCTCTTTTTCCCAAGTGTACCTCGGCGATATTATAGTCTGCGGTGTCGGCAGTCGCTTCATCAGCATTTGGGGGAGGCATTGCCACCACAGCGATTGTTTCTCCGCCTGGCCCAGTTCGGAGGGTATGAACTGTCCGGGCCTTCTTAGTCTTTGGCGGGACTTGAGCCAAAGCCATCATTTCGGCCAAGGAGGCGGGGGCTATCGGAGTAGATGGGGCCTTCCTTTTCTTACTTTCTAGTAGCCACGGAGGCGGGAGGGATGGCCTTCCTGCCAGAGCTTGTTCTTCGGATCCTCTCCCGGCGTCCGGTGGTGGTTGCTCCTTGTCAACATGTTCCTCCTCAATTTCCTTCTATGCTAGCACCTCCTCTTCGGCGATATCCTCAATTTCTTCATCCTCAAACTGATCCCGGATATCGAGTGGTGAGCCTGGACCCTGATCGTCCTCCTCGGAGACTTCATGTTCTTCTTCTCACATATCTTTTTCTGCCTCAAGCTGGGTTTCTTCCATCATTAGTACTTCTTTGGGCAGTATGGGAGATACCTGGCCAAGGTTTAAGGTCTGGACCACTGTTATTATGTGCCCGAAGGTTGCTCCCAAAAATGGCCCTTGGAACACGGCGGCTGAGGTTACGGTTGTTCCCGAAGTTTCAGGTCTGGGTTCCCCAGCGGATGCCTTTTGTTCACTTGGTACTTGTTGGCCACTTTCCAGACCTTGTGTTCCTAAGGTCCCGGAGATAATCTCTGGGCCCGGTCTCTCTTCTGTTCGCTGCGCTTCTTGTTCTGCAGCTTCTTGATCTTCTTGACCCCGGAGATCCACAGCCTCTTGTTCTTTCTCCGGGACCTCTATCCCTGCTTCTGTGTTGTCCCCTTGTAGGTTCCCGAATTCATCGATTGCAAATAAATCAAACTCCTCTTCTGGAGGGGGACTAGCTGGGTTCTCTGTTTGCTCCACTTCTCTCTCCGATTCTGGGGAATCGGAAGAGAGGATCTCCACTTCTTCTGGGCGGGAAGCCCTTGACGCCGGTTCTGGCTTTGGCTGTGCTACATGCTTCTTCTTCCACCGGGTGATTAGAGGTGGTCCCGCATCGGCGATTGCTGCTGCCTCTGCAGGATCAACCTCGGTGGCTCTGGCCATTAGTGTTGCCAGCGATGGTGAGGAAGGGGGACGAATTGGTCCAGTCATGAGAAGGGGAGTTGCCAGCCTCGTCAATAATTGCTCCTTTATTTGTTGGGAGGCCGCCATGGTTTGATGAAGCTCCTCCTGTGTGGGAGTCTGCCACGCAGAAGGTGTTAGGACTTTCTCCTTTTCTTTGGCTGCGCCTGGCGTAGAAGTCCCGGCCGCTGAAGAGGTCCCGGCCCCCGGGGCTGATCTTAACACCGGCGGTGAAGTTGCCTTTGGTGCCTGTCGGGGATCGAGGCGCGCACTCCCTGGGCACACCTGTTTGAAATATATGTGACTTCGCTCGACAATGGCCCGAGTGAAGTCCTCGATCTTGTCATCCTCTTGGGTGCCCCAGTTTATTGTGGGAAATTCCAACTTATCAATCCCTTTTTCTTTGTACTCGGGATCTGTGGTAGGGGCGTCGTCAGAGAAGCCCTCCAGAAATCTCCAGAGCCATAGTTCTTGCATCATTCCAGCCGTCATCCTATCATGATGCCGGCTGCGCACATCCATATCGTCCTAGCGATCTGCCCAGAAGTCCTCCATGTGTTCTTGGTGGGGCTCCGAAGCCTGAGGCAGTGCCACTACAATCCGGCCTTGCGGATCAAAGTTCTTCCGCGCCAGATAAAACTCCTGCAAGTTATAACTTTTAAGTTCATTATTGGCCTCCCTTGCGGCGGCCAAACTGCAGGTATAGTTCCCACAAGAGATTGGGAACGAGATAGTGATGACCTTCTTGATGCCCAGGAAGGCATGCAGCTCCATCATTTGTCTACAATATTCTAGCAGCACGATCTTGTCCCCGCAATGTCTGGGCAACAAGTAGGGTTTCCCAGAGAAGTCGGCGACCCTAATGTAGGTATGCTACTGGAATTGAATGTAGTAGTGTCCATAACTACTCACCAATTTCATTGCCTCCTTAGAGAGGTGGTACCTGGCATCCCGAGTAGGTGTCAACAGATGGTGGTAAACGAAGCAATCATTTACCCGGCAGTAACTGGGGAAGCTGGCCTCCCATTGAATCTGTGGGAAATGGTCCCACGGTGCTTTTTGTCCTGGACCAAATCTGAGGACGCCATCTGTGAGCAGGCCATTGGAGCGAGGCCTCTGATGGGCTAGGGCCCAGAAAACATAAGAAGTCATGTAGAACTTGTTGTCCTTGTTCAGTTGTCGGAACTGGGAGTCGACGTGGTTGGAAATAATGGTAGCCCAATCGAAGAATTGTCCATTGGTGGACATGGCGAACAGGAAGTAGTACATCCATGGTGCAAACTCTTGGGCAGAAGGCTGCCCAAACACCCATGCCAATGCAATCATTCCCATCTGAATGCTCTCCTTGAATTCTGAGCGGGGAATGTCAATCTTCATTCTTTTGTACTCCCTCCTCGGGACTTTGAGCCAGTTGGTGTTGATGTACAACCGGGAGGCATCCTCCAGCCTGGTGAATTCTTTCAAGGCATCCGACCTTGTAACTACTGCACCTTGATCAGATTGTGGGATGCCCAGGCCGATTTGGAAAGTAGCTGGGTCCAGGGATACAAGTGGGGTAGGGAACCCCGATGGTTCTGCTGGTACTAACATGACGGCTTGGACGGAGGAGTTATAGTGGGCTGCCAGAGTTAGCACCAACTCCGGAGACTACACGGAGTATGGGAAGCAAGCTGCCCGAATAATTCCAGAACCTCCTATGTTCGTAGCGAGTGAATCTCCAGCTTGTCGCTGTATATGCATGATTTTCACTAGAGCCTGTATTTCAGCCCAAGTCCCGACACTGGTGTCGGTCAACCACTTTATCTTGGACTCAATCTTTGAGCTCGTAATCTCGTCACCCTGCAGGTACTTCATGGTGAGGGGGAGCTTTTCCAGGGCCTTCTCTATCTTAGACTTTGATGCTGCCCTGGTCTCGGTCGTGGATGGCAACTACGGACTTCCGGGAGGTGATGATGCGGATGCTTCAGATATGGTTGTTAAATGAAGTCTGGACCTGCGAGGCAAGGCAACCGTTAGAACAAATTTATCAAAATAAAATAATAACTCCAGGGTCCAGAGATCTTACCACCGCGCCGTTTGCTTTTTCTGAAAATTTAGTTTTTTTTGCACAAGTATTCGAAAAGCAAAACATAAACTGTATCCTTATTACAATCTCTGGGTCTGGGAAAGTTGGTTGTGCTTGATGAAGTCATGGGATGAGACGATAAAAAGGGATTCGAAACCCGGAGAAGTGACCGTTAGAAAAGAATGAATGTGGAAGCAAGTCCACGTGGGCGCCACGTGCGATAGCATTGAATGGATGGGATGGCACTGGCGGTGGAAGAGGCTGTTCGAACGCGCGAAAATGGTAAGCCACATGGCCGGAAGTAATTGTGCACATGGGAAATAAATAAGGTTCTGACAGCCTTGATGGAGGAGAGAGAAAACTGCCTGTTTGAAACCAGCCACGAGCCAAGTTTCAAACAGGGGGTTTTCTGCCTCGAAACAAGTTTGAAGCTAAAAACCAACAACAGAGGTGACTCAACTAGCTCGTCAAGCCACCCGGAAGGATATATAGAGGAGCCGAAAGGTATATACATGGGACGAAAGGATATATACATGGGTTATTTACAGAGATATACATATATACATAAATATACACGTGGATGACTCCCGCAGACGAAAACTAGATGACGCTAAGACGGGAATATACAACTATTAACACAGAACGCCAGCTATCTACAGACAAATTTACAAAACATTTACGGACTATCTACAAACCATCCACATATGCACAGACTATCTACAAAGTATCTACAAGATGTTTACAGGACATTTACAAGATTTTCACACCTACACAGAAGGCGGACAACCTTCTGACAGAGCCAACCCACCAACGGGTGGCCAAACCAGGGAAACAACCGAGAGGCCAAGCAGATGACAGAAACAGAAACAAAACAACCAAAAACAAAATGAAACGAACGAAAGACAACGACGAGCGAAACACAGAAAACCAGGAAAACAAGAGCAAAGCGAAGAGGAAGGAAGGAGAAACCAACCTGGAAACGCAGAAGGCGGGGGACAGGTAGATTACCAGAAGAGCTGTGCAACAGCTCCGAATCGTCGAGCCTGTCAAGATCACCACCTCGGATCACTAGTAGACGTCTGAGAACAGTAGGCGTTAAACCCTGATTATTGGAAACCTTTCTGTAACTGCTCTTCTAATTGCTATGAAAATCGCTCAATTTCGCTCTTAGTGCTCGAAAGATTTTAAACGCAGTGAGTGTGAAAATGACAGGTAAGCCTATTTATACCCATGGTAAAAAGACCATCCTCCGCACTCCAGAATTTTTAGGTTAGGCAAAACATCCGGACTCCGGGCCCAGGGATTCCTTACGATGATACTTCCTAGGAACTAGGGGCATCATCATAAACAATCCCAGAGTCCGGAATCGAACCTCCCACCAAAAGGCAACCTCTGGGATCCAGGACCCCGAAGAGGAAAATGAACCAAGGAAACGACACACTCCGGGGAAGAAAACCCCGGAGGAAGAAAGCAAATAGGAAAGAAAGACAAGGCAAAATCCACCACAACAGCAAAGCAAAGAAAAAAAAGGGGGACCCAACATTTTGCACACAAAATGTAGGGACAGGGATGCAGGGCATAACAAATGGCGACTATCTAGGACAAATGTATTTGCGCATTTGAGAACCACAGAATCTCTGGTTATCACAACTGGAGCAAAATGTCCTCTCAAAGCGTTTGACAGGTAGAGGGTGACATGTCTGAGAGAACCCGGCCGTACAGGAGCCAGTCCATAGCCTTTCATCAGTGGTGTCATGTGTACTTTGGAAGGAAACCAAGTCGATGACTTCAGAGGAAGTAGAGAAACGACACTAATCAGATCGAACCAGTCGTCAATTTAATTTCTTTCCTCTCGGAGACCGGAATTTGACCTCATTTTCTTTATTCATCCATTTCTGCATGGGGAAGGTGGTACTTCTTTCACCATTGAGCCCGAGCTTAGCTGTAATTCAAATGGCGGTACTTCTTTCACCTATCCACTTATATTTAGATATTCGGAGGATAAAACTCTGGACCCGTGAAGAATTTCTTTGGATTGTTAGACATGGATCAACCAACCAGTGCAACTGATCTACCCCAGGCGTGTCCGATTACTTGTCCCTTGCCTTATTATTGTTCACTGATTGCTAGACTCCGGAGATGACACCCAAATGGAGGTTGCTCAAAAATGTGTCATATCCTGCAAACAATCCCGGAGATCGGGTTGACCATCGTGATAAAGATAGATTCTGAAGTTCGTTATGCCAAAGGCACTGCACCAGAAGCCAGAGTTATGCAAAACATTCCCATTCTTGCAAGATGGAGCAAAACACCGAGATCCCAAAAGGGAACCAAAAAGCGAAAACGAAGGCAACAAAACGGCAAAAGGGAGACCGCCCCGGAGGGCACCCAACCAGACTATTTACAAGATGATATTTACATATAGTACATCTTTGGACAAACCTACCCTTACTCGAAGTAATTTTTTAGAAACTGTCCATTAACAGGCAACGGGACAGGTTCTCCAGTCAAGGTGTTAAGTCGGTAAGTATTTGCCCCACAGATCTCTGAGATTAAATATGGTCCAAGCCAGAGCCGTTGGAACTTGGTGTGCTTTCCTTTCTTCTCTCGGGCCTTGTCCCACAACAGAACCAGATCTGAGACCTGAAAGGCCTTGTATTGGGCTCTCTTGTCAAACCATCGCTTTACTACTGCTTGATGACGCGCAAAATGCTCAAGGGCCGCGTCTCGCTGTTCTTCCATCCGCACCAGATTCAAGAGTCGAACTTCCACAATGTTGTCCCTGTTGTTGAATTCCTGCATAAATTGCAAAACCGGGATCTGTAAGTTGACTGGGAATACAGGATTTTGACCATAAACCTGTTGGAATAATGATACATTTGGCATCAGTGAATGCACTTAGTGAAAACACTTATTCGGTTTTGAATGCTTACCGAGCTTATCACTCAGCCCACAGCCTATACCGAGCATTCAGTAAAGCTC
>MU224719.1:2272740-2309538 GCA_018584345.1 Thuja plicata
TTGTAAGTCAAGATCTACTGTTTCATCCTAACAGTTGAATCAGTTTGTAAATCCTTTTACCGGGTAGACCTAACAGTCTTTTGTAAATCTCTTAACCGAGTGCATACTTCATTGTATGTTTGTAAATTCTCTAACAAGGTGGACCTAGCAGTCCAAATTGCTTCTAACAGGGCAGATCATCAGAAGTGATCATTGCAAGCCTTAACCAGCCAACTTTATACTGCAGTACCAAAGTTTTGTGGGTACCATCCCCACCCCAGTTTTACTTTCTATTTGGAAGGTTTCTGGGTTACCAATCTTTGTGTTATGTGTTATGAATGTTTACATTTTCATGGTTGCAGTAGATTATATGTATGAATGGTTAAAGAATATAAAAATGCAGAAATGTCTTAAAAGTTCTAAGTGTTACTGATTCACCCCTCCCCTCTCAGTAACTCTGTTAGTCCTGAATATTTTCAACAAAACCAAGTGGAATGGGGATGTTCCCAGGGCGGCTTTAATACGAATACGATCCGCCCAGAGGGCGTATCTCAGTTTTTGGTGCCAATCCCGAGGATTTTGCTCTAACAAATGCTTGATCACCTCAAGTAGATTTTTGTTCGTTGATTCAGCAACGCCATTCCCCTGGGGGTAATAGTTGCTGGAGAAATTCAGTGTGATCTTTTGGTTGTAGGTCCATTCGAGTAACTGTGCAAAGGAAAACGCCAGACCATTGTCACATACTAAAGCAAAGGGCATTCCAAACCTTGTGATGATGTTCTCTTCCAAAAACTTAATGACTACGTCCGCCGTGTTGTTTTTACAAGGGATAGCTTCAGACCACCGAGTGCAGTAATCAGTAGCAGTCAGGATATATCAGTGGTTGGCAGACGAGTTAGGGTTAATCTCCCCAATGAAATCAAATGCCCATTGGGCAAAGGGTCTAGCCTCGTAAATCGGTTGCAAAGGCATGGCTGGGTTACGCTTACGATGTGCTGCAGTTTGACAAGTATGGCATTTTCTGACATGAGCGTAAACATCTTTAAAGATACAGGGCCAATAGTATCTGACCCGGAGGATTTGATGGGCGCTGGCGTCAGCTGAGCCATGCCCGGTTCCAAACTGTCCGTGGAATTCATCAATTATCTTTACAGCTTGGTCCCGGTCAATGCACCGGAGATACACACCCTCGTACTTCCTACGGTAGAGCGTGGAGTTTTTAATCATGAAATGGGCGCTTTTCATCTGTAGGGCACGGCGTTTGTGGGGAGGCAATCCCTCCGGGCATCTGTTGTTTAGCAGTAAATACACCAGATCGGTATACCACGGATCCTGGGTAATGGACTCCACTGTGTATGTATGACATTCTACACGGGGAGTCTCTTCTGCTATTGTCTGACTTAGTCCCTGACCTCAGACTATTTTCATGGGCTGCATCTCTAAATTATATTCCTGGAGGATGGCCATCCATTTCCCCCATCTTTCACCCAATTCGCTCTGCATCAGCAGAGATTTGATAGCCTGGTCTGGGATAATAGCATGCACTTTGCTTCGGAGAATATAATGCCAAAAATTTTTCACGGCGTGAACAAGAGCAAAGGCCTGTTTCTCCAGTGGCGAATACCAGACTTCGGCATTCTTAAAGGGGGAGCTCATGAAAGCAATTGGTCATTCTTCCCCTTCGACCTTTTGGGTCAATACGGCCGTGACAGAATGCGGCCAAGCAAACGAGTAGATGTAAAACGGAAGGGAGTAGTCCGGACTAGCCAGGACAGGTGCCTCCATTATGGTCTATTTTATCTGGGTGAATGCCCGCTTTGCTTTCGGACTTCACTCAATTTTGGTATCCTTTTTCATCATTTCATTGAGTGGCTTCACTATTTCTGTGAATCCTGTGATGAATCGTCGTACGAAGTTGATTTTTTCAAAAAAGGATCGCATCTCTTTTTTGCTACCAGGCATTTGTAAGTTCAGTAGTGCTTCGACTCTATCGGGTTCGATGGATATGCCCTTCTCAGAGATAATATGCCCTAGTAGTTTCCCCTCGGTGACCCCGAATATGCACTTCTTAGGGTTGAGGGATATTCCAAACCGGCGACATCTCTCGCAGATCTGAGCGAGGTGAGCGGCATGATCACGCCTGTCCCGGGAGAAGACAGTTAAATCATCCATGTAGATGATTATGCATCGATTCACAAGGCCCTCAAACGCGATGTCCATGGCCTTTTGAAATGTAGCCTCGGCGTTGATTAAGCCAAAGGGCATTCTCCGGTACGCAAACGTTCCCCACTTGGTGGTAAACGCTGTTTTCTCTCTGTCCTCGTATTTGACCATGACCTGGTTATAGCCAGAATACCCATCCAGGAAAGACATCATCTGAGACCCATTCACTATTTGTAACACCTCATCCAATGAGGGGAGAGGGTGATTATCTTTTTTAGATGCCTTGTTTAAATTTTGGAAATCCACGCAAAGGCGGATCTCACCATTTTTCTTCCTGACTGGAACCAGGTTGGCAACCCATGTAGTGTGCCAGATTGGAAAGATAATCCGGGCTGACAACAGTTTTTCAACCTCCTGAGGAATCAGAGGCTCTATCAAGGGGTTAACTGGTCTTTGCTTTTGCTGAAAGGGCTTAGCATCTGGTTTCAGGGGGATGGTGTGAGTCATGATGGAAGTGTCATACGTCTTTAAATCTTCATATCCCCAAGCAATCACATTGATGTATTCTTGGAGAACTGCGAGAATCTTCTCCTTTTCCTCAGGGGAGCAAGAGGTACCTATGTGTATGATCTTTTCTTCGCCGGGTTGGCCGATGTTAACTTTCTCAAATTTTCCTCCCTCAGGGGAGGAGGATACCTTCTCATGGGCCCGAGGGTCCGAATCGAAGATTCGTTCTAGTGCAACCATCCCCTTGGGGATAGTGTTGGTGGGAAAATCCATGATCCCATCATCTTCACCACCCTGTCCAGTGTCATCATGGTCTCGTTCTTCCACAATCTGATCCTCAAAAACACAAACATTGGCCATGAAGGCCAAGATATGCTGGTCATCCTCAAAAACTTGAAAGTGGGTGACATTATCTGGAATGGAGGGGGTGGGGACCATTTCAACTAAAAATTTCCAGAGTCGTGAGCCGGCCATCGGCTCAAGTGTACTGGCAGAAACAGCAAGGGCATCCGGGACATAATTCCTTCACCGGGGAATAAGGTCAATGCCAAAGGCATCGAAATCTTCAATGAGGCTCCAAGCCCGGTTGTGGTAAGCAGCTAGTCTTTTGTCATGACACGTGTATTGAATCCGGACCTGTTTGACAACCAACTCAAAATCGCCCAGAGCTCGGAGGCGGGTGATACCTTTCCTTAGTGCAAATAGGAGTCCAAGGACCAAAGCCTCGTACTCCATGACATTTTTTGTACAGTTGAACTGTAACCTGTAGGAAGCGAGGAAGGATTTCCCTCGCGGGTTGATTAACTCTACCCCGGCCCCACAGCCTTGTTTGGATCGGGACCCGTCAAATTTAAGGGTCCATAAGTCATTGTTTGCAATCGGGGGTTGGGGAAGGGGAATTTTCTTTGGGTTGTTACTGGGGGACTTGGGAATGTTTTCCCGGACTACCGGCGTGAAAGTGGAATTTATCTCCAGAGGTGCTTCAGTTTGCGTTTCCCGGGGGAATGACACCGAAGGAGTGCATCCCGTAGAGGTACTGGGTTCCGTGGAATCAGTTATGTGCATACTCCGGAGGATATCAAGTTGCCGGTTAGCGATGGATAAGCAAGGCTTACACTCATGCTTTGAATGTTTTTGGTAATGCACCCGGCACCAAGTGCTGGATAAGAGTGTGGCAAGGTTTACTGTGGGACCCTGGGAGTTAACTTCGGCTCTCACCCTTTCTTCGAAGTCTTGTGCTCTTTGTAGCACTATGGGATCCTCTCCGGGGATGAAATCAAACGTTAAAATTTCAAGAGGGTGGTATACCCCCGGAGAAACTTCAGAAAAGAGGACTTCATTGATCTTCCCAACTTTGGTAAGGGCCTGTTTCATCCGGGGCTCACTTTCAACCCGGATCTAATTAGATTCTCCTTCCCAGGGAAGCCATAGGTGGGTGAAGTCGGTTGAGAAGTATCCATTCAAGGACTTAGACCAGTTCCGACTAAGCAACATCCCATAAGTCTCTGGGATGTCCACCACTTGAATGTCAATAATGTTGGCTATCTTGGGGTCCTGGATAAGGTGTATCCGGACGTTCTTCAGTTCCCCCACCATTTTTATAGCAGTCTTATCCAATTGGATCACTGCGCCATTAGACGGGGTGGGGTGGAGTCTGAGCTTCTGACAAATAGATAAGGGCATGATATTACCTGAAGCTCCTGAATCCACTAGGCAGTTGTTTATATTCTTGCCGTATATGTTCAGGCCTAGCAAGAAGGGAGGATATTCATTATTTCCCCGGAAGACAGCCCTGTTAGCATCTTCAAAGGAAACGGTCTTGGGTGGGTGACTGACGGTTTCCAGGTTTCCTAAGAGCTTCAGAAGAGATTTCTTCTGCTCAGGACAATTTAGCAAAACCTCCATCAAGGTCATGGAGGTGGTGGTTTGTTCCAACGCCTTTGTAATATCGAATCTTCCCCCTGGGAACCAGTGATTTTCCTTCGCGAGATCTTTTGCTTGGTTAGGGCTAGGACCTTTTGGAGGGACGAGTCGATCGGTCGTATTGCTCTGGGGAGGAGGGGTATCTTTAGCAGGGGGTACGGGCTTGTAGACTGGTCCTTTACCCGCCTGGCTTCGGGTGTTGTATGGAGGCCATGGGTTGGTAAAAGCGTTGGCCTCAAAAGGCGGAATGGATTCATCAAAGAATCCCTGCAATTCGGATTCTTCCTCATCTTCTCTGGAAGTACCGAAGAAAATGGTATCACAGGTGAAGGCACTGTGGGTTTGCTCCTGAACAGGGGGCTCTGGAGGAGCGGTATCATGCGATTGCTGCCTGTCCAGCTGGGAGATCATTATGACCTTTTCCAAAGTGGCACAATTTACTTCGTTGTGCGAACCCATATCGTGCAGCCTACACCAGTTAGTCATGGGCTGGAAGTCTGCAACTGGCGTAAAGTGGGATGGTCCAGCACCATTTTGGTTGGTGTTTTGGTTCAGAGGCGGGCCTCCGGTGTCAGCGTTGTTATTCTATTGTTGCTGGTTGGTCCTAGACCTGTTATTGAAGTTTCTTCCTCCGGCATTGTTGTTTCGCTGGCCAGAGAAGATATTCCCCCTCTGGGAATTTGAGTTCTGAGGTGGGTAGGATCCCGCCTTCAGCTGACCCATGTCCATGGTTAGGGTGGACAACATTCGCCGGAGGGATTCAACCTCGGCGGTCAATTGTGTGTTGGCGTCATAGTGTGATGGTTGTGTCGGTTGTTGGTTTCCCGAGAAAACAGTAGGATTAACCAGAGTCGAGGGTGGCAATCCTCCGGCCGCGGACGACTGGAAGAAAGGCACTCCGGATGGTTGCGTCTGAGTTTTTTGTATCTGCTGTGGTTGGTTCCACAGGAAAAATTTAGGACCCGGTGTTATTTGGGTCTGGGAGGGGTAGACATATTGCACTTGCTGGTCTATCACCGGTGGGGGAGGGTTCACTGCCATCGAAGGGGCGCCCATTGCCAAGTTGAGATTATAACCCCCTGCGAAAGCGGTCCCGCCAGGGATCATGCTGAAAGGTGTGTTATGTCTAATCCTGCCTAGGGATTTGTTGAGGCCGCGAGATAACTCTAAGGCCAGGTTATAGAATTTTTCCAGAGTATCCCGTTCGCCCGGGGTGGTTGTTCTCCAGAGGAGAGTGGCAACGAAGGGGTCCATCGCGTTAAGGTATGTCTGTATGGTTATGTCGGGCGATGGGACAAAGGGGCCTGTGCACCTTTTCAGGGCACGCTGGAACCTATGGTTGAACACAGCAAGAGGCTCATTGGGTTCCTTTCTGATGGAGATGAACTGGCTATGGGACCAGGCTGGGTCCACATGTACGCAAAAGGCGGCCAAGAAGGCGTCCTCCATATCCTGCCAAGTATTGATGGAGTTGGCGGGAAGGTTCAGGTACTAGTTCAACTCACTCTGTCCTAGGGACAAGGGAAACATGTGGGTCACAACATCTTCATGTTGGATCCAATGTCGGTTCATGGCATCTTTGTATGCCTGCAAATGTTCTTCTGCGGTTCGTGGGCCTAAATGCTCATACCGCGGGCAAATCTTCTCCGGGTGAGAGGGTAAGTCGTTAATCACGCCCGGAATAGTGCCCATCGGAGACCCAACATTTCCAAAGTAGACAGCCATTGGGGGACTTATATGTTGGGTAGTTTGAGTACTGGTCCCCAGGAGAGTCTGGGGAGTCTGGGTACTTAGAGGTATGGAAGGCCCCTAGACAACAGTGGCTGGTAGGACTTTCGACGTCCTTTTCTTTCGAGCAGGGGGCTCGAGTTTGACAAACCTTTCAGGATTGGGGGCGGACCTGAGGATTCTTTCAAATTTGGCTGGAGAAAAGGACCCGATCCCACTAAAGGCTTGTCTCCTAAAACTACAACTCGGGGAACTTTCGGGAGGTGTAAAATCAGAATCTCGAGAGGGGGACGAGCTCATGCCCTCCTTCTAGCGCCAGTTTCTGTTGACGGGGTTTTGTGGACCGGGTCCGCCAACAGTCATAAGTTGTCACCGAACTCCAGAGAGATCGGCCAACTCCGCCTGTAAAGGTTGTCCGGGGGTGATAAATCCTACGGGCCTTCAAGCACCTAGGTTTCGGGTCACGACGGTGCGGGGCTCGGTTGGAAGAGGTGACTGTTTTCGAGGGGGATAGCTGGTTACTTCAACTTGTTTTCCCGGAGATTCAGAATAGTAAAGGTTTCCCGGAGTATCCACACTTCGTAAATAAAATAGAAAAAGATCCTGCAGGGTTAGGAGCATTTATCTAACTATAGTCATGCTGAAAAGCCTGAAACATCAACAATACTCTAAAAGACTACACTAAATACCGAAGAAATACGTAACCATCAGTTAGCATCTTATCAGTAGCGGAAATAAAGAGGTCGTTAATCTACTTTAACACATTCAGAGTAGAGGACATGCAGGACATTAAAACATGAAATACCATTAACTTAGAAGCAGAGATGGTAACAACAGCATTGCCATGAATCCTTCCTTCTTCATTAATATCCAATCCAGCAAGCACTGGTGCGTGATACAATGGTGGCTCCAAGGGAGCATTTAACTACTAAGAACAATGGAGCATTAAGCTCTGCAACTTGAATTCAAAAATCGCTTTGTATTGATATGGACAACAAAATCATCAATTTTGCCGACCCTTGGAAATGGGCCGATTTTCCTATTTATACAACACTCTAACCCTAACCCTAACTTACTGTAATTGAATAAAATACAATATCTGGGGGCCGGTACTACCTGCGCCACCCTACAAAAGACCTGGAGACGGAATAGGTCTGCCATGTCAGAAGAAGAAGATAAGAATATACATCAGAAGAATCAGCCTCGAAAAGAGAGCTGGAGAAGAGAAGAAGGAAAGTAGGTCCACCGGGAACCGAGGCTACATGCCTCATAAATGGGAAATGCGGCGCCCTGTCTCCAATGTGCCATGTGTACCCTTGAGCGGCGCCTTGAGAAAACCACCTTGTCAGAAGCCAACTGCCCCATGATGCACCCAACTACCTTCTGACAGCTTTTATTAATCACCTGAAAGTGACCGGTCGGCCTTGGGGACCGGGACTCAGATCACTCTAACGAATACAAAACTTTGGATCCGGGACTCCGGGATCCGGGGACTTATGTCCTCTTAAAAGAATAAAGAATGTTCAAATTTACCTGGTCTCCGGGGAAACTCAAAGCTGTTTATTATCACCATAGGCCTGAAGGAGGCGAAAGATGCCATCTTCATCAATCTTCTTCAAACTGGTCCTTCTAAATCTGGCCATCTCTACTTGTTCTCCCAGCTCCGGGACATTACTTTTGAATTCATCCGCTATCTTCGTGGCGTTGTGGCCCCTGAGCACCACCTTGGTTAACTTGATCATTTTGGCCCCATCCATCCCGTCCAGAGATTGATACCGGGAGGCCACCATCTCATCAAAACCTCCCAAAACTGACTCCTCAGGAGTAAAAGTTCCTGCATTGAAGGGATCTATCCCGGAAGCCTTTATTACAAAAGATTTGTATAAATTAAAAGAATGTTTTACCTTGTTCACTTTTTCCTGTAAGGACTCTACCAGTTGCTTGATTACCTCCAATGTGAGGTCCAGTCTGGAGTACTGAGTCCTTATGTAATCAAATGATTCCTCACCCAGAATTCTGGATTCGGAAACCATATCTTCTCCCAGGGTGAGGAGCTCTTCTAACTCTGCCTTCCACGCCTGGTAGTTCTCAGTATCACTCTCTCACTGCTCAATTAGGGCTTCCACCTGGTGAATAACCTGCCGGGCTGTGTATAGATTGGGGAGAGTAGCCACTAGGAAACGCCGGACGTTTCCTATCTGCAGATTGGCCCATTCATCGGCTGCTTGGGCTTTCTTCTTCATTACTCGCAGGGAATCTATATCACTCTGCGGTAATTCCTCTGAAGTGGAGGCCTATGGAGGGACAGCGCTGATCGGTCTGGCCAGCTCTATAAGTATCCTTGTGAGTTTGGCACTCTTTTCCTTTTCTGCCTTGAGCCTTTTGGCCTCCTTTTTGTATCGGGCCTCCACCGCCCTTGCTGCTTCTTTCAGCAGGTCCACTTCACCCTGCTTTCCTCTTTTGCCCAAGTGTACCTCGGTGATATTATAGTCTGCGGGGTCGGCAGTCGCTTCATCGGCATCTGGGGGAGGCGTTGCCACCACAGCGATTGTTTCTCCGCCCGGCCCAGTTCGGAGGGTATGAACTGTCCGGGCCTTCTTAGTCTTTGGCGGGACTTGAGCCAAAGCCATCATTTCGGCCAAAGAGGCGGGGGCTGTCGGAGTAGATGGGGCCTTCCTTTTCTTACTTTCTACTAGCCACGGAGGCGGGAGGGATGGCCTTTCTGCCAGAGCTTGTTCTTCGGATCCTCTCCTGGTGTCCGGTGGTGGTTGCTCCTTGTCAACATGTTCCTCCTCAATTTCCTTCTCTGCTAGCACCTCCTCTTCGGCGATATCCTCAATTTATTCATCCTCAAACTGATCCCAGATATCGAGTGGTGAGCCTGGACCCTGATCGTCCTCCTCGGAGACTTCATGTTCTTCTTCTCCCTTATCTGTTTCTCCTCAAGCTGGGTTTCTTCCATCATTAGTACTTCTTTGGGCAGTATGGGAGATACCTGGCCAAGGTTTAAGGTCTGGGCCGCTGTTATTATGTGCCCGAAGGTTGCTCCCGGAAATGGCCCTTGGAACACGGCGGCTGAGGTTACGGTTGTTCCCGAAGTTTCAGGTCCCGGTTCCCCAGCGGATGCCTTTTGTTCACTTGGTATTTGTTGGCCACTTTTCGGACCTTGTGTTCCTAAGGTCCCGGAGATAATCTCCGGGCCCAGTCTCTCTTTTGTTCACTGCGCTTCTTGTTCTGCAGCTTCTTGATCTTCTTGACCCCGGAGATCCACAGCCTCTTGTTCTTTCTCTGGGACCTCTATCTGCGCTTCTGTGTTGTCCCCTTGCAGGTTCCCGAATTCATCGGTTGCAAATAAATCAAACTCCTCTTCTGGAGGGGGACTGGCTGGGTTCTTTGTTTGCTCCACTTCTCTCTCCGGTTCCAGAGAATCGAAAGAGAGGATCTCCACTTCTTCTGGGCGGGAAGCCCTTGACGCCGGTTCTGGCTTTGGCTGTGCTACATGCTTCTTCTTCCGTCAGGTGATTAGAGGTGGTCCCGCATCGGCGATTGCTGCCGCCTCTGCAGGATAAACCTCGGTGGCTCTGGCCATTAGTGTTGCCAGCAATGGTGAGGAAGGGGGACGAATTGGTCCAGTCATGAGAAGGGGAGTTGCCAGCCTCGTCAATAATTGCTCCTTTATTTGTTGGGAGGCCGCCAGCTCCTCCTGTGTGGGAGTCTGCCGCGCGGAAGGTGTTAGGACTTTCTCCTTTTCTTTGGCTGCGCTTGGCACAGAAGTCCCAGCCGCTGAAGAGGTCCTGGCCCCCGGGGCCGATCTTAACACCGGCGGTGAAGTTGCCTTTGGTGCCTGTCGGTGACTGAGGTGCGCACTCCCTGGGCACACCTGTTTGAAATATATGTGACTTTTCTCGACAAAGGCCCGAGTGAAGTCCTCGATCTTGTCATCCTCTTGGGTGCCCCAGTTTATTGTGGGCAGTTCCAACTTATCAATTCCTTTTTCTTTGTACTCGGGATCTGTGGTAGGGGCATCGTCAGAGAAGCCCTCTGGGAATCTCCAGAGCCGTAGTTCTTGCATCATTCCAGCCGTCATCCTATCATGATGCTGGCTGCGCACATCCATATCGTCCTGGCGATCTGCCCAGAAGTCCTCCATGTGTGCTTGGTGGGGCTCCGAAGCCCGAGGCAGTGCCACTGCAATCCAGCCTTGCGGATCAAAGTTCTTCTGCGCCAGATAAAACTCCTGCAAGTTATAACTTTTAAGTTCATTGTTGGCCTCCCTTGCGGCGGCCAAACTATAGGTATAGTTCCCACAAGAGATTGGGAATGAGATAGTGGTGACCTTCTTGATGCCCAGGAAGGCATGCAGCTCCATCACTTGTCTGCAATATTCCAGCAGCACGATCTTGTCCCCGCAATGTCTGGGAAACAAGTAGGGTTTCCCAGAGAAGCTGACAACCCTAATGTAGGTATGTTGCTGGAATTGAATGTAGTAGTGTCCATAACTACTCACCAATTTCATTGCCTCCTTAAAGAGGCGGTACCCGGCATCCCGGGTAGGTGTCAATAGATGGTGGTAAACGAAGGAATCGTTTACCCGGTAGTAACTGGGTAAGCTGGCCTCCCATTGAATCTTTGGGAAATGGTCCCACGGTGCTTTTTGTCCTGGACCAAATCCGAGGATGCCATCTGTGAGCAAGCCATTAGAGCGAGGCCTCTGATGGGCTAGGGCCCAGAAAACATAAGAAGTCATGTAGAACTTCTTGTCCTTGTTCAGTTGCCGAAACTGGGAGTCGACGTGGTTGGAAATAATGGTAGCCCAGTCGAAGAATTGTCCATTGGTGGATATGGCGAATAGGAAGTAGTACATCCATGGTGCAAACTCTTGGGAAGAAGGCTGCCCAAACACCCGTGCCAATGCAATCATTCCCATCTGAATTCTCTCCTTGAATTCTGAGCGGGGAATGTCAATCTTCATTCTTTTGTACTCCCTCCTCGGGACTTTGAGCCAGTTGGTGTTGATGTACAACCGGGAGGCCTCCTCCAGTCCGGTGAATTATTTCAAGGCATCCGACCTTGTAACTACTGCACCTTGATCAGATTGTGGGATGCCCAGGCCGATTTGGAAAGTAGCTGGGTCCAGGGATACAAGTGGGGTAGGGAACCCCGATGGTTCTGCTGGTACTAACATGACGGCCCGGACGGAGGAGTTATAGTGGGCCGCCAGAGTTAGCACCAACTCCAGAGATTGCACGGAGTATGGGAAGCAAGCTGCCAAAATTATTCTAGAACCTCCTATGTTCGTAGCGA
Organism: Thuja plicata; assembly: GCA_018584345.1. Lineage (NCBI taxonomy): Eukaryota > Viridiplantae > Streptophyta > Pinopsida > Cupressales > Cupressaceae > Thuja > Thuja plicata. The sequence goes on from MU224719.1 coordinate 2,284,345, forward strand.
GTGAATCTCCAGCTTGTCACTGTATATGCATGATTTTCACTAGAGCCTCTATTTCAGCCCAAGTCCTGACACTGGTGTCGGTCAACCACTTTATCTTGGACTCAATCTTTGAGCTCGTAATATCCTCACCCTGCAGGTACTTCATGGTGAGGGGGACCTTTGCCAGGGCCTTCTCTATCTTAGACTTTCGTGCTGCCCTGGTCTCGGTCGTGGATGGCAACTCCGGACTTCCGGGAGGTGATGATGCAGATGCTTCAGACATGGTTGTTAAATGAAGTCTGGACCTGTGAGGCAAGGCAACCGTCAGAACACATTTATCAAAATAAAATAATAACTCTAGGGTCCAGAGATCTTACCATCGCGCCGTTTGCTTTTCCTAAAAAGTTAGTTTTTTTTGCACAAGTATCCGAAAAGCAAAACATAAACTGTATCCTTATTACAATCTCCGGGTCCAGGAAAGTTGGTTGTGCTTGATGAAGTCATGGGATGAGATGATAAAAAGGGATCTGAAACCCAGAGAAGTGACCATTAGAAAAGAATGAATGTGGAAGCAAGTCCACGTGGGCGCCACGTGCGATAGCATTGAATGGATGGGATGGCACTGGCGGCGGAAGAGACTGTTTGAACGCGCGAAAATGGTAAGCCACATGGCTGAAAGTAATTGCACGCATGGGAAATAAATAAGGTTCTGAAAGCCTTGATGGAGGAGAGAGAAAACCACCTGTTTGAAACCATCTATGAGCCAAGTTTCAAACAGGGGGTTTTCTGCCTCGAAACAAGTTTGAAGCTAAAAACCAACAATAGAGGTGACTCGACCAGCTCGTCAAGCCACCTAGAAGGATACACAGAGGAGCCAAAAGGTATATACATGGGATGGAAGGATATATACATGGGTTATTTACAGAGATATACATATATACATGAATATACGTGCGGATGACTCTTGCGGATGAAAACTAGATGACGCTAAGACGGGAATATACAGCTATTAACACGGAACGCCAGCTATCTACAGACAAATTTACAAAACATTTACGGACTATCTAAAAACCATCCACATATGCACGGATTATCTACAAAGTATCTACAAGCTATTTACAGGACATTTACAAGATTTTCACACCTGCACAGAAGGCGGACAACCTTCTGACAGAGCCAACCCACCAACGGGTGGCCAAACCAGGGAAACAACCAAGAGGCCAAGCAGACGATAGAAACGAAAACAAAACAACCAAAAAAAAAATGAAATGAATGAAAGACAACGACGAGCGAAACACAGAAAACCAGGAAAACAAGAGCAAAGCGAAGAGGAAGGAAGGAGAAACCAACCTGGAAACGCAGAAGGTGGGGGATAGGTAGATTACCAGAAGAGCTGTGCAACAGCTCTGAATCATCGAGCCTGTCAAGATCACCACCTCGGAGAACTAGTAGACGTCTGAGAATAGTAGGCGTTAAACCCTAATTATTGGAAACCTTTCTGTAACTGCTCTGCTAATTGCTATGAAAATCGCTCAATTTTGCTCTTAGTGCTCGAAAGATTTTAAACGCGGTGAGTGTGAAAATGAAAGGCAAGCCTATTTATACCCGTGGTAAAAAGACCATCCTCCGCACTCCGGAATTTTCAGGTTAGGCAAAACATCCGGACTCCGGGCCCAGGGATTCCTTACGATGATACTTCCTAGGAACTAGGGGCATCATCGCAAACAATCCCGGAGTCCAAAATCGAACCTCCCACCAAAAGGCAACCTCCGGGATCCAGGACCTTGGAGAGGAAAACGAACCAAGGAAACGACACACTCCGGGGAAGAAAACCCCAGAGGAAGAAAGCAAACAGGAAAGAAAGACAAGGCAAAAGCCACCACAACAGCAAAGCAAAGAAAAAAAAGGGGGACCCAACATTTTGCACACAAAATGTAGGACGGGGATGCAGGGCATAACACCTTGGATCTAAGAGTTAACATTGTAATGAGTGATTCTAAGATAGGTCAATTAATTTTATAAATAGATGTTCAATCTATTGTGAACATGTTGTTATTCAATAAAGATTTTAGCCACGGAGAGCATCTAAGAACTAGACAAGATATTTCATGCAGAAGGACAAAAAATAATCAAATTAGTTTCAAGAATAAGAACATAGGCTATCGACAAGCAGAGAAAGGTATTAATCAGTCACTTAAGGTGATATTATTAGTATGAGAGCTTTAATGGATCTGTAATCAGCAATTGTAGATTGTATACAATCAGGTCAATCATATGTACTCATTCTAACAAGTGTAGTACACTTAAGAAATCCTTTCAAGAAAGGTGGACTTAACAGTCCTATTTTAAATCTCTTAACCGAGTACACACTTAAATCAGTGTTGCTAAAGATCTTAATAGAGTAGATATTAACCAATCTCCACTTTAATACTCCTAATAGGGTAGATCATTAGAAGTGATCAATTGTAAGCCTTTATTGGCTCCCTTCCATTCTGTAGATAGTGAAGTTTTGTGGGTGCCATCCCCACCACAGTTTTTACTTCCTAACAGGAGTTTTCTGTGATATCATATCTTGTGTTATGTTTTTATTACTTTCATGAATGTTTCTATGAATGTTGCAAACAATTAAAAATTATGATTTAATATTACATGCATAAGAAAGAGCAATAGTAATGGTCGGTAATACAGTAATGAATGATTACTAATGATGAATGGTGAAAAAAGTTAAAATTTTTAGAGGTACTGATTCACTCCTCCCTTCTCAGTACTACTTACATTAATCCCAACAATTGGTATCAGAACCAAGTCTCTTCTTGGAAAAACTTAAAGGCTTAAGAGAAAAAAATCATACAATGAAGATGTACAAACTTGATAGGAATATTGAGAATAAAAAGCTTGAGATACAGATGTTCTATGAACAGTATAAAGAAGTAATAATCAAGATGAGAGAGCTGATGGATGAGAGGAAAGGTATGGAAACTCGGAGCAATGAAACATATTATCAAGTAGAAGAGATTCTAGATTTTTTTGAATCTTCAGGATCAAATGCAAGTAATACCTTAGATACATCAGAAGAGAACATCACAAATCTAAAGGAGATCAATCAACATCTGACAGAGAAAATAAAGATGCTGCAAATTGGTCAAGAAAGCTAGATGGTAAGAATGATTTATGTGATGAGTTCACCAGACAAGCTGAAATAGAAAGAACACTTGCTATTGATGATAGAAGGAAGATTATAGAGAAGCTACAGGAAAAGGAGTTAGAAATTAAAAGACATGCTGAGCATCACCATGAGATCAAAAATCAGATTATTCTAATGAGTTAAGAAGAAAACAGAATGAATATAGAACTCATTGAAAGAGTGCAAACTATCAGTGAACTAAGTGAAGAAAATGAAAAACTAAAGCATGAGGTTAGAATTCAGCAACAATATAGTGAAGTTATCAGAAAGGTTGAAGAGAGCAATAAAAGAATGGATGATTTTTTTGAAGGACAACGAAGAGTCAACAACAACAATGTTTTAGGCTTTACCGAAAATGGAGAATCATCAAACCAAGCCAATCCAAAGAATTTCTATGAAAATCCAAGACCAAGAAAGCTGACATGCAAGCATTATGGAAAGCAAGGCCACACATCAAATGTATGTTGAGGCAAAATGAAAGGTATTCCTAAATCTACATCTTCATTCATAGGATTCTGTTATAAATGTAACAAGAAAGGACACAACGCATATGAATGTAAGTCTAAGATGAAAAAACCCAAGAAGGAAATCTACATGGACAAATACTATCCTAAATGAAAGATGAATGGGCACACAACTAATGAATGCTAAAAAAAGAAAAGCCAAGCATGGAAGCCTAAAGGTCAAGAAACTCCCTATCAACCAAAGAGAATTGGTAATCAATATACATGGGACTACAATACGTGGAAAAACTGTACAACATGTGGAAGATATGGTCACATTGATGAAAAATGTATGAGGGCATGGACCAAAAGGTCTAGAGGTTGGTCAAACCATTGAATGGCATGCTTAAACTGTCACAAAGTTGGTCATCTCAAAAAGGATTGCAAAGGCCAAATGACAGAGACAAGCTCATATCCTAATGGAAACACCATTGAAGATATCCAGAGGTCTAGAGACAAAATGTGGAGAAAAGATTCAAGCAATGAAAATGGTGACACCCCATCCAATGGATCTAGTGACATCACCACCCCCACTTAAGCTGAACAAGTATGGAACTACACTACACCAAGTCATATTTTGCATCAGTTCCATTATACAAATTGATAGATAGTCAAAATCTACATAATAAAGATGCATACTATGTCACTTGTTTCAATTCTGAGAAAACAACCCTATCGGTATACACATACCAAAAATAATCGATGAACATAATGGATAAGTTGTTTTACACTTACCAGAAATTGTCGGTCAACACATAAAATGGTTAAGTTACCAATGTAACCGGACACCCGTCGGTAAGGAAGCAAAGTGACAAAGTTGTCATGATAGAATACCGATAGCCATTGGTAAAAGAAAATTTTTTAACAGTTGTCCCGAGCATCATGTCAACACCGACGATGATTTTGAAAGTCTTCCTGATGAATTCTATCTTCATGTCTCGATGAGTCATTGAAAATTTATGACAAAGACTTAGGGAAAAAAGTCTATAGATAGACAACGGGAGCACTTCATTTTGCATCCATGATTTGAAGAGAAAGCAGAGGAAAAAAAAAAGAGCAACCTCAACTCGATCCACACACACCAAAAAACCATTCACCATTGTCACGGATCGAAGTAAGTACCGAGGGCACCAAAAGTATTTTATCGTTATTTATCAAGAAAGTCCTAAAACTTGAAAAATGATGGCAACCACGTTGAGAACCATAAAGATCAAGAGTAATAAGAAAAATGTGGTCAGGTTAATCAAGAATAACACCTATATTGAACCCAAATATAAGATATGCCTGGAGATTGCATCGTAACTCGATGAAACCGGTGCATTTTCTAAGATTCCACCTAGGGTTTTCCTTATAGAGGATGTTAGGTCTTATATTCACTGCAAGATTGCTGAAATAGGTGATCTAGAGATGGATGAAGCTTATAAGAAGATTTTTGATGCAGAAGGGAACCTAAAGGAAGAGAACAAACACTTAGAGGTTAAAGGGATAACTAATGCCCTATATTTCTCGAGGGACTTCAAGACCGACTGGATTAGGTTGGTGCTTAGTAGATTGAATGACCAAAAGTTGTGGTTAGATCAACCAAATAAAATCACCAAGGATGTCCATCACACTATCACTAGCTATCCAATAACAGACAAGCCTAAGGCTCACAAGCATCCCTCCAGGCCAGAAGTCACAAAGCTCACAAAAGCTAAATGGGAAAATAGAGGACTAAAAGTAAACACCATCACCGATGAGGAACTGAGGTTTGGTGCATGTGTGATTGGTTATAAGATCTTTCAAGAAAGAAGGTTGAACATCATATCTGCAACATCAGTAAGCACATCTTACAAGATAGTGACAAAGGGCATATAGATGGATCTATGTGAGATCCCGTTGAAACAACTTAATGGAAACATGATCACAATCAGGTCCACAAAGACTAACACATGTAAGTTTGGACCACTTATCATGTGTATCTTTTTCTACTTTCAAGAGTACTTCCCTTCAGTAGGAAAAGTGAAATGGGACACTACAAAACTGATGACATTATAGATTAGTGAACTAATTAAGTCACTAGGAGATAATTTTGAATCTTTTAGGACTGCATACTTCCTTGAATTGAAGGAAAAGATGATGGAAAGGAGAAGGATCCCTGAATAACTTGTTGAAAAACATAGGCATGAGATATGTTTTATGGTGGACACAGATTTCACCCACATCAAACCGGTTGTACCACGGATAGCTTGGTTAGCACCAATGGATTATGAAATCAACATAAATTAGGCCACAAATGGAATTGATGTATTGATCAATGAGCCTATTGATAGCAAACAACCAAGGTTTGGAACCTATGAAGAGGCCAGATCAAAGATAAAAAGAGGCATAAAAATCAAGAAAATTGTTAATAAAAAGGATAAGATGGTTAAGAATCTCAAAAATATCCTATCGGTTACTGAGGAGGAAGAAGAACAACTAGAGGAAACTAATGAACAAGGTACCATCGGTGAAGGGCATGATGAACAGAAATCAGATTTTGAGGAGACTAAATCTGATACACCTCTACCTCCTACAAAGAAGCAGAGGACAAGGAGTCAAACTAATAAGACTGATACCACACCTCTTAAGAAAGGTCAAGTAAGTACCTATAAGAGGAAGAAACCAGTAAAACAAACAAAACAAGAACAAACTGTGAAGACAACAGCTACAAAGAGGAGAAAAAGAATGGTCAGAACTAAAGCTGACATAGAGGATTCTAAAGAGGATGAGCCTAATGTAGTGAAGAAGAATTACAAAAATCTAACAATTGATGAGGCTGCTGAATCTATTGTTGCATCTGGCACAATGCATGACAAGAAAATTAGACAATGGGATACACTCAAACAAGAGGACCAAAATAAGATACAAGATGCCATAATAAGGGCAATGGTCAAGTACAAATATGTACTAGTTGAATTTGTCAACCAAATACCTAAGGAGCTGGGTAAGAAAATATCTCAACAATGGTCATATGCTCTACAAATTGAAAGAGAAGCAAGGGAGAGGGTACTAGTAACACTAATGCCTCCCAAATCTAAGATTGAAGAAATCAAATAAATCATGAAGAAACACTCAAGAAAATTTGTAGCCAAAATAAGGTCTTACAAAGTGCTAGAAAATAAGTTCATAGAGCTAGATACAATGACTAAAACAAAATGGAGACAACTCCTAGATCTTCCAATAGAGTCAACAAGTCATGAGGAATAGTTACTTCTCACCGACACACCTCATAGAGAGGAGGAGAAAGACAAGGCAAGTCCTCAGCACATTGCTTTGGACAATGTTGAAGAAATGGAGCCAATTCATTTGGAAAAAGTCATGGACGATCTTGACATTCAAGACATCACAAATTATTACTCTGATAAAGATCCATAGAAGAAAGATGATGTAATATTCATAACACTCAAGGATCAGGGAAGGCAACAAGAATTGAAGACATCAGAGGATAAAGATATGAATGTTGTTGATGAGATAGAGAAGGACACATTAGTCATGGAATTAATAGAACCAGACCCTATAGAGAACTTACAAAAAGATGAGGATGTCACTGCTCAAAAAGATCAAACTGACGAGCAGGACATCACTATAGACAAAGCCCAAGCTAGCACACAAAGCAATATGCCTGTATTAATGAAGGAAATCAATATACTAGAGGGTAATGATGGATCTACTATATAGGACACAAGTACACCCGAGGACAAGGGTGATGCTAAAGAAAAAGACACCATAGATAATACAGAAGACAAAACTGTAGAACAAGCTACAACCGACGATCAAGAAGATAAATCTACTGATCAAAATAGAGAAGAAACAAAAAAGGTAGAAGAGGACAAGTATAAAGATAAGAGTGAAGAAGAAAAGAAGGATGAGATGGAGAAGAAAATAGAAGAAAAATATGTAGAGACACCCAAGGTTGATGGAGAGACGTCTTCACCAAACTGAAAGGTACACTTCGAGAAGAAAACACAAGAAATATCTTCTACAAAGCCTTCACCAAGCACTTCAGAGAGGAAAATTGAGCTAGAAATGATAGTTCATTATTTGCATCCCCACAAGTCTCAAAGAAGAAGATGAACAAGCATAAGAATCTAGTAACTCTGGATGAAATCATTGAGATTCTAGTTTGTGATCCAAGGACATTGGATCCAACTAAATTGACCAACTATGCAAGACTCTTTGAGAGAAAAGAAATGCAAGGAAAACTAAGGAAAGCCACAAAGGAGGCAAAGGTATTAGAAGTATCAAGATGTATACTTTAGCAAATAGTACCAGATGTATATGTTCATCAAACAACCCCAATGCTTGATCAACTAGTGGTTCTCATAGAGGAAATCACATCTCAGAACATCGATGCTGAGAAGGTCATGAAAGAAAGACTTGAACAGAAGTATGGGTTCAAGCTAGCATAAAAGATAACCCAGGAAGTGACATTGAAAAAGGTAAAGCTTTCTGAATTGGTGAGAAAAATTGATCCAATCATCTTAGAAGCTATTACTTTGATACAAAAACTATGCACACTTGATCAACTCACACAAGAGTATACTGACCAGATAGCACAAATTGATGCTGATCTTCAGACAAGTGCATAAAGTCTCAAAAATAGTGAAGAGGCAATAAAATTGCACTATGAGCACCTCAAACAAGCTAGGAAATTGAGATAGGACATATAGATTGCAGTGAAGAAGTACAAAGATCAGGTAAATGAGCTCCAAGATCAACTCTTACCGACACTTTCACTACTGCAACAACATGTGACAGAGGAAAACACACTAATTCCCACCCTAGAAATGTATGTACTAGACAACATTTATGATATGCATGCAAGGATAAAGCTAGAGCACATGGCACTAGAACTACTAAAAGAAAAATGGGAGAAATTTCTCAAAGATATCAAAATGAGCCATTCCCATATTCTTGACACATTGTAAGTTACACATTTTTGTCACAATTTTTGGCATTTTATAAGTTGTACATTTTTGTCATGAGTATCAAATAAAGGGGGAAATGATATGTATAGTTTAGTTAGTATAAAGGGGGAAGTGGTATGAAATGATGTACAGTCAAACATTTGGAAGAGAAAAGAATAGGGAATGTATAGTATAGAGGCAAGTATATATGTACATATATACTTATACTATATCAATGCATATAGTTAGGGGGAGTCATATAATGAAAAGGATATAGACACGGTGTACATACTAATACTTTAGTATTATGCACATATCAGTTTTTGATACTAATGTCAAAGGGGGAGATTGAAGGCATTAGATTTTTCCATTAGTATACACAAGGAAAAACATGATCTACAACATCGGTTTACACTACACTGACAGATAGGGCACAACACTACCTGACGCCAAGGTTACCTGATACTGTCAAGTTCAAAGTATCCTTCCAAACAATATTAATTGTTACCTGATGAAAAAAAGGTTAAAGGAACCTGACAAGTAACAACAGTGCAACCCGATGGAACAACAAAGAGAGGAACCTGACAGATGAAGGGAGCCCAATAATCAGTTCAACAAAGGAACACTGACGACCAAGAACTGACAGTCAGTTACATCCCACAAAAAGTGGATCTGACTTTCCACGTCAGATAAATCACTGAAGTTGTATATATAGCTTCTTGATTTGTTTTTAAAACCATTATGTGCAGAGGAAGCACTATAATTATTATTGTTTTAATTAGTTTTACTGATTTAAAACATGCAAACTAAAGATCAAGGGCAAGTTATAAACCTTGGATCTAAGAGTTAGCATTGTAATGCGTGATTCTAAGATAGGTCAATTACTTGTATAAATAGATGCTCAATCTATTGTGAACATGTTGTTGTTCAATAAATATTGTAGCCACGGAGAGCATCTAAGAACCAGACAAGAGATTTCATGCAGAAGGATAGAAAAGAATCAAATCAATTTCAAGAACAAGAACACAGGCTACCGACGAGCAGAGAAAGGTATTAATCAGTCACTTAAGGGGATATTATTAGTATGAGAGCTTTAATGGATTTGTAATCAGAAATTGTATATTTCATATAGTAAGGTCAATCATATGTACTCATTCTAACAAGTGTAGTACACTTAAGAAATCCTTTCAAGAAAGGTGGACTTAACAGTCCTATTGTAAATCTCTTAACTAAGTGCACACTTAAATCAGTGTTGCTAAAGCTTTTAACATAGTAGATCTTAACCGGTCTCCATTTTAATACTCCTAATAGGGTATATCATCAGAAGTGATCAATTGTAAGCCTTTACCAGCTCCCTTCCATTCTGTAGATAGTGAAGTTTTGTGGGTGCCATCCCCACCGTAGTTTTTAATTCCTAACAGGAGTTTTGCTGCGATATCATATCTTGTGTTATGTGTTTATTACTTTCATGAATATTTCTATGAATGTTGAAAACAATTAAATATTATGATTTAATATTATATTCATAAGAAAGAGTAACAGTAATGGTCGGTAATATAGTAATGAATGATTACTAATGATGAATGGTTAAAAGAGTTAAAAGTTTTAGAGGTACTGATTCACCCTTCCCATCTCAGTACTAATTCCCATTAATCTCAACATAATGTGGGTTTGAGGAGTGTTTTAGGACCCTACATATCCTATCTAGGGTCATCAAAATCAAACTCACCCATTGAGTTGACAAGAAGAGTCAAAATGTTCAAAGTGCAAAAAGTTGCTAGCAACTTTGAAAGTTGCTCGAGCAACTTTTGCAAGAACTTGAAAAATGTAGTTAGATAAGTTGTAACTACCCCCATGATCAGTATATGAACATGTATTTGATGTTTTGAAGAGTTTAATGAAATTTTGGGATTGCAACAATTATTGTGGCAAATCTATACGAATGTCTTTCATTGTTTTCTTGTAATCTGCATTCTCTCTGTGCTACTCTATGGCTATGTACGGATTGGAATAGATGATCAGACCCCATGGGGGTGTAGTGGTTTCAATTAGATTCCATTTTTAGTAGATATTTTTCTTCCAAGTGTTTGTAGTGTAAATTTATTGAATTTTGAAGGTCACTGGTCTGTAAGTGACTTTATAGTGTTGTTTAGTTAGAAATGGCTGTAACCTAAGAACCCACTGGTGGATTTGACTAAAAACATGGGGGAATTAGGGTTAGAGTCTTTAAATATGATTTTTTATTTCATTATTTTAGTTTCAATGGATATTGTAGACCAAACAAGAAGCCCTATGGCTGACTGGTGAATCCAGGTGAGCCAGGTAATGGAGAAGAAAGAATTGGTTCGAGCACTCATGACCTTTTGGAAAAGACTTAGTGGAATTTTCATATGCCCTAGATAGAATCCTAAAAGGATTCAAAGGTTTAAGGAGGTGAATCAAATTTTGGAGACCATTTTGACAATATTTTATGCTGACTGGTCTAGAGGCCTAATTAATAGGCAATAAACTAGGGCATGTAAGAAACTAGGGTTGGGGGTGCATCCAGAGGTCAGGACTTTGGATTATGATAGATTTTTTTGATACCTTGAATATTTTAAAGGTATTTTGTGGAGTCATTTGGAGGATTTGAGAGAAATAAGCCAAAAACAGTGAATTTAGACCTACTAGGGAATTGGCAATTAGGCCTCCTAGTGAAATTGAGACCAATTGGATTGGTAGGGTATCTAGAATTATGTGAAAGAGTTCAGAATGATCTAGGATGGGTCAAGAAGATATATAAGATTCTTGGGGATTGTATGGTAAGATCCTAAGAAGGGGTTTGGAATCCTAGGAGAGGATTTAGTGAAGAAGTCTAGGCACTTGGGGAACTAGTTGGACTAGTTAAGCCTAGGAACTTTGGAATCTTCCAAAGATCAACTATACCTTGGAGGAGAAGTTGATTGTGAGGGAATTGGAGATCCTAATTGATAAATAATCAAAAAATAAGTAACCATTTGATGGTTAGGAGAGAGAGAGAGAGAGAATCCAATTGAGTGGAGAAAATACTAGAGTTCTAAACCCTTTGCATCACTTCCTCTACCTTTGTTATTCTTAAAGCTAGAGTCACCCTTCTTCTTGTTCTTCTTCTCCACTCTTATGGCTAACTGATGACACTTTTGTATTATATTTGGTGTCTATAGGCTTAGCTCCTCTTGAATTTTCCACTTCAATCCACCCAAGTATCTATTCACTTTTATTGAATCCTCTTCTTTCAATTTAGACCTTAGACACAATCTTTGGAATTCCTCAGTGTATGAGGCCACATCTAGGTCTTTTTGTTTCAAGTTTTTCCTCTTTCTATGAAGTTGGATTTCATAATCCTTTGGGAGATAATTCTCCTAAAGCTTGGTCACCATGGCATTCCAATTTGCTATGGGTTGCTTCCCCATTCTTACCGTCTCATCCTAAAGGTATTTCCACCAAGTCAAAGATGATCCTCTGAGTCTAGACTTGGCCACTTTAATATTTTGGTTTTTAGTCACACCCTCACATTCAAAATGGTTCTCCATCCCCTCTATCTAATCCATTACTGCTTCAATATCCATCTTTCCACTAAACAAAGGGATTCCTTTTAATGCTTTTCCACCTAACTATTTGATGGCCTTCAAGAATGGCTCTTGATTCAAGATAGGGTATGGTTTTGGAATGATGTCTTCCTCAACAACCTTCTTTCCCCTATCACTACTTTCCACTCCTTCTCTACTTCTAGTTGCTTCATTAGCAAATTCCTCTAGCCTTCCAAGGATTCTTCAAGGAGTTGATTCCTCTCCTTTTTCTCATCAACTTCCTTAGCTAACTCTGCATTTGTCACCATCTTTTATTCTCCTATTGATTCACCAGTAGCTACAGACATGCACTAACTTCCCAAGTTTCTCAACTGGTTCTGATACCACTCTAATGTAAAACTAGTCTTGTTTTTCCCTAGCTTCCTCTAGGGGCTCCTAGGTCACTCACTGACCTAATAGGGTTCTTCAAATAAATCTATTCTCCTTAGGATTCTCCCCACATGACCCTACTCCTTTTGACTAGTGAACACCAACAATGTAGAGCAAAAACTCACCATGCTTCTCCCAAGGCTCTTGCTAGCCTTTCTTGCTCCATCTCCCCAAAATGCTCACACTAACCCAAGCTAATCAGTAACCACTGCAAAGAGAGAAATAGGGCTTTCAAGATGTTACTAGGATCCTTCCCACTACCTACAACCATATTTTGCATTGGAACCCTAATCAAGTTCCAAGAAACACAACAATTGCTTCCCAAATAGGGCTACAAGCAATTAGGCCTAATTAGGCTCTTTTTCTGCAATATCTCACAAAAATTCTTAACAAGTATGAAAATAGGCATAGGATCTAGATACCCTTTATCAAGATACTAGATATTTATAGGTCTAGGGTTTCCAAGTTGTCTGTATAGCTCTGCCTATAATTGAGGCTAAAATTTAGGGTTTCATTGCTTTCAAAGCCAGTCTGACAGAAAATTTGTGCTTGCCACCGATAGTGATTCAAAAAACCTTCCCATGAAATTTTGGACTCCACAACACATAACCCTACTCCCCTCCAAGCTTTTATTGAAGCAATTAATGCTTTCAATCCACCAAACTAGCTCTACAACTCCTGGTGATCCCTAGCCCTGCATCTCTGGCTCACCTAGGGAATCACCTTATAAATAGTTGCCATGATTTTATGGGACCCTCCTTCACTATACATAATTTACATAGAGTCACCTTCCATATCCCAATGGCTCATGCAAGTTCCACAGTGGAAAATGGACTTATGACTCCATTTGCACACACTGCCTTATTCAGGCCAGCGACTGGACAGAAACTAAAAGAATTTAAAAAAGCATCTAAAAATAATCAAAATAGAAAATTAACTCCACAAAGAATCCTTAAAAAATCTACATTAACATAATCAAGAACTACATAAGATGATCTAATCTATCTTAATACTAAATGCTCAGAAATCACACAAACTGTAACAGTTCTTTGATTATACAGTCCGTACACACTCTGACACAATAATGCCAACCCATGAAAATGATCAAGGATAGCCTTATGTAGTTGAACAAGTCACTAAAACACCAATTTTAGATAGTTAAGGGACTAATTACATCGAAGTTGCATTCTTGCAACAAATGTTGTCAATGACAACATTGACAACTTTTGCAACTTTTTGGATATGTTATCCAAACTTGGTCAAAAGTTGTCCAAACTTACCCAAATCACTAATTAAGGTGTAAAAACATGAAATATGACCTTTAGTCCCTTTCTTGGCCAAATTTGGCACTAAAACCACAAAACACCCTAATTAACCTAAATGGACTCAAAGGTCACTAAGGCCCTAAATAGGCATCCTCTCACTTAACAAACTACACACTAGGACCTACATGTCCCTTTATTAACCTAGTGGTCTAGCTAGAACCATTATAAGCCAAAACATCAAAATAAGCCCTAGCTCACATTGCATCATTAGCCCTACCTAGGTGCTCCTTCACCACACAATCTGACTTCCTTCTTGTTCATTTGATTCATAACTGCAAGATCTAACTAATTTCATCCACTTTCACATTAACACTCTCAATAATATTTCTCAGTCTACGATTATAACATTTTTATGCTTTTCTCTTTGTTGAATAACCTAGAAATATTCCTTCATCACTTATAGGATCAAACTTTCCTAAATCTTCATCTCTCTTAATGTAACATTTTCTTCCAAAGATTCTAAAATATTTCACAGTAGGAATATGACCATACCAAAGCTCAAAAGGATTCTTACCAGTACTATGCTTGATTTGAACTTGGTTAAGTGTATAAACAATAGTGCTAACAACTTTTCTGCAATAGATTTGTGAAATGTTTACTTTAATCAGCATTGTCCTTGCAATGTCAAGAATTGTTCTATTTATTCTCTCTGCAATCCCATTCTAGTGTGGGGTCCACAAAGCAAACATCTGTATCTTTATATCATGCTCTTCACAGTATGCATAAAATTCTCTAGATGTAAACTCTCTACCTCTGTCATATCTCAAACATTTCATCTTCATACATGTCCAAGTTTCAACCATAGCTCTAAATATTTTGAATTTGTCAAATGCATCAGATTTTTCTTTCAAAAATGTGACCCACATCATCCTTGATTAGTCATCAATGAATAAAATACAATATCTTTCTCCATAGTAACTTCTTGTCTTAGTAGGACCACATAAATTAGTATGTACCAAGTCTAACAATCCACTCAAAGAAATATAGGTCTTACTTTTGTAGGTAGATTTAGTTAGCTTACCACCTTACACATCACATTAGAAGGCTTCAACAATCTAGGTAGATCTCTTACAACATTTTTAGTGCTTATCTTCACGATGTTATCAAATTTTACATGACAAAATTTCTTATGCCACAACCAACTCTCATCAACTTTTGCAATCAAACATCTATTCTCTGAATTATTCAAATGAAATACATTACCTTTGGTATTTATACCTAATGCAATCTCAATTCCAGTGCTTCCAATGATTTTACGCATTCAATTATTGAATTCCAAGTGATATCCCTTATCAACTAATTGTACAACACTCAAAATATTATGCTTTAAACCTTCAACATACATAACATCATCAATATTACTCTTACCATCAAGTGTAATTGAACCTCTTCATTTGATCAAACATGGAGCATTATTACCAAATCTACCATCACAGTTTTCAATTTTCACAAATTTTCTTTTATCTCTGGTCATGTGATGTGAAAATCCACTATCAATAACCCAGTCATCTCTCTTATCCAAATCTTAAACAAAGGATTTTTCTTCATTAGGATTCTGTAGTCTTCTCACATTCTTCATTAGTTGTTCCTTCACCAACAACATAGTAGCATTTCTTTTGAAATTTATGTTTGAACTTCTTATGCTTGTACTTAGGCTATTTGTTAGGACATATAGAAGCAATGTGACCAATCTTATTACATGAAAAAACCTTCAAAGGAAAATTTGCTTCATTCTTACCAGCTCCCTTAGGTAGCTTCTTTGTGAATAAGGCTTCAAGTTATTCAAGCTCTCTTTTTTCTTTCTCAATCTTTTCCCATTTCTTAGCATATATACCAAGTCTAGATGAAATTTGACCAGGGTCATATAGAATCTTAACAAATATTAGCTTTATATGCATATTCAAATTTAGGAAATATATCTCTAAATTCAATCATCTAAAAAGTAGATACCTTACCAACCAATGTATCTCTAGTCACAATAGACATTGTTTTGATTTATTCAATAGCTGAAACTTTATGATTGTAAGGAGGAAAGGATCTCAAAATTTTAGATACTGTCTGGTCTTCATCCAATGCTCCACCAACACATTTGATTCCACAAACAAGTTCGGTGATCTTATTCACATAGGTAGTAATATTCTCATCTTCTCTCATCCTTAATGTTTCATATCTTCCTCTTAGGATTTGTAGCTTCGCTTGCTTCACAAACTTGTCTCCTTCATATAATGTTTCTAACTTTTCCCAGACTTCCTGTGCAGTCTCCAATCCTAGAAGAAAATGCACTCTTCAAGGCTTCATATGATCTAGTATTAATCTCAAATTATTTCTTCTGATGAGGAGTCACAATAGAAAGATTAGTAGGAGGCTTATGATTTTTCTTTGCAACTTCCCAATGTTCTTCGCTAAGACATCTCAAGTGTGTAATCACCTGGTCCTTCCATATAGTGCAGTTTGTTCCTTCAAATCTTGGAATATCCTTCTTAAAGGTGGACATCCCAAATCTCCTCAAGCAATCAAGCTTCTCAAAGAGTACACTAGCTCTGATACCAATTGTTAAACCTTAAGAAGCACACACACAATTGAGTGGGGGGGGGGGGTTAATCAGTTGTGCCAGTACAATATCATAAAATTCCATCAAATTATAAACCTTAAACCATAGATCTAAATGATAATCATGAAAGAAAGATCTCAACACAATAAGAAAAACATAACACCAATATTTTTGATGTGGAAACCCAGTTAAGGGAAAAACCACAATGGAGATGGAACCCACAAGATGAATTCACTCAGTAATAATAATTGTATCATGTTCAGAGTATTACAAAAGGGGAATACACTTGTATTCAGACACACTACCTAGAGCTCACTACTTAAATACAATAACAAGAAGCCTCACTACCTTACAACAACAATCTGATTATAGTTTAAGGAGGACTTACAATCCAAACACACAAACTGACTAATAGAGTTTGTTATGCCAAAATAGTTCCAATGAAGTGCACAGATCTCTGAATTATTTTAGATTCCACTCATACCTCTTCACACAACATCATGTAAATCATTTATTCTATCTATCCACACATCCATATCACTTCACATATTTAAATGATTAGATCTATAAATACAATTCATCAACTCATATCAATTAGGTCATCCAGGGACCTAATTACAAACACTTAATAAATTACAATTAAATCCTCAATGAAATCCATTGAATTTTGGCTAGGACATAACAAAGATCCATATAAACAACCTCAAACATAATCATATCCACCAATCATGCTATAGACCTTTGTAACACGTTACATCATCAGATCGGCTATGACCAAATAAAGAAACAACATGTTACATGAAAATCATGCAACCTAATCACTTTGATCAATGCAAGCCAACAACATGATTATAACACAATCAAGAAACATTAACAAGCAATGTGAAATACCTCAACAACCTTAGCATCACCACAAACTCGGGATCTAAATCCATCTCTACACTGTTCATCAACAATAGTATCTACAACCTCTGTTACTCAAGAAATATAGATTTCCAGTATCCAAATCATAAAAAATTTAATTAAGGACACATATGTACGTCCCAAACTCACTACCAGGTTAGCAACCAACATATATTTAACACCGATCCATACCAATCCAAAAATTGAAACTTTGTCACTTCTTGAATACTCAAAATACCAGTATCTTATAAATCAATTATAACTCTCTCAAATCATCACTCTAACATCTATGAAATAACATGCATGAACTATAGACATATCATAATAAAAATATACAATTGAAACTATAAATATTCTATGTAGTATCTGTACTAAGAAATCCAACCTCACTGAACATATTAGGAACATTGTCTTCAACAGTAGAATTATGTTGACATAAATGACAAAACATTGATGCCAACATATATGCACAATATGGAAAACATCTCAGCAACATCCAAAATACCCATGCTCATGGCTCTAAATAGAAAGGAGGCATATCCACATTTATGTGAGAAATGTTATACTCCTAGTAGGTTTGAATAGGCTCTTAAGTGAGTCACTGTTGAACGTGTAGATACCAAGCTCCTGAATTGTGACTAAACAACTTAGGTTAGAAGCTACCTTATTTTCCTTAGTGTGGTATTTTTAATGCAAAGGGATTGTGATGTCCCTCAAATTTAGTCACCATATATGTTTCTTTGGATAAGAGAGAAACATTCTTGGCTTTGTATAAGCTATTTATAGATTTCTGGGAAGAGGGTGGTTTCCACTTCAATGAGGGTACCATATTTATTCCTTATCCTCACATGACAAGAGGTGCAATATAACCCCTCTCAAGGGTTGAGATATTTGGGTTAGATAAAACATTAAGTTGTGGTCTTGATTCATGTTAGAATTTTAATACATTCACCTTATGTAGATAGGCATTTCTTTCAACTATATTTTTATCGTGTTGAGACTCATGTAAATTATCTTAAAGGAGATATCGAGCATACACATCACACTTAGAGTATCTCCATTCAAACATTCAGGCATTTTTTTATTGTGTTTGAAGTATTTTCTTGTAAAAATTAGTCACATGCAACAAAAAATATAGTAAAAATTTATAACCATAGGAAAAAAAATCATTTTGACTAGACCTATGCATTTGTGATTTGTACTTATACATATGTTCTTTGTACTCGTGCTTTTGTTCACCAGACCTCCATATTTGGAATTTGTTCCTATGAGCTAAAAAATATAGTCGTATCTCCCTCTTCTATCTTCATATTTTAGTTCTAATCTTTAGGGTCTATATTCATCTATTATTTCACTTCTAGGTTTCACCAATCCCTCAACACACTTTCATATCTATCATTGTTTAAAAAAATCCTTACCATGTGCCTAGATTACTCTCTTTTTGTCTAGAATCAAATATTGGTTATCATAATCATCCTTATTACTTGAGGTTCATCATCCCTTAGAAAGAAACACATCAATATCTTTGAGTATGGTAACTTTATTGGAGTTCATCATGTCCTATTTAGCATACACTCCCTTGATATTTTTCCTTATGTCTATCCATCATAGCACAAGTAAACATTTCATACACAATTAGTTTTAGCTCTAGAGTTATCTTTATTTTGCTTCAAACTTATCCCTCATCATTGCAATCAAATAAGACTTATCATTTTTCTTCATATCTCACTTGGAGTCTAGTTTCATATCCTATCCTAGCTTCATACCATAACCTATAGTTGTCTTCATGTCCCAAAGTTCTCATTACATCATAATCTTGAGTCTCATAGGATTTATCACTTATCATATGTTCAAGATCAAAACTATCATATTTACTTAAAGATAGTGTTCAAAACAAGAGATGAACCAATGGAAACCTTAGCATAATAAATCTATGAACTTAGAAGAGAAATAAAAACTATGAAGTCAAAAAGAGAAAATAAGAACCCTTCTCGATGGTCTATTGACCTAGCTTTATGATAATCTATTGAGTTAGTTTTGGAAGAACTTATTACATGTGATCTTATCATAATTTACCCAAAGATACAGAGTTGAATATTAAATTTAAACCTCATGGTATAATGACAAAAGTTATGGTGAGAATCCTAGACACAAAGGATGTAAAACTTCACAATGCCTAGATTTGCAACATCTTATCAAAGACCTCATTAATAATGGGGACATTGACCTTTAACATCCCAATGATTCATATAAGGATAAATTAGACACTCTTTCCAAACATGATCTAAATCATATACCTATGTCTATCAATAGACTAGTCTCTATTTATGCTACCATTTATTCATCTCCTTAAGCTTCCTAGTGGCCCAATCCACATTATTCCCATCAAACAATAAATCCAATGATGATACCTTTCACATTGACCCTCAAAGACTATCTACAATGAAAATAGAAAATAATCCATTTCTTTATACAAATCCCTTATTTTTTTTATAAATCATAAAGCCCATAACATCATGCATTTCAATCCCACTCAAAGCTACTCTAGAGAGTCCTATTTAAAATTATTTACCATCATGCCAAATAATGAACTTCTTCCAACAATCCTGCATGCTTAGCCAAACTTCTAATTAATCCTTAGAAGTGGATCTAGTTCAAGAGGATAGCCTAAAGAATGAAGAATAAAGTCCTGACACAAATCAAGATCAAGATGCCAAAAATCTCTAACCCCATCCAACTTTTTACCAAGATCCCATCTCTACAAACTCACATCATGATCCCATCATACCTTGTCATTTCTTCCAAGATGACCCCCTACCATATCAAGTTCAAAATATCATGTTTATCCCCTTTCCTAATATACTCCCTAAGAAATATCATGATATCTCTTCCACAATTGCCAATGATCCTATTATAAATAAAGAGAAAAGAATCCATTTCACTCCATCTAATGATCCTCTTCAATGTCAATATCAAAGTATCCCTTCATCTCCTTGTCATAACCCAATCCCCTTCATAATCCTAATCCTCCTCAAGATCTCATCACCCTTATCCAAGATAATAATGAGTCCTTTACATATCAACTTGGTTCATCCTCTTTCATTTGGTTCCATCTACTTTGTGATCCTATCATTCCTTACATGCCTCCTCCACCTCCAAAAAGACTCACATCTTTCTTTCAAAGTAAAAGGAACCGCTTTTCTACAAAAGATCTTCTAAAACAAGAGTTATCAAGGAAAAGGGTTATGCATCCATAAACAAGGTATATTGGAGCCCCTTTTTATAATAGAAAATCCTAATTATCATGGCCTTGGTTAAATAGATCACTCTCAAGATGTTGGTATCCCTCATAAATTGTACATTCCTCCATCTAAACCCAAACATATACCTCCATCCTCCGAATCCATTTTGGGTCCTTATATCCCAAATCTAAAGCCTTTAACTCTTTCATTCATCTTAGGTCCTTATTGTAGACACCTATAATTGTCCCACACCTGCAAGCAACAATTTTACTAACATTCTTCTAAATTAATTGAATAATCTTAATTATTTAATTAATTTTTGTCATTCTTTCTAATTCAAATTTCAAACTCATCATTTCCCTTCAAATCTAATAATTAAATAATTTTAATTAATTGTTCAATTTTTTTAACTTTTAATTAATATCCTTTTTTCTCTAATTATTCTTGTAAAAAATTAATTAAATAATTTTTATTATTTAATTAATCTCTTTCTCTTAGTTTTGATTAAATAGTTAGATTATTTAATTAAATATATTCTTCCTTATTCTTGTCACCATAATTAAGTGATTATTCTAATTACCTTGTCTTTCAAAATTAAATAAATGATTAATTTATTCAGGTTTTCCTTTTCTCCAATGCGAACTCATTCTTCTAAAAATAAATAAATTATTTAATTTATTTATTCCTTCATATGCACGATTAATTTTTTTTTTTTTAAAATATTCAATGCTAATTATTCCTCTAGTTCCACCCCTCTAACTATCACTCACTAATAGTTCATCTTTTCAAGCAATTCAGTCTAATTAATGAATCAATTCAATCGACCCTATCATGCAACCAGTCAATTGTCAATCTGTCTTGGTCTTTTTTCCAATCAGTCTAGTTTGAATTAATCCTAAACATTCATTATCAACCAACACCCCTTAATCTGGACTATCCATTGAAGTCCAGGATTATATAAAAGAAGGTGATTCCTCGCAATTTCAACAACCACAATTCTTGAATTCTTGTGCTTTCATATTTAAGCGAATCTAAGATCCAACAATACATAAGGAGAGCGACTAGGGAGATCTTTTCATTTGAATGTTTGCATTTGATTTCAATGAAATTGTTTATTTTACAAGGCATTTGATTTTATTATCTTCTCTTGAATAGGTGTAGGATAGTGATAAGATTGAATCCTTTATGGATAGATTCATTAATCTTTTTGTAGGTTGTAGATCTGAATAATTTTATAGCCTATATACATTCTCAACATATTAGCTAATCATCACCTTGTTCCCATTGGGGCATACGGGGGCAAAATTTTGATGATATTCTTTGACACAACACTCAAAATCACATCGTCTCAAAGAGGGGAAAAATATAGACACCTAAAATTGTTCCACGCATGTAAGCAATAATTTTACTAACATGCTTCTAAATTAATTCAATAATATTAATTATTTAATTAATTTATGTCATTCTTTCTAATTCAAAATTCAAACTTGTCATTTCCCTCCAAATCCAATATTGAATTATTTTAATTAATTGTTCAATTATTTAATTTTAAATTAATTTTCTTTCAAGATTCTCTAATAATTCTTCTAAAAAAATAATTAAATAAATTTAATTATTTAGTTAATCTATTTCTCTCAGTTTTGATTAAATAATTATTATTTAATTAAATATATTCTTCCTCATTATTGTCACCATATTCAAGTGATTATTTTAATTTAATTTAATTTTTTTTTATGGGTAATGGGTCAAAGCCGAAATTTAATTATTATTATTTGTTAAGATTAAGTAGATTCAAATCCAAGACCTCCCAGATTAGAGACTCACAACTTTACCATTGTGTTGTAGGTTGTTGCCTCAAGTGATTATTTTAATTACTATGTATTTCAAAATTAAATAAATGATTAATTTATTTAGTTTTTCCATTCCCCCAATGCGGATTCATTCTTCTAAAAATAAATAAATAATTTAATTTATTTATTCTTTCATATACACAATTAATTTTTTTTAAAAAAATTATTTAATACTAATTATTCCTCTAGTTCCGCCCCTTTAACTATCACTCACTAATAGTTCTTCTTTTCAATTAATTAAGTCTAACTAATCTATCAATTCAATCAGCTCTATCATGTAGCCAATTAGCTGTCAATCTGCCTCAATCATATGTCCAATTAGTTAGTCTGAATTAATCCTAGCCGTTCATTATCATTCAACACCCCTTAATCTGAACCATTCATTGAAGTCCAGGATTCTATAAAAAAAGGGTGATTCCTCACAATTTTAACAACCATAATTCTTTAATTATTGTGTTGTCATATTTAATAAAAATTAAGAGACAACATTGCATAAGGAGGGAGACAAGGGGGAAGTTTTTCATTTGAATGTTTACATCTGATTTGAATGAAATTGTTTATTTTGCAATGCATTTAATTGTATTATTATATCTTGAATAGGTGTAGGATAGTGATAAGATTGAATCTTTTGTAGTTAGATTCATTAATCTTGTTGCAGGTTGTAGATCTAAATTTTTTTTCAACCTATACACTTATATCCCTTCATCAACCATCCCTATCACCCCTAGCTCACAGTCCACTTACCCTTTCATAAATCAAGATCAACAAAGGCACACATAC
Source organism: Thuja plicata (assembly GCA_018584345.1). Taxonomy (NCBI): domain Eukaryota; kingdom Viridiplantae; phylum Streptophyta; class Pinopsida; order Cupressales; family Cupressaceae; genus Thuja; species Thuja plicata. The sequence continues at coordinate 2,307,567 of MU224719.1, forward strand.
TTGAGAACCTCATAACCATATGTCTACATGAAAGCATCCAAAATACCTTCATATCCTTCATATCCACCCATGAATCCTAATGCTCTTGGAAGAAATTTGGATGCCAAGCATAAATTCAATAAGTATAAAAATCTACATGTATCCAAGGATCAACATATCTAATCTAAAAGACATGTAAAAATAAAGAAAAAAATTGATCCAAAGGTAAAAATAAAAATTATAGACAATGTAGATTCCCAAATCATTGAAGCAATGCATTCCAAAGAGCTACAAAGAAAAGAAAAATCAAAATTGACATTCGAGATTCCTAATCTAAAGGATTCCTTCAATACTCCATCAAAAAATCTCCCTTATTTCAAATCTATTTTGGGTTCCTATGTTGAAAAATCCAATATCTTAAATTTTCCATCATCTCTTTCAACTATTTTGGGTCCTTAGGTCCCAAAATCTACCTTGTTTTCTCCATCAAAATATCAAACTCCAAAATCCATTTTCTTTCCATCACCCCACCACCCTTCAAGATGTGTGCCAATATTGATCTTTCCAAAATCTCCATCCACTCTTAAACAAATCTTGCAACATCTCATCCATTATCCAACACATACTTTCTATCCTTCCATCCCTCTTATCCATTCCTTTGTATAAATCCTTACACTTTCTATCTTATCATTCATTTAATCTCTCTTTACCTTCACACTATCAAAATGTTTGAACATAACTTCAACAAATATGGTCTATTATAGCACAAATTTCAATGGTATTTGATGAACTATAATTGATTGAATGTTTGAAGATGATATGTTGATGATCACCGAGATAAAAAAGTGAATGCAAGACATTAAATCACTTAATGTATTGTATTTTAATTGATGTCAACTTGACATGGTTTGATTGTATACACATAATATCATAACCTTGAAGATCTGAAGAGACAAAGTTTATGTGGTCGGTAAAATATAAAAAGTCTATATACACCGAGTGACAGTGAACACCAAGAAGTTCATAGTGTATACCAAGCATAGTAGTAACCAAGCAAGTATAGACCAAGCACCGCAGTAACTCAAGTTAATGACCGAGCATAACTAAAGTTAAAGAACAACAAAATTTCTTAGCTGGCAGAGCTATAATTTAGGGATTTACTGATTGATTGTTTTATTTTCAATGGTCAGTTAAACTAGAGCATGGAAGGAGATTTAAAGCATGTTTTATTCACAGATATCAAGGAGAGATTTATGGAATAAAACTAAAGGAGAGCTTTATAGGATAAAGCCACACATGGTGATTTTTACGGATCAAGGATAGATCTACGACAAAAACAAGGAGATTGAGTGGCTAATCATGTCTATATAAAGAGACAAGGAATTCATTATCAAAGAGAGGAATGTTGAATATATTTTGTGTGAAGATAGAATTCTTCATGTAGATCTGATCATATAGGTTGAAGAACAAAGCCAAGGAATTCTACAGACACCGAGCAACAAAGGACAGAGCATTCACCGAGCAGAAGAAAGAAAGAAAGAAAATGAACTAAAGTGTATATTGATTAGAGAGGTATTATAGAACTAACAATAGATCTAAATATTTGCAAATCAAAGTTTTATTTTGAACAGATCATTTATTGTATTAGTTTAACCATTGATTCAAAAAAATTTCTTAACCGAGTGGGATTTAATAGTCCTTATTGTATTGAGATACTCAAGAGTATCTGTATACACTTCAAAATGGCTTCGTTGATTAACTAATTAATTAAATATTTATTATTTAATTAATGTTTATTTCTTCTATTTATTAAGTAAATTATTTTAATTTATTTAATACATTCACTATAGTCTATTCTTCTTATCTTAAGTCTTCTAAATTAGTCTTATTAAAATTGATTTAATTAAATACACAATCACTAAATATGACTAAGTCCCCTAGTCCACCTCATGAACCTAGTCACCTGACACATCACCTTGGCTAAAATAATTAA
>MU224719.1:2314543-2325238 GCA_018584345.1 Thuja plicata
AGGAGCTGGTTTGAATATATGCACTTTAAAACTAGTCCTTGCATTGGGATTTTCTAAAAATGTTGTAGATCCAAAGAAGAAAATCACCATCAAAGCTTATGATGAGGAGGAAAGGTCATCCAAGGGGCCTATTGTTCTTCCTATCAGAGTTGGTCCTGTGGTTAAAGATGTGCTTTGTCAAGTCTTGGATATGGATTTGGCATATAACATTCTCTTAGGGTGACCTTGGATTCATTCTATGCAAGCTGTGCCATCAACTTATCATCAATGCTTGAAGTTTCCACATAATGGTCAAGAGATAACCATCAAAGGAGATCCGAATCATTTTCAATATTGCAACACTATGAAGCCAACATCTTTGGTGCCCTATAATCAGATTGGATCTTCTCCACCAATACCCATTGATCCCAGTAATGAAGCATTAACTTCTAAATCCCATGGAATCAAAATAGACATAGATGAACAAGGTATGGGAGAATACACTTTGGGCCAAGCTTTGTGTATCACAAAGTTACCCTTATCTCCTAATTCATATGGGAAATCCTTGATTACCAAACAACAATCAGAAGGTCCTTCTACACTTTTTTATGGCACATTTGTAAGTGGGGGCACTATATCAAAAGAGGTAGCTGAGCGTAATGCTAATCATTTGTTAAAACATCATAAAGATATAGAAGATGAAAAACATGAGCCTATATCACTTGATGTATATGGAAAGGGATATACTTTGTTGCAAAAGATGGGATATCAAGGAGGTGGACCTATAAGATTGCAAAGAGAGGGTGTCATAAAACCAATTATGAAAAATCTGAATTATCAAAGAGACACCACTGGATTAGGATACAAAGGAGAAGGACAAAAGAAACCTAAAGGAAAAGAAAAGGTTTCACCTTTTTACAAAATTTCTAAAGCTCTTGCATTACCATTCTGGAAAAATGGCATGTATGTAGATCCAGCAAAGCAAAAGATAGTGCAAGAAATCATTAACCGACTTAGAAATGGTGATGATGATGATGATGATGATGATTCTCATACTTATGAATGGGATTCATTCTCTAATTATACTAAAGATATGGAAGTTGATGATTTTCATACCTATGGTAACAATTATCATGAGCAGAAGAGTCCAAGGATGGAACCACTAGGATTAGATTCACATGATACTACTCTTGGCGATTATGAGGAAAGTGAGAATTATCTTGAGATAGGTGATTCAGATGAGAGTATGGAAATAGACCTTGCCAATACAATCATAAACTTTGAAAACTTTTCTATCAATACCATCTCATCCTTTGAGACTGAACCAAATGATCCAATACCCCTTATCCACCCTAAACTTATCACTTGGGATTCTCCCAATTGTCCCAAACTTGACATTTTCCATAATGATGATGCTATTTTCAACTATCTTGGAATTAGAGATCATCTACCACTAGGAGATCATAAATTAGGATTCCCAATAGAACTCAATGACATGGCTTACCTTAGAGAGGGTTCCAATCCTTTCAGTCGTAAAAATATGAAAATAATAAATAGATCTAACGGTGAAAACCACTCAGTGGCAGTGTTAGATCCTAAAGAAGTAAAAAGAAAAGATGTATCTGAGGGTGAAAACCTCTCTGAGGCACTTGAAGATGGAAGGATTGACACTCTCCCCAACTATATGTATCAAGAGCAGTCTGCTATACTTATTGAACCAACTTTGCCTCTCAACATTGGAACAAAGGATTAACCACGTATTTTGAAGATAGTTGCATCCTTAATAGAGTAAAAAAAAGAAGCCTTTTCACAGTTTTTCAAAGAGATATAGATCAAGTTTTCTTGGTCTTATGCTGATATTCCTGGGCTAGATCCTCATCTTATTATGTATCATTTGTCCATTTCACATGGGGTCAATCCTTTAAAGCAAAAACTCAAGAAAATACATCCTCACATTGAACTCATGGTCAAAGCAGAATTGAAAAAATTGTTGGATGTGGGTTTCATTCGAGCTATTGATTATGCTGATTGGATCTCCAATATTATACCAGTGTCCAAGCCAGACATGTCCATTAGGATTTGCATATATTTTCGAGATCTTAATAAGGCTTGTCCCAAAGATGATTTTCCCTTGCCCAACATTGATATTATAATGGATTTAACAGCTGGGAATGAGATGTTATCCTTAATGGACGGGTTTTCCAGCTATAACCAGATCAAGATTGCACTAGAAGACAAAGAAAAGACTGCTTTTACATGTCCTTGGGGCACATACTGATGGAATGTGATGCCTTTTGGGCTTAAAAATGCTAGTGCTACCTATCAAAGGGCTATGACCACAATTTTTCACGACATGATGCATACCATAATGGAAGATTATGTTGATGATATCTTAACCAAATCCAAGAATAGAGAAGGTCATCTAAGAGTGTTGGATAGGATATTCACCCTAATGGAAAAGTATTAGATAAGACTCAATCCAAAGAAGTGTGCATTCGGGGTTACATTAGGAAAACTGTTGGGATATATTGTCTTAGCTAAGGGCATAGAAGTGGATCTAGAAAAGGTCAAGGAAATAATGGAAATGGCTTAACCTATGAACATCAGTCAATTGAGATCTTTACAAGGATGCCTTCAGTCAATTAGAAGATTTGTTTCTCAATTAGTAGACATAAGTCATCCTTTTTAGCATCTGTTGCATAAAAAAATCTTATTCAAATGGGATGATAAGTGTGAAGAAGCTTTCACTAAGATCAAGAAATACTTAGCAACTCCTCCCTCTCTTATGTCACCAATTTTGGGAAAGCCACTCTTTCTTTATATTTCAGCTACAAAAGTCTCACTTGGTTCTCTTTTAGCCCAAAAAGATCAAGAGGGAAAAGAGAAGGCTATATATTACATCAGTCGCACCCTTGTTGGATATGAGCTCAATTATTCACCAATTGAGTGTGCATGTCTAGCAGTGGTCTTTGCTTCACAAAAGTGGCAGCATTACATGTTGTATCATTCCATCAAGCTTGTTGCAAAGATAGATCCTTTGAAGTACCTTTTGAGCAAGACCACATTAACGGGAATATTGGCTAAGTGGGTCATGTTGCTTAGTGAATTTGATATTGAATATGTGGATAGGAAGTCTATCAAAGGGCAAGTAATTGCCGATCAATTGGCTGAGGCATCACTAACAGATGATCATCCTATACATACAAAATTTCCAGATGCACATATCCTGACATTATCTACACAAACCTGGAGGCTATATTTTGATGGATCCTATCCTCAGCATGGTTTAGGAGCTGGAGTGTTATTTGTTACACCACAAGGATATACCATACTAAATTCCTACAAATTAATTTTTCATTGTACAAATAATGTAGCTGAGTATGAAGCACTAATGATTGGGTTGAAGATGGCTCTATAATGGAAAGTGACTGAGTTGAATGTCTATGGAGATTCCCAGATAATAATCAATCAGGTTAATAATGAATATCAGACCAAGGATGACAAGTTGTTACCATATAAACACATGGTAGAGGAATTTAAGAAATATTTTTCAATTATTACCTTTGAGAAAATCCCAAGGCATGAAAATAAGGCTATAGATGCTATGGCAATGATTGCTTCTCTATTTGATGTGGAAGATACAAAATCCATTTTGAGTTCTTGGTAGAATCCTTGACTTATCCTGCGTACAATGATCCTGATACACATATCATATGTCATATTATCGAACAAGATTCCCCTACCTATGGAAAAAATATATTCCTACCTGAAAGACAATATCCTTCCCCTGACCTATCCAGAAACCAAAAGCAAACCTTCATACACCAAACCTCCTGCTATCTCCTAATATCTGACACCCTGTATCGGCGAGGTCTTAACGGTACTCTCTTACGATGTCTAGAACATGATGAAGCTCAAAATGCCTTACAAGACATACATGAGGGTATTTGTGGAACACATTTGAGTGGTCCTTCCTTAGCTAAGAAGCTCATGTGTATGGGTTACTATTGACCTACTATGGAGATAGATTCCTTTCACTTTGGTTGGAAATGCAAGAAATGTCAAATACATGGGAATCTTATTCATGCACCGGTACAACAACTTCATCCTATTACAACTACATTTCCATTTAGTCAGTGGGGACTTGACCTCATGGGTGCAATTCACCATCCATCTTCCAATAGCCATAAGTTCATTATAACTGCCACTGAGTACTTTACCAAGTGGATTGAAGTTGTTCCCTTGATTACCACCACAGGCAAACAGGTTTCCATGTTTATCCTTAACTATATCATTTTCTGATATGGCATCCCTATGCACCTTAATATAGATCATGGGAAAAATTTCCAGAATCAAGATATAGATGAACTATGCACCAAATTCCATATCACCCACCATTATTCCACTATTTTTTACCCCCAGGGTAATGGCCTAGCTGAGGCGTCTAATAAAACCATTGTCAAAATCCTTCAAAATACTGTCAATGATGTTGGCCATGACTGGCATGTCCAGTTGAATCATGCCCTATGGTCCTATCATACTTCCATTTGTACTCCCACTGGTGCCACACTATACTCCCTTGTTTATGGATCTGAAGCTGTCCTGCCCCTTGAGGTCGAGTTACCTTCTCTTCGAGTGTCCCTGAAAGATTTGATCCTAGATGAAGAGTATAGAGTTGCATGACTAACTAAATTAGAATTGCTGGATGAACACTGTCAAAGAGCCTTTGCTCATTTGAAAGTCTATCAGCAAAGGATGTCTCGACAGTATAATAGTAAAGTGAAACCTAGAGATTTTTAGGTGGGTGATCTAGTCCTTCGGGAGAATCCCAAAAATTAGCAACATCATGAGAAGAAGGGAAAGTTTGAGCCTAATTCGTTAGGTCCTTTTGTGATTACAATGGCCTATGGTTCCGACGCCTATCAGTTGTCAACATATGAGGGAGATCCCTTGTATGAGCCTCTTAACAACATGCACCTAAATAAGTTTTATGCATGAGATCCCAGTGCAAGGGACAAATAAAAATAAAAATAAAAAATCACAAGAAAATTGTAATAAAAGCATGTGGTGAAAACCTGGAAACAGGCACCACTTGTGACAAGTTAGCTCCTCTCTCTATTAGGATTCTTCTAGCATATCATCCCATCTGTATATACTCATAATAAAGTGTCTCTCACAGTCACTATTTGCCTTGTACATATCATAATAAAATGGTCAATCCATGATTCCTATCCATTGTATAAATCCCCAATAAAACCCCATCATAGCTTGGTCTACTGTCTTGGTCTTCACCCTAGTCTAGTGCATCTTTCTTCACCCATAATAAGTCAATCCATCACCTAGCTGGGGGCATGTCCTTGACATAGTTTGGGAAGTGGATCTATGATAGTCACAACTCACCAGACAAGCAAACATAATCAACATTTCTTACACAATGCTATTCTAATCATGATTCACAATCTATGACACATCTTTTGACATATGATTGTTTTTCTATACATTTGAAACAACATCATTATCAACCAAACTGATCAACAAACTGAACATTATCTTTTGGCAAAGAAATGTATATTCATGACAGGCATGTTAGGATGATTTGTTATAAGATTATGCATTCATATCTAGATTTCATTTGTCTTCATGTTTCCTATGCTATTTTGGGATATCTTTGACATGAGTTTAAAAACTACAAATATGTCATTGATTAGGATAGCCGGGATGGAACATGATGTTTTCTTTGATTGCTATTTGTGGGATATTTTCCAATGAAGTTGAAGGTACAAATAATTGGGCTATCTGTGCATAAGAGCCTTCATCCATTCCATAAGCATGACCAACATTATAAATTATGTTGTTATACAAATGCTATTGATGGTGATGCGCCACACATACCTTGACTCCAAATATTTGTTCCCCGATGGTGGGGGGATATTCCTTGTCTGTTATGCAAACAAAACTCAGGTAATCTCGGCTCAATTATACCTAGATGCTTGTCAAGTTTGTTATATTAAACTCCATGCAAGAAGTGCTCAGGTCATCCTGGTTTAATTATACCATGATGCTTGCATTTTATTGCAACATAATGAGCTCAATGATGAAAATAAAATTTCAAAATTTATGAAGTTTTAAAATGTTTCTGAAGTTGTGGAGATAATCATTTTTGCATATCATTTTGCATTGCATTTAAAATAGATCATAGAAGTGGTCTTTTTATAAGATTTTGTAGGATATCTTGTTTAGGTCACCTTGTTCCCTTTGTCTATTCTTCTTATGTCAGACATATGGTTGTTTAAAATTGAGGACATTTTGGATAACAAAACAATAGCATTTATCATAGTTCATTAGGTACATCTTTAGTTTTTAGGGTTGTTCGTTTGCATGTAACCATTCATATTTGCATGCATGTCCTAAATTTATTGTATTTATCATAAGTTGTCATTTCATCAAAATATAGGTCATTACCTTACTACCATTATTATACATTTCATTTTATATCATTATAACATATCATTCATTATCATTATTATCATTGTGTCTTCCATTAAGTTCATTATCATTATTCACTATTCATTTATTTAGTCGCAATGCATTTGTATAACATTAATGATAATCATTTTGCGTCCACATATAAATAAAACATGATCATTACTAGTCATAAAGTAAAGTGCATATTCAAAATCATTCATCACATCCTGCATATGTTAGTATCCACATATATGTAAATTATCATAAGAAATGCATCATAAAAGTAAGCATCATAGAATCATGTCATATAGAAAGTCCATCATCAAGAGTCCATAAAACAAAAATAGCATTTCCAAAATGTCCAAGGATATCTTATATAAAAACCATGTGTCCATAAAGTGTCCATCAAGTCTACAATAAATGATACAATGAAGCCATATAATACAAGGTATATATCAAAAAGCTAAGAACCACTGCCCCCAAACTCTGTATGTCGATGTCTGCGTGCTGCAATCGAAGGCCCTACTCCTGATGAACCCCCAGAACCTGGTGGTGGTCTAGGTGGGTGTGATGATGTGCCTTTGCTACCCTGTGACACATGTCTCTGATGACCTATGGTCCTAACTCCATATGAGCTCTCTCTAAAGCTCCGAATCCACTAATCCCATGGAAATGCCTGTCTATAGGCCTCTCTCCAATAGGTGATTTCCCTACCATCCCTCATCATCAACCATAATCTCTTTGCATGAAGACCCAATGACTCCGTAGACTCCAAATCATCAAGTAAGGTCTCCACCTCCCCTAACTTCTCTATGGTAGTATCTAGCTCATGTCTAACCTCTATGACCTCCTCCTCTAACATCTCCACCCATCTCTCTAGTTTGGGGACACGATCAGCTTGTACCTGTAACATGGCTAGTCTGACTTGCACTGCATCAACATATATCTCCTCCTCATCTACTGTGTCCCTCTATAAATAGGGATCCTGATTCTCAACATCCATCTTTGTCATCTCCTCCTGTGCCATCTGAACATCATCTCTGACATCTAGCATAGGCTTGTCCTCCTATATCCGAGGGCCCTGTACCACTCTCTGTTGACCCAATATCATGTCTGCCTCATCCTGTACCTATACATGTACCTGTGGCTGTGCATGTGCCTATACATATGCCTATTCTTGTACCTATACCTATGGATATACCTATAGATGTAATGGTACCTATGCTGGTATCTATACGGGTATCTGTACCTGTGCCTGTACTGGTGTCCATCTCGATGCACCTACTGGTCTCTGTGCCAGAGGTGGCATCAAACCCCATGGTCATTCACCTCCACCTCTCATCTTGGGACCTCCTCTACCCCTCCCTCTATCAGGAGCATCACCACCATAATCTCCCTCATCATCATCATCATCTCTACCTCCCCCTCAGCCTCATCCCCGATCTTGGCCTCCATCCCCTAGGTCTCTCTATGGTGGCCTCTCCATGGGGTCTGTCAATCTAGGGACTGGGTGATCCCTCAAATACCTCTCATACTCAACTGGCATACCTGGGTTTATGACCCCCTGTCTCATCGACCATGCCTAGAATGACATGTCCAAAAACTCCTTCCTAGCAATCTCAAATGACACCATAGGTCTCCAGTCTCACCTCTCCTGGTGTGTCCGTGCAAACTCTGTCACACCATGGGGTATCCCCTGAATCTGGCCAAACTATTGAAAAACCAAGCTCACCATCTGTCTCTCTATGATATAGGGAGTCCTCCCTATCAACCATCGTGACTCAAAACAATATTTGAGCTGACGCTCATCCTCCCAAGTCTCACAATCCAGGTAGGGTCTCCATATCACCACATCAATAGTATCAAAAATGTATCCCCAAAACTCTAAATGTCCCATCTTATGCTGAGATTGGATCGATGCATAAAGAAATACGTAAGGCTACCTACCACCCTAAAATCTGAGAGCTATGGGCCGTGTGATGGAAATATGCTCCCATGCCCATACATGAAGTAGTGTAACCCCAGCTGATAAAGATGAACCCCCATGGTACACCACCTGATGAAGATCATGATATAAATGGGATAATAAACAAACTCCACAAGAAAAATGGGTCCCCTCATCCATCATCATTTGTAGCGTCTGCCCCCATCCAACTACGAAACCGTGTGATCTCTGATTGGGATAGACGTATCCTCCAATTGCTCCAACTAATACAACTGACAGAGGCTCACACAATGCTACCATGTCCTCCCAACTAATCTTGGCCTCATTTATGTCCTTGTCGCCAAACACTCCTCTGCATTCTGTCAACCCATTGTGCCGATCATAATGCACTAGCTCTCTGGTGATGGGTAGTCAAAGGATGCGATACACATCCTCCAAATTCATGGTTAACTTGCCTTTCAGAAATTGAAATGTACTCATCTTCGAGTGCCATCTCTCCGCCAGCACCATCAGCATATCTAGATTCACCCAAATCTCAGGCGTATGGATGACATGATATAAACTAGTCACCCCGATCAATACCCTATCGGTCTCTGATAGAGCCAATCTCAAACTCTGTGTAATGGGATATCTCTCCCATGACATTAGGAAATCCATAATATCCTCCTATCATCAAAAACCAACAAATCAAAATATCAGATTCCAATCTAGCTAATCTATCTATTCTATCTATCTATCAATCGAAAACATGTTTATCACATGTATTAATAGATGATTTTTATCAATTATCTACCAATCAAGACGGGTTTACTAGCGAACATGCAACAATGTTGCTTATCTTGACATCAAATCAATCAACATCCAATGCGAGATCTTATTGGCTTATCGCTATCAAGTTTGATCTAATTTGACTTATCCAAATTTAATCTTACCATAAATGCGCAGCACAGACAAATGCTTGTGCAGTTTTAACATATGTGCCACATAGAGAAATGCTTGTGAAGGAACCCCTCATGTTTGCATGGTTTTAACCGATGCACAAATTTTCTAAACACATGTGCAACATTAGATATATCTTTTGATATATGCACTGGATCCCCAAATGGATGCGCATCTTTTACGCATACGTCCTTTTTTGCTACACATTGATGCGCCGCAACTGCGCATCCATATTCATACCAAAAGCATCAAATTTTCTAATCCTAACCTATGATTCAATCTATCCTAAACATGATACAAATCCTATCTAACATGCATAGTTCAATCAAATTGAAAAAGCTAGATAGATCACCTATCGGCTCTCCAGAATCTGGCAGCCTCTAGAAGCGTATGACCCTCTCAAAATGGTGGTCTGCAAGTGGGAATGACATCTTCTCAACTCTCCTCTTCTATCTCTCCAAGCTCCAATCTCCAAATGACAAGTGTGTATAATGAGCTTACTGTGGACCCTTTGACCCTATATATAGCCTGTGGACCCGTTTTGCTTGCCGTGTGGACCCTGCCTACCGATATCATTCCATTTCACCCCGTTTCTTTCCCAATTTCTTCCGATTCTTTTCGTGAGATTGATTGAACATTCTGAAAAAAGGGAAAAATCATCAATTTTGTCAATCAATCTCTCGAGGGGGGCATATGACATCTATTTCACGACATTGTCTGGGGCAGGGGCAAAAAGCTAAATTTTTCTTTGAAACAATGTGACCAGCACATTATTTTAAAGTGGGGCAAAATGTATACACTTAAAAATGGCTTTGTTGATTAACTAATTAATTAAATATTTATTATTTAATTAATATTGACTTGATGAATTAATTAAATATTTATTATTTAATTAATGTTTATTTCTTCTATTTATTAAGTAAATTACTGAAATTTATTTAATACATTCACTATAGTTTATTCTTCTTATCCTAAGTCTTCTAAATTAGTCTTATTAAAAGTGATTTAATTAAATACACAATCACTAAATATGACTAAGTCCCCTATTCCACCTCATGAACCTAGTCACCTGACACATCACCTTGGCTAAAATAATTAATTATTATTAATTAATAATTAATGATTATCCTCACACACACATGTCCTATTCCTAAGGGATATGTGGCCTCATAAGACTTTGTCTCATGACCACATGTCTTCCCCTACACCAAGTCAAAAAGCAATCCCTATTCCTAAGGATCTTCTCAAGCCACCTCTAAGAGTCCAAGATGACTCATGGGACACTTGTACCAAGAGTCCTCATAAGGAATAAGTCCTTCCTCTTTCCTCTCCATGGTCTTTGTGAGACACTTGACATGTGTCTTTCC
>MU224719.1:2327590-2344281 GCA_018584345.1 Thuja plicata
ACAGACATGTCCAAATCCCAACTTAAGCCATTATTGTCCTGAAATAGTGGACATGTATCTTATTTTCTAACTTCCAAATTCATCAAGGTGATGTCATTCGTGAACCCTTTCCTTTATGCTTGTTTGTGGTATTTTGGGTTTAGTCAGTTTTGTTGTCATGTTGTCTAGTCATGTGGTTTGATGTGGTTTTGGTGTTATTGGTTAAGTGATTTATTAGATTAATTATGTAATTACATAATTAAATCTTATTAAATTTGAAAATATTAAATATGATGGTATTTAATTAATGAAAATTAATTAAATATATTTGTTAATTAAAAAAGACTTAATTAAAAATTCTAATTTTTGAAGTAAAGGACTTAATTAATTATTAAATCCAAAATTGAAATTAAAGGCATAATTAATGAATTGATATTAATTATCAATTTTCATGTTATTAATATGCCAAAAATATTAATTGTTAATTAAATATTATTATACAATTAAAGTTGCACATTCTTTTATTAAAATTAAAATATAAATTTAAAGTAAAGTTGATTTAAGTGGCTAAATTGGAAAGTGCATGTAATTATTAATTATTAAATAAATTAATTATTTTTCACTCAATTTTAAGTTGAGTTTTTATTTGAGTTTGCTTTTAGGGTTGCATGAGTTTTGGAAACCCTAGGTTGATTAAGTTTTCTTTATCAGGTTTGTTTTGGTCATTATTGTAGACACATGATGCATAGATTTTACAGGTTTTTGGCTCTGGTTTGGATTGAGGGAATTGTTGAAAGCTTAGAATTTTTAGGGTTTTTGATTATCCTTCGTGGCTTTTGTCAAAATGTGGATTGAGGTAGGGTTTGAATCCTTTGAATTTCAGTACTCAGATCCCCGTCTTCTATGTGTCTAAAATACTGATATCCCCTTGTGTGTACTTCCTTGTCTGTTGTGTGTTTGTTAAAATTTTAGACTATGGTTATTGTATGATTATGTGGTTTTTTCCTTCCCTGTCAGATCTATGTTCTAGGTATAAGTGGTATCTTTACAAAATTGTGGCATCAAATTGGATAATGGGGATTTTTAGATCTGTGATCAAAACAATCCTGAATTGTGTTGGTATCGTTAGAAAAATTGAAATTTAATCGATTAGGGTTTTGGGTGACATTCATTTATCAAAAAATAAATTCTCTATCTTCCTTATCAAATGGAAAAAATTTCTTACTAATTGCGTGTGCATATTATGTACCTAATAAGAGAGACACAACACATCAATAAGTCATTGCATTAGCTCAAAAAGGTTAGATTAACATGTAAAACCCACTAATATTGACCTATTGCCTTCTAACTAGGAAGAGTGTGATTAGTAACGTAATAGCCCTTAGATTATGCTACCATCAGTGACAAATACAACCTAACATGAAGGATTTTAGTTTAAAAACAAGCTAAATAATGAGAAACATGCATTCTAGCTTCTAATAATAGAAATAAGAACAATACAAAAGCATGAGCTAAGAAGTGAAATGTGAGTCTAGGATTAATTTAACAGCATAACAATGCATTTATAATCTAAGATGAAGGCTTATTTGCTCTTAAAAATGGCTTCTATTTATAGAAGAATGAGAGAGAGAGAGAGAGAGAGAGAGAGAGAGAGAGAGAGAGGAGACAAGGCACATTAATGAGTTGAGGGACTCATTAATGGTGGTGTAAGAATCATTAATGCCTTGGGCATTAATAAGGCATGGGGGAGACATAGGCTTAAGGCATCTTCATTAATAAGACATTAATGAAAGCCTTAAAGAAGCAAGGGGAGGATGTAAGAGGGTGGCTTGAGAAGGTGGACTTGAGAAAGTCATGCTTGAGAAAGTGGACTTTCTCAAGTGGGTGGAGTTGTTAATCATTCCCTAATGGAATGTGACAACATTAGGAAGTGGGTTAGGACTAGAATTAGGATTAGGATTAGATTAGCAAGGGTGATTGGGTTGAGAAAGGTTAGAACCTAGGGTAGAAGTGGTTGAGATAGGTTAGGTTGGGGTTTAGGAGAATATTAATTAAATGAATTAAACTTATTTAATTCATTCAAAAATAAGAATTTAATTATTTAAACAATTTAATTGCTTTTTAATAATTAGGGGACTATAGCCATTTTAATTAAATTAAATAGGCTAGGAAAAGGGGTTATTTTGCAAGTGGGTAATTGATTTAGGGATTTATTTAATTCCTTTATAATTAAATACTATAGCCATGTTTGAATTTGATTTGATTTAATTGGTAATTTGATTTAATTGAATCTTATGGCTATAATAGTTAATATAATTTAGTGATAACAATCACCTAGGACATTAAATTGATTTGAAGAATTATGCCAAGTAGTAACATGGTCGTTTGAACATAATCGAGGGTATGATCACACTTAGGAAAAATAGGGTCCATAGTCGGAATAGACCAAATTCAGGTGGTTACATTTGCCCCTCTTTGAATTGATGTGCGAGCAGCGCATTGATTCAAAGAAAGTTTTTAATTTTGACTTCATAAAGATTGAGAATCTCGTTCTGGGTTGTCGAATGAAATGTTGATGAGATTAGTCTCACACTTGATCGAACACAACTAATAGAATTGATTTTGAACTTTGGTTGTTGTCCAAAAATCAATAAAAGATTTTAAAAATACCAATTCTGAACTTGGTTATCGTCCAAAAATTGATAATACTAATTCTAAACTTGGTTGTCTTCCAAAAAGCCAGTACGAAGCTGCCAGGAGCTTTAATAAAAATCTTATAAAATGAGGAAACATAGGATATCCAGCTCATGAGAACCAAAGCTTTCTATCCAACAGTTCTGAATTTAGTCAAGGAAACTATTATGCCCCTAGTTTGTTTGATAACGAAGTCATTTTGATGCTATTTTGAGAAAAAATTTAATTGATGAGAGTGTGATCATGCCCCCTTGGGAACAAAGTTGAAGGAAAAGAATAAATCCCTGAGTTTGAAAAAATGTAGCACTTGCAAGAAGCAGTGAGGGCAAGCAAGACTGGAGCAGAAGAAGTGAAGAAATGAAGGCGCGTTTTGAGAAAACACACAGGTACCAAGTTAATTACATTTAAAATGTGAGTTTGATTTCATTCCCGATAGATCAAAGATCTCGGGAATCATTGATATCAATAAATAACTTGGATTTAGAAGAAGAAAATAGAAATCATTTTTGAGCACAAAATTCCTTATGCTTTTATTCCTGTTATAAATGCATCATGCAATCTCTAAGTGCAACTATATGCAGACTCTTAGGACTTTGTCACTGATTAGCAAAGGTATAGCTTTTTATCATCATTGGGCACTTTTTAGAATGGAGCAACTGATAGTACAACCATCACTAATACCCACTAATATTATGATAATATGAATACTATGTTTTATTGGAATGTCAGAAATAGACTTAGGCATCAAGGCATAGAAGCTAGGATAAGAAAATAGTCACCTTCCTTTTAATATACCAGATTCTGATTAAGGAAAGATATTGGACCCGCAATAACCCTGAAAATTCATATCCTTGGGTACATTATGATTCGTATACCTTAGTGAGAATCTGGATTAGAAAACAATCAAGGAAATTGTTTCAACCTCACCATAGTTTACACATAACGAAGATCGAGATATATGCAGCTATCCACCCATAGTGGAAACTCTTACCATAAGCATTCAAGTTAGGTGAAATTTATAGGATCATTCGGAACAATCACCATACACAAAAATTCAAGAAAATATTATGCCCCCAATCCTTGCGACTCTTTGTCTTTACGCAGATGTCATTGAGTAACTAAGAAGACATAATAAATCATCAATTGAGAATCAATCAAATAAAATTTATAATTACTTAGATGCCCCTAGTTGAAAACATCATCAGGACATAGAAGAATCATAATCAAACCAATAACCAATTGTGTGTTTAAGTAGTACTTGTTCATTCATCTGTCAAACACAGTAAAGATTCATTAATAAAAAAATTAGAATATAAGCAATATGGTGTTCCATGTCTGTGCATTGATATAATAGTCCATTCCTGTGTGCGATCCAATATAGTCTTGTAGGAACTCCGTTAATGTAAATGTCATGTTTGATGTTTTGAAAAGACACCCTTGTTTTGGAAAGTGACATTATTTTGCACGTATCAAGAAACATTGCATTCATGAGGCCAACCACCCTAGAAAAACCTAGCAACTGCAACTGACTATGCCAAGAAAGATGCCCCCAGTGCAGAATGAATTATTCCTAAAAGACGTAAAGATAGACAAATCCCAAGTGAGGACAAGATAATCATGTAGGAAAATGAAGTCAGCGTATGAGAACAGGCAAAATTATGAAGGCCTAGTATTAGTAGTGCATTGATAGATGGAGCGTAGAACACAAGTGACGCCTGATTGCCAGGTTTTCACCACTTGGCAAGATCATTTTCTTTCTTTTTTCTACTAAGATGCCTGTTTTACTAGGTGCTCATCAAGGCACTTTTCTCTTTTTTAATTTTTTTTTATTTTTTTATTTTTTGAGTGTTTTTGTAGTATCAAGGCGCCTGTTTACCAAGTTTTCACCAAGGATACCCTTTTTGTAGGATCTTTTCTACTATTTTTGGATTTCTTCAGGATCAATTTTTTGAATGTTTTTGGTGTTTTGTAAGAACTTTTTGTTGTACAGGCTCTGCTAGATGAACATTAAGCGTAGAACCACTTTAAATGTAGAGTGTTGATAGGATCTGGAAGAACGTCTCCCTCAGGTGTAGCTAGTTGATAAGCTCCAGTTCCAAAAGTAGCAGTGATAACATAAGGTCCCAGCTAGTTAGGTTCAAACTTTCCTTTCTGCTCCTTGTTAGGCTGGTTCTTAGGATTCTCCTTGACGACGAGATCTCCTACTTCAAATTTGCATGGTTTGACCTTTTTATTGTAACCTTTGGACATACACGTTTGACACACTTTGAGGTGATCGAATGCCTGTTGTCTGTGCTCATCTAGTAGGTCTAGAGAATTCACCCTATCTATGCGGTACTACTCATCAGTAACAAGACCTTGTAAATATATCTACAAAGATGGGATTTCAACCTCAATGGGTAATACTGCTTCAACACCGTAGACTAGAGAAAATGGCGTGGCTCCAGTTGGTGTTCTTATGCTTGTTCTGAAGGCCCATAGTGCCAGATTTAGTTGTAGATGCCAGTCTCTGCCAGACTTGCTTATAGTTCTGTGTAGAATCTTGAGAATATTCTTGTTTGATGCCTTAGCCTGTCCATTACCTTGAGGTTAATAGATTGAGGAGAAATGTTGAGTAATATGAAACTGTTCGCAAAGGTCATCAATGTCTTGATTTTTAAATTGGCCCCCATTGTCTGTTACAATTGAAGAGGGTATCCCATATCTACAAATAATGTAGTTCAAAATCAACATAGCCACCTATTTTCTAGTGGCTTTGATTAGTGGCACGGCTTTGACCCACTTCGTGAAATACTCAGTGACCATAATGATAAACTTGTGTCCATTTGAAGAGTTGGGATATATTTGTCCAACCAAGTCAAAGGCCCATTGCTGAAATGGCCAATGTGTTATGAAAGGTATAATTTCTCTGGCAGGAGCATGGATAAGGTTTCCATGTGTCTGGCATTTAAGACATTCTTTTAAAAATTGGATAGCATCTTTCTCCATGGTAGGCCAATAATAGCCTACTCTGAGCAGTTTCTTGGCTAATTTAAAGCCATTCGAGTGTGATCCACATACACCTTCATGGACATCTTTTAATGCTAGATCAGTCTCTTCAAGTTCTAAACACTGAAGAAGTGTACAATTGAGACCGCGTCAATATAGATTGTTAGTTATGAGGACGTAACGTGATGCTATCCTAATCATGGATCTCTTCTCATTTCTCGATAGATTGGCAGGAATGGTTTGGTCAAAAAGGTAAGCAATGATACTGGCATACCAAGATTGATCTGGGGTATTCAAGGTACATATTATCTGGTATTCCAAGTTAGCAAAGGTAGGATAGGATATTTCTTCCACCAAGAAGTTATAGTGGAATTGATGTTCCTCTAGTTGTAACATGGATGCCAAGGTAGCCATAGCATCTACAGCCTTGTTCTTGGATCTTGGTATCTGTTGGAAGGTGACGAAGACAAAGTACTTCTTCAGATCATCAACTAGTTGCTTGTAGGGCATAAAATTTTCATCTTTTGTTTGATACTCCCCATTGACTTGATTGACAATTAGTTGGGAGTCACCATATACATGTAACTCTATGATCTTCCATTTCATAGCTAGCTTGAGGCCGTTGACCAATGCTTCGTATTCTGAGATATTGTTGGTGCATGGAAACATCAATTTGTAAGATTTGGGAATCTTGTATCCTTGTGGAGTTATGAAGAGGATCCCTGCTCTAGATCCTTCTTGAGTGAATGAACTGTCAAAGTACATATTCCATGGATGTTTAGTGAGATGCATGATTGTTTCATCAAGGAATTCAATTAGTAACAGTTCATCATCCTAGAGTGGTGAATTAGCCAATTGATCTACAAGTACCTATCCTTTGATAGCTCTCCGTTTGACATATTCAATGTCAAACTCACTTAGAATTAGGATCCATTTTGCCAAATGTCCTGTTAATGCTGTCCTGCTCAAAAGATACTTTAGAGGATCGATCTTAGCAATGAGCTTCACTGTATGAGAGAGCATGTAGTGTCTCAATTTTTGTGACACAAAGATGACTGCTAAGCATGATTTTTCAATAATGCTATAATTAAGCTCATAAGTGACTAGTGTTCTACTAATGTAGTAGATAGCTCATTCTTTTTCTTTGTTTCATCTTCTTGTGCTAGTAATACTCCTAGGGATGTAGCTATAGATGAAATGTATAGGAGAAAATGTTTTCTATGAATAGGCACCATAAGAATAGGTAGAGTAGCCAGGTACCCTTTTAATTATCTGAAGTTTGCTTCACAGTGTTCATCCCATTTGAAGGTAACCCCTTTATGTAGTAGCTTAGTAAAGGGTTGTGCCCTATCTGCAAGTTGGGACATGAATCTCCTGATAGACTGAAGTCTCCCTTGTAGCATCCTCATTTGACTAATGTTATGTGGAGGAGCCATCTCGAGAATAGCCTTTACTTTTGTAGGATATACCTTGATTCCCTTCGCGGATACTATGAATCCTAGGAGCTTCCCTGATTGGACCCCAAAGGCACATTTCTTTATGTTGAGCCTGAGTTGGAACTATTCCATTCAATCCAATATCTTTCTTAGGTCAGCAATGTGAGTACCTCTTTCCTTGGATTTAGCCAATGTGTCATTGACATAGTCCTCCATGTTCTTGTGCATCATGTCATGGAATATTGTTGTCATAGCTCTTTGATAGGTTGCACCAGCATTCTTTAACCCAAAAGGCATGACATTCTAGAAAAAGGTGCCCCATGCGCATGTGAATATGGTTTTCTCTTGATCCTTAGGGGCAATCTTGATTTGATTATAGCCTGAGAATCCATCCATTAATGAATACATTTGAAAGCCTGCTGTAAGATCTATGATCATGCCAATGTTTGGTAGAGGGAAGTCATCTTTCAGACATGATTTGTTTAGGTCTCTAAAGTCTGTATAGATCCTAATAGATTTATCAGATTTAGAAATAGGGACCACATTAGAGATCCACCCTGCATAGGCAATGACTTGAATAAATCCAGCTTTCAACAACTTTTCTAGCTCCACTTTTACCAATAATGCAACATGAGGATGCATCTTTCTAAGTTTTTGTTTCACAGGCTTGATCCCAGGAGCTATAAATAAGTGGTGCATGATGAGATTAGGATCTAGCCCTGGCATATCAGTATAAGACCATGCAAAGTTGATCTTCTTCTCTTTTAGGAACTTTGTGAACTGTACCTTTTCTTCTTCTAATAAAGATTGTGCCAGATGAACTATTTAAGGATTTTCAACAGTGCCCAAGTTTGTTGGCTGTGTTGGTTCAATCAATATCGAAGATCTTTCTTGAAAGTGTTCAGGGAGGATATCAAGAGTCTCATCCTTTGGTGCCTCGGAGAGGTTTTCACCATTGGATACATCTTTTTTTTTACTATTTTGGGATCTGATACTGCCATAGAGTGGTTTTCACCATCAGTCCGCTTCTTTTTATTTTTTAGTTTTTCACTAAGAAACCTGATATCCTCCTATGACATGTTCTCGCTCCTTGCATTGGTGGAAGAAGGGTATGGTTCACAAGCATTGAGATAACAAGCTAGGGAGTGGTCATTGGGAAAGTTGAGGATAGGGGTAGGATTTGTTTTGGTCCAATCAATTAGGTCGGGATGTATCAATGTTAGTGAGTCAGATCCTGGGAAGGATAGCATCGTGTTAGCATCAAGACCATTAACCGACATGACATGATCTATTAGGTTAATTTCTTCAATATTTAGATCAATAAGAGTAAGATCGTCGTTAAAAGGGTCATTGTTAGTCATATGTGGATCAAACTCTAGTGACTCATCAGTAGAAGTCTCATCATCATCTCCCTGTAAAAGGAGGCTTCTTGCTTGTAGCCTATGGAATCCTTACAAACCTATGTATTCACCAGTGTCTCCATCAATGATCGGGGGAAGGAACTCTTCTTTTGCTTCAGGAGGATTAGTATTGTTGAGAGGAGTGTCAGATCATTTTCTAGGAGCTGAGGGAGCTGTAAACATGTGAATTGTATCTATTCCAATATCTTCAGAGGTGATAGATAGCCGATCCCATTCATAGTCATGAGAGTCTGTGACATCATCATCAGATCTATTTAAGTACTCAGCAATGGTTATTTGATGTACCTGGTTAGCTTCTTGTAGATCAAAGTGCGGTAGATCAAGGACATGTGAAATTGTGACCAATTGCCCCCAGTTAGGATGTAAATTCTGTGGCCCGGGTATCTCTTGAGTGATTGTTTCTATGGTGTCTCCTACCTCTTGAATGGGAGGTTGTGCTAGTAAAGGAGTGTGAAGATCCTGTGGTACCTCAAAGCTAGGTACGTAGCGTTCTCCTTGGTAGTTTGGGTCTTGTGTGCCAACATGTAACTATCCTTCATAGGACCACTGCTCTAGTTCATCTATTTCATCACTCCCTTTATCTGAGTGTGGACTCTCTATTGGAGCGGGTTTATCAATTTTAGTATTAAAACCAAGTCCTATTTTATCTATGGTATTCTGGAACTCCATAGGAATAGGTTCAATGAGCCCTCATCTTATGTCATTTAGAGGTCCCTTTCCTTTGTGTCCCTTTCCTTTGTATCCCATTTGTGTGAGGAAATCATATCCCTTTCCATACTGTTTTGGAGATATTTTCACATGTTTGATCTTAGATTTCACTGGTTATCCTTTGTAAAGCTAGTCCATAATTGCCTATTCTTCTGTGTTATCTAAAGAAGATGTGGATGCCTTTATCATGCCAGTTGCTTTGTGTACTTCTAGCTCTTTGGATGCTACTGGTGTGAATGTCAAGGAAGGTTTCCCATAGGATCTGGGTGACACTGAAATTTCATTCAGTGAGGGAGTTAGGTCTAGCTTGTACTCTCCCATACCTATTTTTTGGAGTTTCAAAGTTTTGCCAAAAATTTTCATAACCATGTCCTTGGTAGTTTCAGGAGCAACTGCATCCATAGCCTCTTTGTTGTGTGGGATCATGCTACCTGCTTTGATATTGTTGCAAGTGTAGTTAGCATCTGTAGGAATCATCACTTCCACCCCATTATGTGGAAATTTTATGCATTGGTGGTAAGTGGATGGTACAGCTTGCATTTCATGTATCCACGGTCTCCCTAGTAGGATATTGTAGGCCGATGGTAAATTTAGAACTTGACATATGACATTCCTCTCAATTGGTCTGACTCTGATAGGTAGAGAAATAAGACCTCTAGAGGATCTTTCTTCCTTATCATAAGCTTTGATGGTTATCTTATTTCTAGTGTCAATTGTTTTTTCTGAGAGACCTAGTCTCTTGATTAGATCTAGTGTACAAATATTCAATACTATGCCTCCATCTATCAATACACGTCTAACACGAGATTTATGAATAAGGACTTTGATATGTAGGGGTTGATTGTGTGGATGGGTCAATGACTTGTCATCCTCTTCAGAAAAGGAGAGGTAATGTGGTGCTGAGATATGATTGACCATCGCTTGAAACCTATCTATATCAATATATTTTGGAACATTAGCAGTGTGTAGGGCTTGTTCTAGGATTTCGCTATGTACCGTGGATATCTTGAGTAACTCAAAGATGGAAATTTGGCAAAGGTTCGTTGCAATTGGTCTACCAAGTTATATTTTGCTCCAGGGATAGTGACAACATGTTTTCCTGTTGGTTTAGGAATAGTGACAATAGGAACCTTGGATGTTGATGTTGATGTCAGTTTTGGAGGTCCTTTGATTGTAACCTATGCTTGGCTCTGTGTCACAACATTTGAATGGGATGAGGCACCTTTAATTGTGATCACATTGATGGATTCAGTTTTAATGTTGAGCATATTAATCATATTGCCACTTTTGGAATAGGTGTAGTTTACCTCATTACCCTTCC
Source organism: Thuja plicata (assembly GCA_018584345.1). NCBI lineage: Eukaryota > Viridiplantae > Streptophyta > Pinopsida > Cupressales > Cupressaceae > Thuja > Thuja plicata. The sequence goes on from MU224719.1 coordinate 2,338,138, forward strand.
CTTTGGATGTTTCTCCTTGATTGTAATCAGGAAAGGGTTTGTTGAATGTTGTATGATCCTCATTGGTAGTATGTCTGTCTACTTTGATCTTACCTCCTTTGATGAGGTCTTGGATGACATGTTTAAGTTTGAGACAATTATTCATCTTATGGCCCTTGTTTTTGTGGAAGACACAATAGGAGTTATCATCCCACCACCTGGGTTTGACCATTGGTTCCCATGGCTTACAATCGGGAATTGTAAGAACTTTGTTATCCACCAATGTTTTTAAAATGGTCTCAAGGAGTGAATGTTCTTTGGGTTTTTGAAGTCCATGTTCATTCCTTGTTGTTATCATTGTTTTCTTTGGGGACAGGAGGTGTTACTTTAGCATCTTTGCCTGCTTGCATGCCATTGGTTAGATTGAATGCCTCAGGTTTAGGATTAATGTTAGAGGCATCAACCACTCCATCATTAACAACATTCTTGTTTTGTTTCCACCATTTAGGCTTGGTGTTGGAGTTGTTGCTTTTGTTTTCATTTTGAAGGGTGATCTCTCCCCTTTTAACCATGACTTCCTCAATACGGAGGGCATTTTTAATCATTCTATCGAAGCTAGGAGAGTCTTGCATTTGTAGAGCATAGCTCAATTCATGCACTAGATTATTAACAAAGATTTCCATCTTCTCTATTTCAGGAATAACCCTTGAATATCATGCAAAAATCTTCCTCCATCTTTGTAGGAAGTGTGTGAATGATTCTCTAGTTCGTTGTTTAGTGTTACATAGGTCCATCATAGTTACATCATGTTGGATGTTGTAGGATTAATGTTGAATGAATCGTTGGATCAACTCCTCAAATGTATTGACCTTAGGGTTTAGTTTTGAGAACCACTCCATGGCATTACCTCCTAGACTTCCTGGAAATAGTCACATGAGGTATGTGGGTTTGTGCATGTACTCGATGCTTAGAGCACATAATTCCCTTACATGGTCATGTGGATCAGTTTCTCCTGTGTACTTTTCATACTTTGGCCTTGCCATGTTGGGAGGAAATGAGATCATAGTGATACTTTTGTCAAAGGTAAATGAACAAATGGCATCCAAGGAGTATTTTTTTTTGGGTTTCTCTTTCTCCTACTTGAGATTTGTGAGCTCTGTTTGCATTCAATTGAGCTATTTGGTGAGAATAGATATCGGGTTTGGTACCTCCTTTTCTTTGAGGTTTTCCACGTCATAATCTTTGGGTAAGTTGACACCTATGGATGCTAGATGGAGGAAGTATTTTTCTTTATCGTCACTAATTATCCATTCCAATATCTTGTGGATTCATTTACTTTGTTTGAGTTTTTTTATATTCATCTTCAGGGATCTCCCCTTCACTGTCTAATCCAAACAGATTATGTTCAAACTTGGGTCTTTCTTCCTCTTTCGTGCCTTCGGATTTTCTATATTTTCCATCATTATAACCCTCAAAAGCCTTACTCCATTAGTCAGTGTTGCTATCCATTTGAGGGGAATCTAGATCAAAAAGGGAACTACAAGATGTTTCTCCTTGAAAGTGTGGTGTTTTAGGAGGCACTTTCGATCCTTTAGTTGTGTACTGGTTGCGTCTTGTGTTAACCATGAAGTTTGTTTCTCAACTTTGTTAACATTTCCCAATAGTGAAAGTAACGATTTTAGATTGTTCAAGTGAGCGTGTCTAGGTAGAAGTAACTGTTTGTTGTTGGTGGATGTAAATGATTCCAGTGTCAAAGGGTTAGAATGCCTTGATAGTGAGCTGGGAACCAAGTTGTTGATAGAAAATGAGTAGACCACACGTATTAAATTGACCGTGAAAGACTAACTAAACATGCAAGGTGGACGTTTCAAAATTTTTTGAAATAAAAAAAGGGAGACCAGAAGAGACAATAGGAACCAAATAAAGAGAAAAAAGGGTATCCTAATCAACTGAGACTTCCTAAGAAAAAATACTACAAGTGCCCACTGTCCTGAATGTGAGCTCCTAGATGTGAGTCTCTAATGGTACCAGATGCGATCCTAGAATTTGGATGCGATTGTTTGCTGACCAATTGTGATCCTAAATATGAAATGTGATCCTAAACACTGCATGTGACTTGGGAAATATAGGATGCAATCTTATGATGTTTTTGTCAGTTTTGGTCAGTTCTGAAAAGTTCATTTTCAAAGTGCGTGAAGGTGCTTGTTTCCAGATTGCATTAAGAGGTGTCGTAAGGTGTGAAAAACACTTATACTACAGGTTTGAAATTTGTTATTGTTTTGAGGATTTTATCTTTTTAATGATCTTTTGAACACATCAAACAGTTTTGCATTGTTAAGAGGTTGAAACAAACACTCATCTTGTCCTATTTTCTAGGTGGAGGATGAAAATCTTTGCTTGTTGACTCAGGTACACACTCAAATGCTAATCATAATACAACCATCACCAAAAATGCAATGGCTCCAGTCATGATGCTATATTAGTTGACTCCTAACGCAAGTGAGGGTACAATATGAAAAGTGTCTTGGGGCAATTACTTTTTGCCTTGCACAAAGATTATCACCCTTTCGGGGATGAATCGGGAATTCTTTCAGTTGAAGTTGTTATAGATTATTGGGCAATCCATTCGAAACTATCCCCCATAGAATTGCATAAGGAAAAACTCAGGTGTATAGCCCTATGAGTACCTAAATATATGTAGTCTTGCAAGAAAGATTCAAGTGGCTCCGCTCTACATATACCCAGATATGTTTAAGGAATGATGTCATAATTCTAAGAACAAAACTAGTTTTGTCTTCCAAGGCTTTAGCCTACGAGGAAGCAACTATTTATAGTGAGTTGGAAGGGTCGGCGTAAAACCTGTCCTCACTTGGGTCATTCCTGGGAGATTTTTCCCTCAACCGGCAGGCCCTCTACTATTTAAATGTATGTAACCAGGGTTGGCGAGCTTTGGATGTCTGGATTTTTTATTCTTCCGAAGAAGAGGAGCATACTCTCCTATTCTAAACCGTTTTCTCCCAAAACACTTAAAGCAAAGTTCATTCCTTCAAGCTATGTTGAGCTCGATTTAGTTGTTCCTATCTTAAAGAAAACAAGATGCTTAAAAAGGAAAGTTTGCCTTGTTCAATTAACCACAATATTTAATGATTTTGTTTTGTTCAATTTCTAATTTCCAAAAGAAAATTATATGATTGAACTTGTTCTTTGAACCGCAATATTTAGTGCTTTGTGTTGTTCATTTACTGTTTCCAAATTTAGATGATGAGTTTGCTTGTTCATTTACCCCCAATTTCATTATAAATGATAAGACAACATCCGACTTTTTGATTTTCCTTAAGAGGAAAAGAGCATATTATCTTGTTGTTTTAGCAAGTGGAGAAATGGTCTTAAGTTTGGAAACCAAGTAAATAGAAGTCAAGATGGGGATTTGGAAACCTGTAAAGCCGAGTTAGTATTTTAGTTCAACTTCCATGAAAACCTTCAAAAACAACCTGCAAACACTTATTAAGCTGCAAAACATAAAAAACACAACTTTTTGAAATGTCAGGATTAGACAAACGAGATGCACAAGCTTTCTAACCAGATGCGAGCCTAAAAGTTTACTGAATCTGATGAAGCATATAGTATGCGAGCTTCCTTACCAGATATGATCCCATGCTTACCAGATGTGATCCTAAACCAAAAATGACCTGAGAAACCCCAGATGCAAGCCTAATTTTCTGCGGTGTGATGGCGTATCTCAGATGCGATCTTGAAAGGTTAAAAATGATCCTGTGAGGGAATTTTGATCATGCAAATTAGCAAAAAGGTGTTAGAAAATGAGGCCAAGTTGGAAATCATGCCCCACGGTGGGCACCAGAAATGTGTGTGTATATTATGTACCTGATAAGAGAGACATAACACATCAATAAGTCATTGCATTAGCTCAAAAATTTTAGATTAACATGTAAAACCCACTAATATCGACCTATTGCCTTCTAACTAGGAAGAGTGTGATTAGTAACGTAATAGCCCTCAGATTATGCTACCATCAGTGACAAATACGACCTAACATGAAGGATTTTAGTTTAAAAACAAGCTAAATAATGAGAAATATGCATTCTAGCTTCTAATAATGGAAATAAGAACAATGCAAAAGCATGAGCTAAGAAGTGAAATGCGAGTCTAGGATTAATTTAACAGCATAACAATGCATTTGTAATCTCAGATGAAGGCTTATTTGCTCTCAAAAATGGCTTTTATTTATAGAAGAATGAGAGAGAGAGAGAGAGGAGACAAGACACATTAATGAGTTGAAGGACTCATTAATGGTGGTGTAAGATCCATTAATGCCTTGGGCATTAATAAGGCATGGGGGAGACATAGGCTTAAGGCATCTTCATTAATAAGGCATTAATAAAAGCCTTAAAGAAGCAAGGGGAGGATGTAAGAGGGTGGCTTGAGAAGGTGAACTTGAGAAAGTGGACTTTCTCAAGTGGGTGGAGTTGTTAATCATTCCCTAATGGAATGTGACAACATTAGGAAGTGGGTTAGGACTAGAATTAGGATTAGGATTAGATTAGCAAGGGTGAATGGGTTGAGAAGGGTTAGAACCCAGGGTAGAAGTGGTTGAGATAGGCTAGGTTGGGGTTTAGGAGAATATTAATTAAATGAATTAAACTTATTTAATTCATTCAAAAATAGAAATTTAATTATTTAAATAATTTAATTACTTTTTAATAATTAGGGGACTATAGCCATTTTAATTAAATTAAATAGGCTAGGAGAAGGGGTTATTTTGCAAGTGGGTAATTGATTTAGGGATTTATTTAATTCCTTTATAATTAAATACTATAGCCATGTTTGAATTTGATTTGATTTAATTGGTTTGAATTGATTTGAATCTTATGGCTATAATAGTTAATATAATTCAGTGATAAAAATCACCTAGGACATTAAATTGGTTTGAAGAATTATGCCAAGCAGTAACAGGGTCGTTTGGACATAATCGAGGGTATGATCACACTTACGACAAATAGGGTCCATAGTCAGAATATACCAAATTTAGGTGGTTACACTAATCCAAATCTAAATGGGGATAAATGCATGTTTTTGAAGAAAACAAATTATATAATATTTTCCTTTTATGCACGCTTCATTATTTAGCTTTAAAAATAAATAAATAAATATTATATGCATGTTTATAAAGATTATTTATGCATGTTTAATAGATTAACATGAAAATCCATAATGAGAGTTATATATTTTAAGAGACAGAATTAAAAATAAAATTAAAAAAATGAATATTAAAATATTATTTATTTTTAAAAGAAAAGAAAGAAAAAGTATTAGATGCTATATTAAATAAAACTTTATTTTATTCTTAACAAGAAAATAAATAAATAAAAGTTATTAAAAAATAAATAAAACAAAAACATTACGGATTGGCTTAATAAAGCACGCCCCTATTTTTCTCTTATTACATATGAGAAGTATGAGGAGGAGTGGGAGGTGAGACCCCACCTCCCTCCCCATATATTTTCCCTTTTTGGGGCCCGTTTGGTTCCTGTAATATGACTGGAATTGACATTATCTAATTCCAGATAATGCCAAATTCCATGTTTGGGTCCATGAATAAAAATGGAATTGGAATTACAAAATTCTCATTTTGGGGCCAAAATGGGAATATCAGCTTCCACCTAAATAGGTGGAATTAGAATTTCAATTCCAATTTCAATTTTTACAAAAGAAAATTATTTATTTCGTGGGATCTGCGACTATAAAGATGTATATTATATTGCTATAAGGATGTATATATATACATGTGTGTATACACACATATGTGTATATACATGTGTGTATATATATGCATGTATATATACACCAAGGATAACTTTAAGGAACCCTCCCCTCCCAAAATTTATAAAATTGTGGCGAATCACATGTCAATTGGGTAAAAAAAAAATTAATAGTGTGCGAATTATGCGTCAATCAATGGATATTTGGTGGCAAATTTTTTAATAGTTTAGCCAATTTTTATAAAATAATGACGATTATAATTTTTTTTTAATAAAATTATTAATATTGATGGTGAATTATGTTTTGAAATATGGATATTGGTTGGCGAATATTTTAATAACCGATACCTTTTTTATAAAAAAATGGCGAAATTATTTTCCAAATAAT
>MU224719.1:2356364-2376067 GCA_018584345.1 Thuja plicata
ATGGGTGCAAAGGTTTCTCCATAGTCTATACCTTCCTCTTGTGCATACCCCTTGCATACTAGTCTTGCTTTGTTCCTTGTGACTTCTCCATTCTCGTTCATTTTGTTCCTGAATATCCATTTTGTACTGATGAAATTCTTGTCATTTGGTCTTAGCACAAGTGACCATGTCTTTTTCTTCTTAACCTGTTCAATCTCATCATTCATAACACTTATCCATTCTTCATTATCTAGTGTGGCATTGACAGATTTTTGTTCAAACTCACAAATTAAGCAATTTGAGTTTAAAGACTTACTTCTTGTTTTTGTACCATCTTTCTTATCTCCTATGATCTGGTCCTCTAGATGGTTCCTTCTTACATATCTTGCAAGCATATGTACAACTCTTTGTATATCATCTTGATCTTCATTACCTTGCACATTATCTTGATCATTATCCTAATCGTCGGTAACAACATTCTAACCGTCAGTTGCAACATTCTGTTGTTCTAGATTTAAGCACTGTTGCTCGAGTAGAGTTGTGGGTCCTTCACATTATACAAAATTGTTGTAGTCCTTTGGTTCTTTTGTGCTTTCTAGTTTATTCTTTTCTGCAAATTCATGAATCTTTACATTTGCACTTTCAATTATTTTGTTAGAAGCCTTGATTAGACATTTAAAAGTTTTGATTTTGGTAGAATACCCTAGAAAAATACCTTCATCACTTTTGGTGTCGAGCTTTCCATTTCTATTATCTTTTAAGACATAACATTGACTACCAAAAATTTTGAAGTAACTTACATTGGGTGTTTTACCATACCATTTCTCATAAGGAGTCTTCTTTGAGTCCTTTCTCAATTGTACTCTATTAAGTGTATAGACAACAGTGCTAATAGCTTCTCTCAAGAAGATTTGGGTGATTTCCTTCTCTATCATCAGTGTTCTTGCACAATCAATTATTGATTTGTTCCTTCTTTCAACAATCCCATTTTGCTGTGGTGTTCTTGGTGCAGAAACCTATCTTTTTATACCATGCTCATTACAGAAATTAGTGAATTCATCTTATATAAATTCTCCTCCTCTATCTCATCTCAAACATTTCAGATCCTTACCACTTTGTTTTTCTACCATAGCCTTCTACCATTGTAAACATCTTGAATGCGTTAGATTTTTCTTTTAGAAACACGACTGTCATCATTCTAGAGTAATCATCAACAAAGAGAATAAAATATCTATCTCCATAATAGCTCTTTGTCCTTATAGGTCCACATAAATCAATATGGACTAGTTCTAGTATATCATTAGATGTATGTGTTTTGCTTTTGAAACTAGACTTTGTCATTTTACCTTTTTGACAATTCTTTCACATGATGTTGTCTGGCTTTGTCATCGTCGGTAAGCCTCTTACACTTCTTTTCTTGCTTATTTTCATCATGTTGTCAAAATTCACATGACACAACCTTTTGTGCCAAAACCATATGTCTTCATTTCTAGTCATCAAGCAAGTGGGGTTAGTATCATTCAGATAGAATAAGTTACCTTTGGTCTGTTCACCGGTACCAATCAGATTTCATGATTCATTGAAGATCTTTTCCTTCTTTTTCTCAAATTCTACTCTATGACCTGAATTATTTAGCTGAGAAACACTCAATAGATTATAATTCAATTCTTTTACCCAATAAGCATTTTCACATTTAATCAGGTTATTCAACATTACTGTTCCTTTACCTTCAATTTGACAAGGTGAATCATTTCCCATTCTTAGTGTACCACCTTTATAGTATTCAAAAGTATTAAACTTTTCTTTGTCACCGGTCATGCGGTGAGTGCAGCCACTATCTATATTCCAACTATAATTCTTACTAATCTTAGATATGAGTGCAGTTTCTTCATACCTTTCATGTTCATCTGAATCATCCTTCACAGCTACAAATACTATCTCGATGTCATCATTCGGTTCAGTGTCAGTATCTTCATCTTTGCAAGCAGCTAGATAGCTAGCTTTCTTGCCTTTGTCCTTGTAATCTTGGGTATCACTTATTTTTGATCATCAGTAACCTCTGTAATATTTGTTATCACCTCTGTTAGATTTCTTCTCAAAAGATATGTTATCACTTCTGTCATCTTTTCTTTTGTTAGGACATCTTGCAACAAAGTGTCCAATCTCTTGAAACATACAAGTGGTAACTTGCCTTTGTATTTACCTTTGCCTCTTAGCATTCTTCTTGCCATGAGTGCTTCAATCTCGTCTAGATCTTCTTCTTCACTTTTGCTTTCACTATCTCTTCTAGATGAGTGTCTCTGACTAGATTTTCTTATTCTCATAGAAGACTTGAAAGTAGACTCTAAACTTGGTAGGACACTATTATCAAAATTATTCATCTCAAATGAAATCAGTCTACCAATCAGGCTATCAAGAGTGACTGTATTATTTGCTACTTCTCTCATTTCTTGAATAGCAAACACTCTAATAGCATATACAGGCTATAAGGTTCTTAAGATTTTACTTACCACTATCTCCTCTTCAAGTGTACCTCCAACACCTCGTATAGCATTGACTACTTTTATTCTTGTGCTGTACTGAGTGATGTTTTCACCTTCTTTCATTCTAAGATCATCAAAATTTCCTCTAAGGATTTTTGCCTTGGCTCTCAGAACATTTGTATCACCTCCATGTACAAGCTTTCATTTATCCCATATTATCTTTGCATTTTTGCAATCTTTGACATCCTCAAATTTAGCATCACAGAGTAAGGCAGAAAGCTCTATAACCATGCAGTTATGTTCATGCTTTACTCTCAATTGATCTACCATCAATGGTCCTATAGGCAACACATATTCAGTATCTAAGTATTGAGTAATATCATTTCCAATACCTGATAAGTGAAGTTTTATTCTGCTTTTCAATGAAGCAAAGTTGTCTTTGTTTAACTTGGGCACATCTCGTCTGTTCATCTTGTGATCTTTACTTAGGTCTTGAAACCTTCCTTCTAAGCACACAAGCTCTGATACCAATTGTTAGTAATAACTGAGAGGGGAGGGGGGTGAATCAGTGGCCTCAAAAATTTATCCTTTAAACTTTAATCCACCAATTAATACACCTCAAATTATTAAGTCCCTACAAGATGTATGCCTTTGAAATACTTGAAATAAATAACTGTCTATCACTTTACCTTGTTTGTCCTTATTCTCCTTGATTACCAATAAGCAGTAAAACTCATTTATCGATACTCAGTAAATATGCAGAGTATACCAATCAATCCAGAAATGCATATGTGAAATGTAAAAAAATAAAGTAATAAACCAGACACACATAACACATAGATTTTAACATGGAAACCTTGTTAAGGGAAAAACCACTGGGACTGGTACCCCAAATTTTCACTCTTTTGAAGTGAGCCTATTAGGAGCCAACCCTGTTAAAGGTTATAAACACACTGTTAAGTGTGACCTTGTTAGAGGATTTTTATACATAGGTTGTCACTTAGTATCTGGCATCTACACTACCATCCTTGAATCAGTCTTTAGACTGTCAATAGGCTTTATGCTAATCTTACTACCATCCTTGAATCAGCCTCCTTCTTAGACTATCAATAGGCTTTAGGTAAGACCGCTGCTACTATCATGAATCAACCTTTTTGGTAATCTGTTAGGATATACCTTAATTATAGAAGATGGTTAAGTCCTACTCTGTTAAGAGACTTAATGCTTCAATGGTTAAACTGAAACATAATGATCTGTTTCTAATGCAACTTTGAATTGCATATATTTAGATCTATTTATGTACAATATATCTCTAATCAATGTATCAATTCAATTCTTTTTTGCTTCACACTTTTTGCTCTGTGATGCTGTGCTTGTCTATTCATCAGTGTTTGCAGAATTCTTTAGCTCTCCCTTAGCTTGATTGATCAGGACTGTATGAAGTTTTATCCTTCACCAGTTTCTCTTCAACATCCTTTTTCAATTCACTCCCCCATGTATCTGAGTGCATACGGAAATGAATTATGCTTGTCTCTTATATAGACATGATATTCCTTAATTGTTGATTCTTGATTCTTGATTCTTGGTGTGAAAAACAATCCAGCCAATTTGATTTACGACTTTAACTCCTGATTTATCTCATAGTTATCTTCTTGCCAAATGTATAAATCAATTGCTTAACTATGGTTGAATAAAAAAAATAAAATAATAAGTTAAGTCTATCTTTAAGCTCTGCCAGCTAGATATTTTGTCATTTTCTAATCTCTCTATTCTGTCGGTCAATTCTGTAGTTTGTCGCTGGTGACAACTGCCAGTTTCATCTGTGTAACTTCAGTTAGCTTCAGAATCTCTGTCCGTAGGGCATCATTGGATCTTTCTCGTCGGGTAACTCTATTTTCAGAGCGTCAGGCATCCTGTGATTCTGCTTCATCGGGCAACACTATCTTCTACTTGTCGGGCATCACTGTGACTTTATCTCTGTCTTTACCAGTGGTATGCACTCCGTCAGTGTTGTTCGTCACTTAGTGAATACATGACTTTTCTGTATTGCTTAAAGAATAATAATTGTTCCATTGATTCTCTAAAGTCTTTGGCATAATGTGTATGACCACACAGATGATATCAAGTTGACATCAATGACAATACAAACCATTAACTGATTTAATATTTTGCATCATCTTCAACTTAACATTATCAAACATTCAATCAGTTACGTGTCATCATGATGATGATGTCTAGTTTCATGAATGAAGTAACCTGTCTAAGATAGATACAATCTAGTTTTGAGTATACTACACCCTGTATAATATAAATGATAGGTTGATAAATGAATGATGATGTTTATTTTTTGATAGGACAAGTTTAATTTGATTGATTTCTAACTTGATTGTATGGTTTTTCTATTGATGCATTATTTGATTAAGCACAATGTTTTACAAGTCTTCAGATTGTCTCTGCTTTGATGTCTATCTTGTCGCAAGGGAGAATTTATTGATGACATGAAAATGGTTGATTGTTTTTAATTATGATCATTTTGATTTGTTTTGGGATTTTAAAGATATTTTATTTTATTTTTGCTTTCTTCAGGAAAACCATCCAATCAAGTCAACAATCATGTCAAGTTTACCTGAATGTTGACTAGTAAAATTGGGAAGTTAGAGGCAACATAAAAATTCAACCACAAAGATCATAACATGATATAGAATATATTACTCATCAACCAATAAAGCCATTAAAAAAGCGTTAAAATAAAATAGATCAAAACAAATCTAAAAAGCTCCTTTGATGAAGATTCATTACTTTTCCTTTCTTTTTTAATGTTTCTATGTTTCTCTTAAATGAATGAGTGCACAAAATGGAAAACACAAATGGGTGGAGTGATAGTGAGAATTCCAGGATTGTGTGGTTACCAAAATGAGGACAAGATGATCAATTTATAGATCTTTGGAATCCAAATCAACGGACGAAATCAAAGTTCAATAGGAGGCTATGATCACATTTGAGAACTCAAAAATGTCAAATGACAAGTTTATGACAAATTGATTTACATTTGGAAAATGACAATTTATGACATTCATCTGAAAAAATGAATTGCACATTTGGAAATGATAAATCAATGGGAGAAAATAAGGGGAATGTGTATGGAGAAATTAAGGGAATGTATCATAAGAGTGAAAAGTGGAACTATGACACAAGAGAAACTAGGGGGATTGAGTTGGGGGAAAGAGTAAGGAGTGAAAAGTAGAATGTAGGCTAAATTAGTGGGTTGGAAGCCAAAATTAAGGGATGAAAACAAAATTTGTGGGAAATAAAAATGTGTGGATTTAAATAATTAGAAATTATTAATTCCTCACATTTGGGATAAAATTAGGCAATTGATTAATTCAAAATTAAATTTATTGTGGAAAAATAAAAAAGGGTGGGTAAATAAATAAAATTCATTTACCATGACATTGGGCATTAGGATAAGGGGTTGAATTAATAGTTGTTTGCCCCTAAAGATGATTAATTAATTGATAGGATTATATATTTAAGGGTGAAATTGAAAGGATTAAAGGATAAATGTTAATGATTAATTAAATATTTTTTTCTATTTAATTAATGAAGAATGACACAATGCCGAAAAAAATCAAAGTCAAATGTGCAACATATAGGAGTAGTTAGGAAAATGGTTAAATGATTTTTTGAAAGGAACACCAAGATGTTAAAAAGTGGCACTGTAGGTGTTAACCATTTTTTAATATCTACAACTTCATCTCCTTTTCATCACTTTTATATCCCTTTTATCATTTCTCTCTTTTAAGATTACAATTTCCACATTGATGCATGTCACTCCTATCGATATTAGATAAATCATCTCGCTACTTAGCATGAAAGGACATCACTCCCTAACCATCAACATCGAGATTATCTACCTGTAATCAATCAATCTTGCATAAACTTACCTTATATTAGCATCAATCTCAATCAATAAAATTATCTTAATCAACTCAACCTATCTAGCTATACTGATCATTTCAATGAATTATTCGGTTATGCGTATTACTTGTGCATTTCAATCAAATGTGCAACTCTTTATCATTTTTTCAACTTCTTCTCAGAAGTGCGGCTTCCTAATATTTCCTTCAGCTTAATCAACTATGCAACTTCATCATCAAATCTTCCATGTGATGTATGGAGAGGTTTTCCATTGAATCTCTCACCCAATCTACCGAGGGGGCATACTTATCATCTTTACTAGGTCTAACTAGGGCATGTATCAGCTATTGATTTTTTTCTTTGAAACAATTCGACATTCTACATTGTCTCAAAGAGCGGAAAAATGTAAACGCCTACAAATATCCTCACTTAATTAAATAAATATTTTATTTATTTATTTTATTCATTAACATTTTCTCTCATATAATAAAATTAATATTTATCATTTATTTAATTAACCAATCTTACTTTTTTCTCTATTAATTAAATAAATATTTTAAATTTATTCAATTAATTTATTAGTCCCTTCCCCATTATTGAAATAAATATTTATTATTTATTTATTTAATTCAATAGCCTTTTCTATTCTATGATTAAGTAAATATTTATTTATTTATCTAATTTTTCACTGTCCCTTTTCTACTGTTAATTAAATAAACATTTTTATTTATGAAATTAACTCAAAATCCTTGTTTCCTAATTTTAGCCAATCATTTTTCACTTGCATGGATCAACTCTAAATTTGTAGGCATATGACACATGTCACTTGTCTCTTTATTAGGTCTTTTCCCTCTATCAATTGTATAAATGTTTTTATTTATTTAATTAATTCATTTACCCTTTTCCCTCTCACATCTCCTAACATTTCTAGATCTAATGCATCATGTGATGTATTACCAAACATTAATATTTTCTACCTTTCACTCAATCTCATCCCTTCATTTTCATTAACCTCTTAATCTCCTTTATTCTCTTATTTATTACCTACCTGTTAGTAATAACTGAGAGGGGGGGTGAATCAGTGGCCTCAAAAATTTATCCTTCAAACATTAACCACCAATCAAATAAACCTCAGATTATTAAGTCCCTACAAGATGCATGCTGTGAAATACTTATAATGAATGACTATCTGTCAGTTTTCCTTGTCTGTCCTTATTCTCCTTGATTACCGATAAGCAGTATAACTATTTACCAAAACTCAGTAAATAAGCAGAGTATACCGATCAACCCAGTGTTAACTATGTAAAATAGAAAATAATAAAGAAATGAATCATACACACATAACACATGAATTCTTAACGTGGAAACCCTGTTAAGGGAAAAACCACTGGGACCGGTACCCCAAATTTTCACTCTTCTAAAGTGAGCCCTGTTAGGAGCCAACTTTGTTAAAGGTTACAAACACACTGTTAAGTGCGACCTTGTTAGAGGATTTTATACATAGAGGTTGTCACTTAGTATCGGGCATCTATTGCTACCATCCTTGAATAAGCTTTCTTCTTAGACTGTCAATAGGTATCGGGCAAGTCCAATGCTACTTTCATGAATCAACCTTTTTGGCACTCCTTGGGATGTATCTAAATATATAGAAGACTGTCAAGTCCTACTCTATTAAGAGACTGTTGATGGGGTTTTGCTGACCGTGTCCACCAACAGTCATAAGTTGTCACTGGGTTCCGGGGATACCGGCCAACTCCGCCTACAAAGGTTGTCCGGGGAAATTATATTCCCCGGGCCTTCAAGCACCTGGATGTCAGGTCACGATGGTGCGGGGCTCGGATGGGAGAAGTGACTATTTTCAAGGGGGATAGCTGGTTTCTTCAACTCATTCTCTCTAGAGATTCAATAAGGTAAGGTTTCACCTAGCATTCTACACTTAGCAAATCAAATGAAAAAGATCCTGCAGGGCTAGAAACACTTCATCTAACTATAGTCATGTTTGATCATTCAGAACATCAATAATACTCTGACATACTACACTAAATACCGAAGAAATACATAACCATCAGTTAGAAATTCATCAGTAGCAAGGGAAAAGAGGTCGTTAATCTATTTTAACATATCAGAGTAGAAGACATAAAGAACATAAAGCATGAAATACCATTAACTCAGAAGCAGGAATGCCAACAACATCATTGAAAAGAATTCTTCCTTCTTCATTAACATTTCTTCCAGCAAGCACTAGTGCGTGATACAATGGTGGATCCAGGGGAGCATCTAACTATTGAAAACCAGAACAATGGAGCATTGAGCTCTACAACTAAAATGAGAAATCACCTTTCTATTACTGTGGACAACAAAATCATCAATTTTGCCGACCCTTGGAAATGGGCCAGTCTGGCTATTTATACAACTCTCTTCTAACCCTAACCCTATTTTACATCATGTTTCAATAAAATATAATATCTGGGGGTCGGTACTACCTATGCCACCCTGCAAAAGACCTTGAGACAGAATAGGTCTGCCATGTCAGAAGAATGAGACAAGAATATAGAGCGGAAGAATCAGCCTCGAGAAGAGAGCCAGGAAGGAGAAGGAAGAAAGTAGGTCCCCTAGGGATTGAGGCTACATGCATCATAAATGGGAAATGTGGAACCCTGTCTCCAATGTGCTAGGTGTACTCCTGAGCGGCACCTCGAGAAGACCATCCTGTCAGAAAACCAACTGCTGAGTCGATGCCCCCCTTGATGTAGCCAACCACCCTCTGACAACTTTTATTAATCGCTTCTGAAAGTGACCGGTCGGCCTCAGGGACCGGGACATGGATCACTTGAAAGAATACAAAATTTTGGATCTGGGACTCCGAGATCTAGGAAATTACATCCCCAAAATAATAAAGAATACCCAACGCTTGAACTTTCCCTAGCCTCTGGAGAAAGCTCAAGGTTTCTTATTATCGTTGAAAGCCTGGAGGAGACAGAAAATGCCATCTTCATCAATATCTTTTAAGCTGGCCCTTCGGTAGTTGGCCACCTCAATTTGTTCCCCCAGGTCTGAAACATTCTCTTTAAACTCATCGGCCATTCTTGCCGCGTCATGACCACTAAGTATCATGCGAGTTAAATTTTCCATCTAGGCCCCATCTATCCCCTCTAGGGATTGATACTGGAATTTCATTATTTCATTAAAACTCCCCAAAAATGAATGTTCGGGGGTACATGTATCTGTGCTAAGGGGATCAACCCCGAAAGTCTTTATTACAAAATACTTATACAAATTGAAAGAATATTTCACAGCGTTAAACTTATCTTGCAGAGACCCTACCAGTTGCTTGATTACCTCCAATGTGAGGTCAATTGTAGAGTGCTGGGTTCTCACAAAATCAAACGATTCATCCCCCAGAATTCTAGATTCAGAAATCATATCCTCTCCCAGAGTAAGGAGTTCCTCAAGCTCTGCTTTCCACACTTGATAATTCTCAGTATCACCCTCCCACAGGTCAATAAGAGTCTTCTCCTGGTGAATGACCTACCGAGATGCATATAAATCTGGGAGGGTGGACACCAGGAAATGCTGGGTGTTTCCTGTCTGCAGGGCAACCCACTTGTCCACTACATGGGCTTTCTTCTTCATTACTCATAGGGAGTCTATGTCACTCTGCGGTAGATCTTCAGAGGTGGAGGCCTCCGGAGGAGCGGCATTTATGGGTTGAGCTAGCTCAGTGAGCAACCCCATAAGGTTTACATTTTTTGCCTTTTCTTCCTTGAGCCTCTAAGCTTCTTTCTCGCAACGGGCTTCCACTGCCCTTGCTGCCTCCTTCAGCAATTCCACCTCACCCTGCTTTCCTCTTTTACACAGTGGTACCTCTGCAATGTTATAATCTTCAGGGTCTGTGGTTGCTTCATCGGCGCCTAGGGGAGGTGTTGCCACAATGACAACTATTTCTCCACCCGGCCCAGTTTGAAGAGTATGAACTTTCCAGGCTTTTTTGGCCTTCGACGGGGCCTAGACTTGGGCCATCATTTCGGCCAGGGAGAGAGGAGTCACGGGAGTGGACTGAGATTTTCTTTTCCTACTCTCTATCAGCCATTGAGGCGGTAGGGGTGGCCTTCCTGCCAAAATTTATTCCCTTGATTCTTCCCCAGTGTCCTGTGGCTATTGTTCCTCAGTGACATGGACCTCATCCATCCCTCTCCCCACATATACTTCTTCTGTAGCAACGTCTTCTTCATCAACCTCCATCTCCTCAGCCTTGTCCTCTGTATCTATTACTTGGTCTGGACTTTGGTAGGCTTCCTCGGGGATTTCTTGTTCAAACTGCTCTTCCTGTTGTTCTTTGTCTACTGCCGGGGCCCCTTTCTCTATCGGCACCTCTTTTGGCAGTAGGGGAGGTGTTGGGCCAAGATTTAGAGTTTGGGCCACGGTAATCACCTACCCAAAGGTTGCTCCTAGGAGTGGCCCTTGGAACATGGCGGCTGGGGTTACGGTTATTCCTGAAGGTCTGGTTCTCCTAGCAGATACCATTTGTTCACCTTTCTTTTGTTGGTGCACTCTTGGACCTTGCATCGCTTGAGCCCTGGAGGCAATCTCCGGCTTTGGCTCTTTCTTTTCTACCTACTTTTCTTGTTCCTATGCAGGCTCTTGTTCAATATCTTCTTGCTCTACAGCCTCTTGTTCTGCCCCTGGGACCTCTGTCTCTATTTGTGTATTGTCCCCTTTCAAGTTTCTGAACTCGATGGTTGCAAATACATCATCAAATTATTCTTGCAGAGGGGGACTGGCCGGGACCTTTGCAGGCTCTGTTTCCTTCTCTAGTTCCTTAGAACTGGAGGAGAGGATTTCCACTTGTTGGGCTTGGGATGTTCCCAGCTCTGGCTCTGCCTTAGGCTTTTTGCTAAGCTTCTTCTTTCTCTGGGTAACCAGAGGTGACCCCACATCTCTTATTGCTGCTGCCTCCATGGGATCCACCCCTATTGCCCTTACCATTAGGGCTGCTAATGACGGGGAGGAGGGATGAATTGGCCTGGCCATGAGCGGCAGAGTGGCCAGCCGCGTTATTAATTATTCCCTCATCTGTTGGGACACTTCCATTGATTGTTTGATCTGTTCCTTGATGGAGACTTCTTACGCAGGAGGGGTCGTGTCTATTCCTTTCCCTTTATCCACTCCCTGCAAAGAAGTCTCAGCCCCCAGAGTCAATTTTGGTGTCGGCTGTAGAGTTAATTTTGGTGCCGGCTGGGCTGCTCAGTGGGTACTTCCAGGGCACACCCTCTTGAAATAGGTGTGGCTTCACTTGACCACCTCTTGAGTGAAGTCTTCAATTGTGGGCCCTTCTTGGGCATCCCAGTTTACTACTGGGAGAGCCCTTGTGTCGATCCCCTTTACCTTGTACTAGGGATCGGTAGTGGGGGCGACATCTGAGAAGTCCACTGGGAACCTCCAGAGCTTTAACTTTTGCATCATATCGGCCGTCATTCTGACATAGTGCCTGCTTCGCACCTCCACATCATCCTGGCAATCTACCCAGAAATCCTCCATATGGATATGATGGGGCTCTGAAGCCCAGGGCAGTGCCGTTGCAATCCTGCCATGCGGATCAAAATTTTTTCGCGCCAAATAAAATTCTTGCAAGTTGTAGCTTTTCAGTTCATTGTCTGCCTCCTTTGCGATGGACAAGCTGCATGTGTAATTCCCACAGGTGATTGGGAACGGAATGTTTTGGATCTTTTTGAGGGCAAAGAGGGCATGCACCTCTATCATTTGCCTGCAATACTCCAAGAGCACGATCTTGTCCCCATAGTGTTTGGGAAACAAGTAGGGCTTCCCAGAGAAGTCAGTGACCCTAATATAGGTGTTCTGTTGGAACTAAACGTAATAATGTCTATAACTATGGACCAAATTCATCGCCTCTGAGGACAGGCGGTATCCGGCGTCCTGGGTGGGTGTGAGCAGATGATAATAAACAAACATGTTGTTTACCTGGAAAAAACTGGGGAAGTTGGCCTCCCATTGAACTTATAGGAAATGGTCCCATGGTGCCTTTTGTCCCAGGCCAATCATGAGCACGCTGTCTGTAAGTAGGTCATAGGCATGAGGCCTCTACTGCACTAGGGCCCAGAAAACATAGGAAGACATGTAGAATTTATTCTTCCTGTTTAGCTGCTGGAACTGGGAGTCGACATGGTTGGAGATTATTGTCACCCATTCGAAGTATCCTCCCTTGGTGGAGATGCCGAGGAAGAAGTAATACATCCATCTAGAAAAATCTTGGGTGGAGGGCTGCTCAAAGACCTGGGCCAATGCTATCATTCTCATCTGAATGCTCTCTTTAAACTTAGAGTGGGGAATCTCTATCTTCATTCTTTTAGGGTCCCTCTTTGGAGCCTTCAGCCAATGGATATTCATGTATACCCGGGCGACATCCTCCAGATGTGTGAACTGAGTCAAGGCATCAGTCCTTGTAACCATCGAGGCCTTATCAAATTGTGGGATTCCCAGGCTTGCCTGGAATGTGACTGGGTCCAGGGATACCAGAGGAGTAGGGTATCTCATTGGTTCTACAGCTGTGAGCATAAAAACCCAGAAAAAAAGAGTTGTAGTTGGTGGCCAGTGTCAAAATAAGCTCCAGAGATTGCACGAAGCATGGGAAACAAGCAGCTCTGAGGATTCTGGAGTTCTCGACGTTGATTGCTAGCTGATCTCTATCCTGTCGCTGGATGTGCATTATTTTCACCAAGGACAGCATCTCCGGCCATGTTCCGACGTTGGTGTTGGTTATAAGCTTAACTTTGGACTTGATCTTTGAGCCCATAATGACGTTGTCCTACACGAATTTCATAGTCAGGGGCATCTTCTCCAAGGATTTCTCCATTTTAGACTTTACTGCTGCCCTGGTGGCTGCTGCGGAAGGTAGCTCTGGAATTCTAGGTGGAGAGGATGCAGATGCTTTAGACATGATTAGGAAATGAACTCCGAGAACTTGTGAGACAAAGCGAACGTCAGAATGCATTAATCAAAATAAATATTTTGGGGTCCGGAGATCTTACCGCCGTGATGCTTGCTTTTCCTAAAAAGTTAGTTTCATTCAAAGATAACCGAAAAGAAAACGCATCACAAAATTAAGATTTTATTAAACATCTGGGTCCAGGGATTTTATCACACTTGGTAAAGATACGAGATAGATGATGGTAGGAGACCCGGAGCCTGGAGAAGTAACCATTGGTGAGGACATGTAAAAAGGCAAGTCATCAAGCCCACGTGGGTGCCACGTGCGTAGTTATTAAATAGAAGTTATGACGATGACGGCGGAGCCAACTGTCTGAACACATGAAAAGTGAAGGCCACTTGGTTGGAATTGATTGTGCACATGGGACATAAATGAGGGTCTAACTAGTTTTATGGAGGAGAGAGAAAACTGCCTGTTTGAAATCAACTGAGAGCCAAGTTTCAAACAAGTGGTTTTCTGCCCCAAAACAAGTTCATGGGCAGAAAACCAGCAACACAGGTGACTTGACCACCTTTTCAAGCCACCTGGAAGGATATACACAAAAGGTGAGTGATATACAAATAAAAATGGGGGGATATATACAAAGACTTACACCTAAATATACACATATACATAAATATACAACGCAGAACGACATCCGCGGGAAAACCAGACAAGGCAGAATATATATAGCTATTCACATAATCTACAAACTGACTACCTCTATGTAGAGGGCAGACAACCCTCTGGTAGAGCCGACCCACCAATGGGCGGCAGAACCAGAAAACGGGAAACAAACGAAATAGAAAGATGACAAACAAAGCAAGACAAACAAACTCTAAACAAAACCAGAAGAAAACAAAAAGGCGGGAACAGGAAAACCAACCTAAGAATGCCAAAAGGTGGAGGAAAGGAGTTACTGCAGGAGCTCTGCAACAGCTTTAGTTGTCAAATGGTCACAATTGCCACCACAAAGCACTTGCAATCGCCTAAAAATGACTGGAAGTGTTAAGCGTTGATTATCACTAACTCTCTGCAAATTGCTCTGTTAATCGCTTTGAAATCACTCTGTTAATTGCTTTGAAATCTCTCTAAGTGCTCGAAGGTTTTAATCATGGTAAATGTGAAAGTGACAGATAAGTTCTATTTATACCCATGATAAAAAGGGTAATCCTCCTCCTCCCGACAATCTCCAGACAAGAAAACCTCCGGACCCCGGGACCGGGGATTCCCCGCAATGATATCTTTAAGAACATCATGGCGAAGAATCCCAGAGTCCAGAGTCTGGTTCCCAATGAAGGACAACCTCCAGGACCAGAGTCCCAGAGATGAAAACCAAACAAACAAAACAAACAACGGGGAAGAAAACCCGGGAGAAAGAAAACAAAAGAGAAAGAAAGACAAAGGCAAAGCCGCAAGCAAAAACAAACAAAAAGAAAAAAGGGGGACCCAACATTTTGCACACAAAATGTAGGGACGGGGATGCAGGGTATAACAGAGACTTGATGCTTCAATGGTTAAACTAAAACACTATGACCTGTTTCTAATGCAACTTTAAATTGTATATTTTCAGATCTATTTAAGTACATTATCTCTTTGATCAATATATCAATTCAATTCTTTGTGCTCCACACTTTCTTCTCTGTGATGCTGTGCTTCACTGTTCGTTGGTGTCTGCAGAATTATTTAGCTCTCCTTCAACTTGATTGATCAAGACCGTATGAAGTTATTCTTCATCAATTTCTCTTTAGCATCCTCTTTTCATTTACTCCCCTTAATCCCCTTTCCGTGAATGTGATATTTTGAAAATGAATTAGGCTTGTCTCTTATATAGACATGATTTTCATTGTTTCTTGTTTCTTGATTCTTGGCATGAAAAATAATTCAGCCAATTTGATTTAAATCATAACTCCTAATTTATCTCGTAGTTTTCTTTTCAACTATGCAAATCTTCTTTAAAACAATAACTTAACTCTGGTCGAATAAAACAAAGAAAAAAACTAGTTAAGTCTATCTTTAGTTCTTGCTAGCTAGATATTTTGTCATTTTCTGAACTCTCTATTTTGTTAGTCAATTCTTCAGTTAGTTGTCGGTGACAACTGACAGTTTTGTCAGCATGACTCTAGTTAGCTTCAGGATCTCTATCCTTCGGGCATCATTAGGTTTTTACTCGTCGGGAAACTCTATTTTCAGCTCGTCGGGCATCCTGTGGTTTTACTTCATCGGGAAACACTGTCTTCTGCTTGTCGGGTATCACTGTGAATTTTCTTCTTTTCCTTTACCGATGGTGTGCACTCCGTCGGTGTTATCTATCACTTAGTGAATACTTGACATTTATGCATTTCTGAAAGCATAACCTTTTTTCTATTGATTCTCTAAAGTCTTTGGCATTATGTATATGACCGTACATATGATATCAAGTTGACATCAATGACAATACAAACCATTAACTGATTTAATACTTTGCATTATCTTCAACTTAACATTATCAAACATTCAATCAGTTACATGTCATCAATCTCTCCCTTTGGCATTGATGGAAACATACTATATTATCACACTATACTATTTCTAATACAATATGAAATACAATAGTTGAGATTCATCAAACTACCAATCTTTTGTTTGATAACTGATAAATATATGAACTCCGGTAAGCTCTTTTTTAGCTTAGATTTGATTCTTGTAGCTCTTTGCTTTCTGATGTGTTGAGCTTTCTTCTTGTTTCAATTTCTCCTATGACTGTTCTCTCTCTTGTGATGTCTTTTTCTCTTGTCAGCAACTCTCCATTTGTGTAATATTTTATACAACTTTCTCTCCCTTTGGATATAAAATCTCCCGGTTAGAGTAATCTGATAATGGATAATCTTTTCTCCTTTTTTTAGAAGAATGTGATAATATGGATAA
Organism: Thuja plicata; assembly: GCA_018584345.1. Lineage (NCBI taxonomy): Eukaryota > Viridiplantae > Streptophyta > Pinopsida > Cupressales > Cupressaceae > Thuja > Thuja plicata. Next base: position 2,372,637 of record MU224719.1, read on the forward strand.
TCTCTCTCCCTTTGACAGCAATGCCAAACAAATATTTTACAAATTTTTGACATTTATGTCAAGAAATCATTTTTCTCCTATCCATAATATATTCCTTGAATTTCCGTTATCCATCAACAATACAACAATATGTTTTGGTGCTCGGTTCTGATATATACCTGTCTGTGTATAGATGTATCTTTTGAAGTTTATCTCTTTACTTGCATCAACATGAATGATATTCTGATAATATGTAGGCTGATGCAGCCTTAAGTCATATTACTAACTGGAAGACAAGGGTTTGACCCCTAGTGTCTTTCTCAAGTACTCAAATGTATCCTTGGGAAGTGGCTTGGTGAAGATATCAAACAATTGTTCTTTTGATTGCACATACTCAAGTACCACCTCCTTTTCTTGAACTTGTTTTCTCAAATAATGATACTTGATGGCAATGTGTTTAGTCTTGGTGTGCATAACTAGATTCTTGGAAATGTTTATTGCACTGGTGTTATCACTATAGATAATTACTAGATTTAAGATCTTCATGTGCATACCTTCAAGCAACTATTTGATCCATGCAATATTTGAGCAATTTGCAGCAACAACAACATATTCTGCTTCTGTAGTAGACTAAGAGATGCATCCTTGCTTCTTGCTAATCTATGTGACAAGTCTGTCACCCATAAAGAATGATCCTCCAGTTGTTCTCTTCTGGTCATCAAGATTTCCAGCCCAATCAGCATCGGTAAACACCTTAAGTTCAAATTTGCCTTTTTTTCTATACCAGAAGCCAAATTCCTTAGTATTCTTCAGATATCTTAGAATTCTTTTCACTGTAGTCATATGTGATTCCCTAAGGTTAGCAAAAAATCTAGCAACAATTCCTACTGTATGTGTAATATCTGGTCTAGTGTGTACAACATACATGATTTTTCCAATCATTGATCTATACAAAGTCTGATTTACCTCTATTGTCTTTTTCTCCTTTGTTAACTTACATCCAGTAGCCATCGATGTTCCAACTACTTTGGAATCTTCCATCTTGAATATTTTTAGGACCTCTTTGATGTATTTGGACTGTGTAATGAAAATACCTTCACTTTTTTGAATGATCTGTAAACTAAGAAAGAACTTGATCTCTCCAAACATAGACATCTCAAACTCTTTTCTCATCTCATTAGCAAATTATTTGCATAGCATATCATTGCCTCCAAATATGATGTCATCAATAAATATTTCAACAATCAAAGTGTTAGCATCAGTATCTTCCTTTAAATAAATATTACTATTTTCACTAGTCCTTACAAATCCAATACTTATAAGAAAGGAATGATTTCATTCATACCAGGCTCTAGGAGCTTGTTTCAATCCGTACAATGCTTTGTGAAGTCTACATACCATGTTTCTCTTGTTTGGATCGACAAACCCTTCTAGTTGCTCAATGTATACCTCTTCTTCAAGTATTCCATTTAGGAATACTGACTTGACATCCATTTGATATACTTTGAATCCTTTGAATGTAGCATAAGCAAGCAATATTCTTACTCCTTGCCTAGAAATGGGTGCAAAGGTCTCTCCATAGTCTACACCTTCTTCTTGTGCATACCCCTTGCATACTAGTCTTGCTTTGTTTCTTGTGACTTCTCCATTCTCATTCAACTTATTACTGAATATCTATTTTGTACCAATGACATTCTTATCATCTAGTCTTGGTACAAGTGACCATGTTTTGTTTTTATCGATTTGTTTAATCTCACCATTCATAGCACTTATCCATTCTTCATTATCTAGTGTAGCATTGACAAATTTTGGCTCAAACTCACAAATTAAACAATTTGAGTTTAAAGAGTTACTTCTTGTTCTTGTACCAGCTTTCTTATCTCCTCTGATCTAGATCTCTAGATGGTTTCTTCTTGCATATATTGCAAGTATAGGTACAACTCTTTATGTATCAGCTTGATGATTATTTTGATCTTCATTATGTTCTTCATCACCTTGCACATTAGTCTGATTATTATCCTGACCGTCGGTTGCAACATTCTGTTGTTCTAGAATTAAGCACTGTTGCTTGGGTAGAGTTTTGAGTTCTTCATAGTATACAAACTTGTTGTAGTCCTCTGATTCTTTTTTTCTTTCCATCTCATTCTTTTATGCAAATTCATCTATCTTTACATTTGCACTTTCAACAATTTTGCTAGAAGCCTTGATGAGACATTTATAAGCTTTGCTCTTGGTGGAATACACTAAAAAAATACCTTCATCACTATTGGCATCAATCTTTCCATTTCTATCATCCTTTAAGACATAACATTGACTACCAAAGATTTTGAAGTAACTTACATTGGGTATTTTACCATACCATAGCTCATAAGGTGTCTTCTTTGTGTCCTTCTTTAATTGTACTCTATTAAGTGTGTAGACAACAGTATTGATAGCTTCCCTCTAGAAGATTTGGGTTATGCCTTTCTCTATCATCAGTGTTCTAGCACAATCAACTATTGATCTGTTCCTTCTCTCAGTAATCTCATTTTGCTGTGGTGTTCTTGGTGCAGAAACTTGCCTTTTTATACCATGCTCATTACAGAAATTAGTGAATTCATCTAATATAAATTCTCCTCCTCTATCTGACCTCAAGCATTTAAAATCCTTACTACTTTGTTTATCTACCATAGCCTTATACCATTTAAACATCTTGATTGCTTCAGATTTATCTTTAAGAAACATGTTTGTCATCATTCTAGAGTAATCATCAACAAAGAGAATAAAATATCTATCTCCATAATAACTCTTTGTCCTCATTGGTCCACATAAATCAGTATGGTTTTGATTTTGGTAGAATACCCTAGAAAAATACCTTCATCACTTTTGGTGTCGAGCTTTCCATTTCTATTATCTTTTAAGACATAACATTGACTACCAAAAATTTTGAAGTAACTTACATTGGGTGTTTTACCATACCATTGCTCATAAGGAGTCTTCTTTGAGTCCTTTCTCAATTGTACTCTATTAAGTGTATAGACAACAGTGCTAATAGCTTCTCTCCAGAATATTTGGTTGATTTCCTTCTCTATCATCAGTGTTCTTGCACAATCAATTATTGATTTGTTCCTTCTTTCAACAATCCCATTTTGCTGTGGTGTTCTTGGTGCAAAAACCTATCTTTTTATACCATACTCATTAAAAAAATTAGTGAATTCATTTGATATAAATTATCCTCCTCTATCTGATCTCAAAAATTTCAGATCCTTACCACTTTGTTTCTCTACCATATCTTTATACCATTTAAACATATTGAATGCTTCAGATTTATCTTTAAGAAACATGTCTATCATCATTCTAGAGTAATCATCAACAAAGAGAATAAAATATCTATCTCCATAATAACTCTTTATCCTCATTGGTCCACATAAATCAGTATGGACTAATTCTAGAATGTCATCAGATGTATGGGT
>MU224719.1:2377771-2392190 GCA_018584345.1 Thuja plicata
GGGTGAATCAGTGGCTTCAAAAATTTATCCTTCAAAAATCAACCACCAATCAAATAAACCTCAAATTATTAAGTCCCTACAAGATGCATGCTATGAAATAATTATAATGAATGACTGTCTGTCGGTTTTACTTGTATGTTCTTATTCTCCTTGATTATCGATAACCAGTATGACTATTTACCAAAACTCAGTAAATAAGCAGAGTATACTGATCAACCCAGTGTTAACTATGTCAAATACAAAACAATAAAGAAATGAATCATACACACATAACACATGAATTTTTAACATGGAAACCCTATTAAGGGAAAAACCATTGGGACCGGTACCCCAAATTTTCACTCTTCTAAAGTGAGCCCTATTAGAAGCCAACCCTTTTAAAGGTTATAAACACACTGTTAAGTGTGACCTTGTTAGAGGATTTTATACATAGAGGTTGTCACTTAGTATCGGGCATCTATTGCTACCATCCTTGAATCATCCTCCTTCTTAGACTGTTAATAGGTATCAAGAAATTCCAATTCTACTTTCATGAATCAACCTTTTTGGCACTCCTTGGGATGTACCTCAATATATAGAAGATTGTTAAGTTCTTCTCTATTAAGAGACTTGATGCTTCAATGGTTAAACTAAAACACTATGACCTATTTCTAATGCAACTTTGAATTGCAGATTTTCAGATCTATTTAAGTACATTAACTCTCTAATCAATGTATCAATTAAACTCTTTGTGCTCCACACTTTCTGATCTGTGAAGCTGTGCTTCACTGTTCATTAGTGTCTGCAGAATTCTTTAGCTCTCCTTCATCTTGATTGATCAGGACTGTATGAAGTTCTTCTTTACCAGTTTCTCTTTAGCATCCTCTTTTCATTCACTCCCCTTAATCCCATTTCTGTAAATGTGATGTTTTAAAAATGAATTAAGCTTGTCTCTTATATAGACATGATTTTCACTATTTCTTGATTCTTGATTCTTGGCATGAAAAATAATCCAGCCTATTTTATTTAAAGCATAACTCCTGATTTATCTCATAGTTATCTTCTTGCCAACTGTACAAATCTTCTTTAAATCAATTACTTAACTCTGGTAGAATAAAACAAAGAAAACAACCATTTAAGTCTATCTTTAGCTCTTTCCAGCTAGATATTTTTTTATTTTCAAAACTCTCTGTTCCGTCGGTCAATTCTTCAGTTAGTTGTCATTGACAACTGACAGTTTCATTGGCATGACTCCAGTTAGCTTTAGGATCTCCGTCCATTGGGAATCATTAGATTTTTACTCATCAGACAACTCTATTTTTAGCTTATTGGGCATTTTGTGGTTTTGCTTCATCAAGCAACACTGTCTTCTACTCGTTGGATATCACTGTGACTTTTCTTCTTTGCCTTTACCGATGGTGTGCACTCCATCAGTGTTATATGTCACTTAGTGAATACTTGACAATTATGCATTGCTGAAAGAATAACATTTGTTCTATTGATTCTCTGAAGTGTTTGGCATTATGTACATGATTGTACATATGATATCAAGTTGACATCAATGAAAATACAAACCATTAACTGATTTAATGCTTTGCATTATCTTCAACTTAACATTATCAAACATTCAATCAGTTACATGTCATCACTACCCTCTAATCTTAGCCATTCATATTTTAACCTCTTAATCTCAACCCTAATTTTAATGACTTATATGAAAGATCATCTCTCTTCCTCATTTGAAGCTGAATGGGAAATGTATTGAGAAATCCTAACAACTTTGCATTCTTGTGATCTTGCATACTTTGTGATCTTTGAGAGCCATGTCTATTATCATACCAACATTATCATCCTATCATCATCCTCATAGCATCATATTTATATTACCATTATCACTATCCCTACATCAATAAACCAAGCTCCATTATTTCACAACCTCTTGTGTGTGTGTGCTAAAAAATATGAGAGCACCAACATTTCCATTACAAGATCTTGGAATATAAGAGGACAATAGAGTCAAACATCTCTTGAGTGTGTTTGATATGCTTGTTTTTTTATTTCATGTTTATGCATTCTTGAAGAAGAGCTCTACTAATATGATGTTGGTTTCATTTGTGAATCTTTGGTTATGGTTGGGCTTGTTAGGTGATGAACTATAATTGATTGAATGTTTGAAGATGTTAAGTTAATGATCATGCAAGGCATTAAATTAGTTAATGTATTGTATTGTCATTGATGTCAACTTGATATAATTTGTATAGTCATGGACATACACCAAAGAATTCAAAGAACTAATGAATCAAAGGCTATGCTATCAGTAATGCATATAAGTCAAGTATTCACAAAGTGACTGTATACACCGACATAGTGCACATTGATGGATAGAGTAAAAGAGCAAAGTCACAGTGTTACCTGACGAGAAAATGCACAATATTACCGATGAGAAAAGTCATAGTGTTTCCCATCGAGCAAAGCACAGAGTAACCTGACAGACAAAATTATAGTGTTGTCCAATGGACGGAGACCCTGAAGACAAATGAAGTCACATCGATCGAACAATCAGTTATCACTGATGACTAACTGAAGTATTGACCGACAGAACGAAGAGTTCAGAAATGACAAAATGCTTAGCTGTCAAGAGCTAACAATAGACTTAACTGATACTTATCATTGTTTTAATCGACAAGATAAAGCTGGAGATAAGTAAAGGATTTAAAGCTACTTTGTTTAGTTGGCAAGAAGATCTCTATGAGATAAAACTTGAGTTTTGATTTAAATCTAATTGGCGAGAATTGTGGATCACGCCAAGATAAAGAAAGCCAAGAAATGGGGAAATCATGTCTATAAAGAGACAACCCAATTCATTATTAATTATGGGGTGAAGAGAAGAGAAAATAGATGTTGAAGAGATTCTGAAGGAGAAGTCTTCATTCAAACCTGATCAACAAGCTGAGGAAAGAGCTAGATTCTACAAACACCGACAAACAGTGAAACAACATGACAAAGCAGAATAGTGTGGAGAAAAGGTATTGAATTGATTATATTGATCAGAGAGGTAATGCACTTACAGTAGATCTAAAAATATTTAATTCATGTTGTATGTGTGAGCAGATCACTTTAGAGTTTTAGTTTAACCATTGAAGCATCAAGTCTCTTAACTGAGCAGGACTTAAAAGTCTTTTACAATTGAGATACATCCCAAGGAGTATCAAAAAGTTTGATCATAGAAAGTAGCATTGGATATGCACGATACCTATTGATAGGCCAAGTGAGTGTTTGATCAAGGATGGTAGCATTAGATGCCAGATACTAGGTGACAAACTATCTTTTAAATCCTCTAACAAGGTCACACCTAACAGTGTTTTTGTAACCTTTAACATGGTTGGCTCTTACGAGCTCACTTCAGAAGAGTGAAAATTTGGGGTATCGGTCACAGTGGTTTTTCTCTTAACAAGGTTTCCACTTTAAAAATCCATGTGTTATGTGTTTATGTTTCATTTCTTTACTATTTTTCATTTCACATAAGATATTATGGATTTATCGATATACACTAGTTATTTATTGTGTTTCGGTAAATAGAAGACTACTTATCGGTAAACATACATAAGAAGGTTTTACAAAGCATTCCAACAAGTAGTAATTTGTTAAAAGTATTTCAAGGCATTCATCTTGTAGGATTGAATATAACTAGAGGCTCAAAATTGGTAATAAGTTTTAAAGGGTTGATTTAAGGATTAATTTTTGAGGCCACTGATTCACCCCCCCTCTCAGTTATTACTAACAGTTAGGGTTCACAAATAGGTAGTACAATTTCATCATTGTCAATAAGAATGAGATGTGTTGAAATGAGCTAAAAGAGATGCCTTATATAGGGTTCTTAATATATATTTTTCATTTAGGTTATCCCACAATAGTCAGAATCCCATATCAATGATAAGTATAAGAATACTGGTCATTATCCTCCAAAAAATTAGCCTATAATAAGGGGGTCAAACACTATCAATTATTGATATAGTTTGTGGTTACCAAAATAGTTTGATCATTCTTGGATCAAAATTTGAGGGTAGAAATATGTTGAATAGCCCCGAATAATTGAGAGGGGGGTGGGATGAATTAAGTATTCCAAGATTTTTTTAAACTTAATTTATTCAACAGTAGTGTTAATCCAATCATATATTAAAATAGTAATAAACATGAAATCATATAGGAAACACCATAAAAAAATAACACCAGATATACATAGAAAACTCAAGGGAAAAACTACGAAGAAGTTAATTCTCATGAATATAAACACCAGTTAGGGTGGCATCAAGTAAGGTGATTTTTAAAATGAAGGATCAGTGCTAAAATGCTTACTAGAGGTAGGCTTACTATTGGTCGGGCTAACTGCCCTAAATACACAATTCATCTATCATAGATGAATGCCAACTAACCACTAAAAGAAATAATAAGGAAATCCACCACTACAATAACAATCATCAACTACAACACAAGAATTACAATATGCTAACTTTGGTTGCACACTTTCACATACTAAATTTCTTCTTCTCAAGTTCACATTATTTGTGCATACTCACATCAAATATATTCATCCTTTACATATACCATTCTATACTTCCATATCCAATCATGTCAGAAAAGAACAATATTCAATCATAAATCTACAAAGTAATCCAAATACATTTTGAAATAGGTTCCCATAAGTCATTCTTGCGGTGGAAGGAATGAAATATGGACGAAACCAAAATATCCTTTCTCAATACAACATGCTACCCATATACCTTGATATTCAGTGCCAAAGAATAGAACATACATGTTACAATGTACAATATATTTCCAAGCATAATCACCAATGGCTAGATTGGTTCAGACCCAAGAGAATGTATCTTAGTATGTTACAACATGAATGGGATGAGAAAAAACACTAGATCAATATAGCACATCATTCGGAGTAGGCCAATTATGGATCACCAAATCCAAATAGAACCTTAACTAATCTAACAAAATATGTTGATATCAATGACAACCATTAATGAAAACATCAAAAAACAATTATCACATTCCAACAATTTCCCCCTTTTTCATTCATGGAAAGATTCATCAATGACAAAGAAAAGAAAACAAATAGATATCAATAATTAATTCCTCTCTCTTTATCCCCCTTTGACAATAATGACAAAGAGAAAAAATCCCCCTGAAATTTTTTCTCTTCTCCCCCAAAGAGGAAGCCACCAAGAATTGATCCAAAAAAGGAATAACCATATAATACCCAGGAACAATGCACACCCTCATGTACATTAGTTCTGACTCAGATGAGGCAGAAACTCCAATATCTTCTTGAAATATTCAAAAGTTCCCTTGCACATAGTTTTGTGAAAATAACTGCAATCTTCTCTTTTATAGGTACATACTCAAGTCTTACTTCATTGTCTAAAGCCTCATCTCTCAATAAATGATATCTAATGGATATATGTTTTTTTCTAGACTATTGTACCCAATTTTTGGAAATGTTTATGTCACTCATATTATTACACATAATTGAGATTATTTCATCAAATAATATGTCAATAAACATCAATGTTTGTTTCATCCATAGTACCTATGTGCAATAAGAAGATGCTACAATATATTCAACTTCAATAGGAGATAAAGATAGAGAATCATATTTCTTACTTGAGCATGCGACCAACTGGGAGCCAAGAAAATAAGCTCCACTACTAGTAATCCTTTTTTTATCAACACAAATGACTCAAAGTAAAATATTACCATAATCCAAACTCTTCAATTCCTTTCAAATATTTGAAAATCCTTTTTACTGCAACACCATGTGATTCCTTTAGTTCTTGCTGAAATCTGACTATTAAACAAACAACATACATAATATATGGTCTAGTAGTATCCCAATACAAAAACATCCAATCATTGATCTATACTTAATTGCATCAGATTTGGGTAAATCATCATCTTTTTTCAACTTACTAATTATTACTAAAAAATGCATGCAAAATATGAAATTTAATCAAGCCCGACCATAAGCAAAGAAATCATAAGAATTCAATCATCGTCCAAGAGGACACGACTTCATGAAAATAAAAAAAACATGTTAGGAAAAAAACCATCAAAATTCCTTCATGAAATGATTGATTCTCTTATCCTCCTATCAACCGAGATCTTATTTAGGAATGTAATGTGGGTGTCCTTAGTTTTGCAATACAAATCACCAAAGGCTATGGTGAATGGAGATGGTTGATTATGACAGTGATGATAGATTTATGTTGATAGTAGCAAGATAGAAATATGATAAGGATATGATAGCAATATATCAATATGATTGTATGATTAGATAGGAAAGATAAGCTTGGGTGAGATTAGATTACATTAGGGATTGGGCCTTCAAAATGAGAAGAAAATGTCTTTTATAGAAACCTCATGAAAATCAACGGTTGAGAGTAAGAGGTGATAAAGGAGTGGTTAAGATTAAAATGGTAGATAGGGTTTTGGTAGGAGTGAATGAGATTAACAGGTTAAATAAGTGAGTGGTTATGAAAAAAAGGTGGAAGAGATATGTTGACTTTTGAAGGTGCATTTAACCTCACCACAAGCTAAATGGAAAATGTCCAATAAAGAGATGAATGAAAAGTGGCGCAAGGGGATAAATTTTAGGAGTTGATCCATGTGAATAGAGGAGGTGATTGGATATAATGGAAAGAGTAGGATTAATGAATTTATAAAATAAAAAAAGGTTTTTATTTAATAAATAGAAGAAAAAGGCTTAATTAAATAAATAATAATAATTTTTTTATTTTTGGATAGAAGAGGCTAATACATTATTTAATAAATAATAAACATTTATTTAAATAATAGTAGAAGAGGCTAATGAATTAATTAAATTTAAACATAAGTGCCTATTTAATTAATAGTTGAATTTTGTTGGTTTTATGCAGACATTTGTAGGTGTCTACATTTTGCCCCTCTTTGAAATAGTGCAACTTGTAGCATTGTTTCAAAGAAAAATAAGTGTTTGTTAATTCTTGCAAAAAACATTATTGCTAATATATGCCCCAGTTTGACCTAGTAGTGATTGAGTTTGATTGGGTAATTATTGGTAGGATATGCCCCCTTGAGAGATTGTGCGAGATATTTGAAGGACAATCTCTCGAAAGATCATGGGAAGGATTTGATGATGTTGCATGATTGGTTAAGCTGCAAGAAATGAAAGGGTATTGTAATAATAAAATGATAAGCTAAAAATTTGATAAGTATAATTGACCAAATGATGGAAATGACTAGGATAATTGGATGGATGAGCTGATTGGGCTAGTTGATAGTTGATTGAGTTGATAAGGCTAGTTGATAGCTAATAAGGACTAATAAAGCTTGTTTATATTTGATTGTGTAGATTAGGATTGGTTGGAAGTTGTAGGAAGTAGTGTGGAATAATATAGAGTGATCATATAATAGTTTAGGGTTGGTTGGGAAGGCTTAGGGATGTTTTGAAATGGTTTAGGGAATGCAGGAAGTGATTAAGGTTGAGTAGGGTCAATAGGAGTGATTTGGATAGAGGGAACGAGTAAAGGTAGTTAGGGGTAGCATGAGAGGACATCACTTGGAGGTAAGGGTGGGAGAATGATATTGATATGGTTGTGGAAAATTTAGGGTCATTTTGATAATGTTTAGGGATGATCAAAAGTATTGCGATAAGGGTTAAATGGGACAAAAAAGGGCATAGTAAGGAAATTATGTTGAGGGGATGACTGTGTTGGCATACCGGCGAATAGTATCAGGATGAGGGGTATTGAGATTATGCAGAGACAAAATTGAAGCATTTAGGGAAGGTTCATATAGTTTAGGGTCAAGTTTGATAGGTTTTAGGCCAATCTTTGATCATAGATAATAAATTTGATCATATGGTTGTAGGGTGATGCCCTAGTAAATTGATGTTGATTGATAAGCTAATTGATCTGATATTGATAGGCTCAACATGTACTAGTATGGAGGTTATGATAAAGTGATGAACAAGTCATGATGGATGATGAAAGAGGATATGAGAAATGATGAGATATAGATGAAAAAGTGGATGAGACTTTTGTGTTTTTATAGGTGCTATATCATCATTGATCTTATTATGGAAATTGGATGTACTCATCAGGATATAGAGTGGATCCAAATGAATTGACATATCAATTTTGTGGAGAAAGACACATTAGACAGTAAAAGGCATTCCCTAGTTCACATGTGATCCATACGTCCTTGATGACTCTTACATAGTCATGTCTTAAGACAAATCAACATGTTACTAAGGAATAATCCACAAGAAACAAACAAGTGAACATGCACCATCATGGCCTCTCTAGTCAAAGACATCCCAACAAGACTAAAAGACATGTCACCAAAGATAAAATAAAAAATTAATCAAAGATATCAAACAAACAACCATCATGCATTCATGTATAAATGATTCTTGTCATAGTTGATGTGATTGTTTTGATAAGTTGATAAATGATCAAGATGCTTGGTTTCAGGAAGGATTCATCCTAGATAAGACAATTGATTGATCATGATGGTGTCTAGTGAAGACAAAAGATAGTCTAATGAAGACTAATGATCACATGACTACAAGCTAGCTGGGTACGATGTTGAATGGTTCTAATTTTGTTAAGCGCAACACTATGATTAGTTTATTGTATATTTTTGAGATTTTATGATTTTTTTTTATTTTTAAATATTTAATGATTTTATGGATTTTTGAAAAGATTTATATTTTTTTGGATTTTTAAGATATCTTTTTTTTGGATTTCAAAAATTTAATTATTTTTTGGATTTTTTTCAGGACTTTTCATGATTTTTTATGTTTTTGATAATTTTTTTTTTGGATTTTTTTGGATTTTATGATTCTTTATGATTTTCATGATTTGTTAGAATTTTTTATGATTTTTCATTTTTCATTGATTCTCAAGAAAGATTGTCTTTGTTTGTCCATAATGTGTAGAAAGGTGTAGGGAATTATGAATAGAGGGATTAAATGATGGTCTAGAAATGAATAAGTGAAGGATGAAAGAAGTGTATGTGATCCTCAAGGATATTCTCATTCTAATTACCCAAGCTAATGGATTGAGATATGATAGTTTAGGCTAATGAAATGGTGCATTTGGATATGACAATGTAGGATAAAGATGTGATGTCAACATTGTAGGGTAATGACATGATGCATTGAAAGGCATGTTGCCGCAGTCATGGCAGGAGTTTCCCTAATAGAGATGGTCCAACCATGCAACTAGAGTCAACATAGCAGAAACAACCAACCCATAAACAATAATAAACAATCAAGATGCTAATAAATATCTTCACACTATCATAGAATCAAGTATTTACATCACATCTACTTGAAACATGTAGATTATAAGCTTTTGACATACATTCCTGATTACAAAAGAAATCTAGACCTAAACCCTAATTCTAACCTCCAAGTTTATCCTCCTTATGCACCTCACTACTACCCCTAAACAAAGATAATATGACTCAATATATAGAGCCTTCACAACACATATGTTTGTCAGATCAGTTACATTTTTTAGGAATAAGAAAATGTAATATAGAAATATAGGTCAGGACCCAAATTAGAAATATCTTATCGCTAATATGTAGAAATGATGAACAATCCAAGAGAGACATTGAACAAAGAACTATGAACATTAGGATATGATTCACCAAGCTTCACCGATAGGGAATTGCTTCGTGAGATCGAAAAAACTCCAACAGACCGTTAGAACATGAATAAAATTTTGAACTAACCATGAATCTCAAATATCTCAACAACAAAGTATCCAATTGAGGTGCGAACCCAGACATAGGTAAAAATTGATGTCTAGAATAAACCCCCAGGTTTGTAGTAGCAAATGATCCAAAACAAAGGAACACCACTAGAAACACAAAACAACTAACATAAACTAAGCAAAGAAAAAACTAAAAGGGAAATATTTTTGGGTGATGTAATATTTCCAATAAACCAAGGATTCTCCTGCATCAGACACCCTAGGTGAGAATAAAATATTCCATAAGAGAAACTTATGAATATTTGATAGGATTTGTGACATAAATTCCATGCTCATTCTTCATCCAAACATACCCCTTATTTGCAACTCTCTATCTCTACACCTATGCACTCTCTTTTGTCATATCCATCAATCCACTTTTCTTTGCACTCACTCTTTCATATCTCATATCAATATCAGAACTCTGACCACTACCTCTTTTCCTTCACCTAACTAAATTAACTTCATTACAAGTTTGATCAATAATCAAGGTATTTTGTTGCTTCACTTTACCCTTCTTATAGTCTGATACCAACTTGTTCTCTTCAGATCTACCTTCAAGATCCTTTTTCCAATCCATACCAACTCCTGGGTTTTGCTTCTCTGAATAGTAACTCCCATGCTCAAATTATTTCCACTTCTTCCCTCTTCCTCCTTCAAATGAACCAAATTAAATCTCTTCCCATCCTTCTCTATTGTGACCAAGTTTCTTCTGCAATCATGAATAGACCCTGTATCAAATTTCCAAGGTATTCCTAATAGAACATGACAAATACTCATAGATATGACATCACACAACACCTCATCTCTGTAAGATCCAATTCTAAAGTTTACCAAAAATATTCTTTCACCTCCACCATGTGTTCGTATGAAAACCAAATTATCCCACAAGGACAAGGATGTTTAAACATCTTCAATCCAATATTCTGCACCATCTCTTTTGATCTTGCATTATCTGTACTACCACAGTCCATAACAACCTTACAACATTTACCTCCTGATATGCATACAATCCTAAAAAAATTCATTCCTTGCATTTTTTTATCTTCCTTCTTACTCAAAATGATTCTCCTAAGCATAAGAGGCTCTCCCATCTTATGTCTGGCCATGTTCTCCTCAATTTCATCAGTATCTTGCTCCTCATGTGCCACAAGATTCTATTTTCCAATTTTCTTATTAGATCCTTCAGAACATTGAAAATCTCTATGTCCTATGCCACTACATTTGAAAAAAGTACCTTTTAATTATTTACTACCACTTCCCCTCCTAAGAGTCTTTTGATCAAGTTCTACCTCAAGGGTTTGCTTCTCTTTTCCATTTCTACTCAATTTCTTCTCCTTTCCTCTAGGATTTATCTATCTCCTCTTCAAATTATCTTCTACCCTCAATGCATATTGATAAGTATACTCAACTGTATAAATTATAAACATACTTATCTCATCTTGAATATTTAATCTCATATCATTAACATATCTAGCCACCTTCTCCTTAGATACCTCTTGATGTCCAGATATTATTATCATCTTATAAAACTCATCGGTGTATACCCTCACACTCATGTCCATCTACTTTAAGTTTTGCAACTTCTTGAACAATTCTAATTCATAATCTTTAAGAATGAATTTAGCCTTCAATCTAGAAACCATCACCCTCCATCTAGTGATTTTCATTTCACCATGTTCCTCCCTATCTTTCTGCAATTATTTCCACCATAAGGCAACATGACCCTTCAACTTAGTCTTTTCTAATCTAACCCTCTATGGATCTTTGATATATTCGAGCTCAAAGTAATCTTATAGTTCACCAATCCAATCTATCAAATCCTGAGGATGCAATGAACCAGAGAAATTAGAAACCTCCATTCTATGACTTTTACTTACTTGTGTCATAGCCCTCAATAATATTTCTTCATCTACAAAGATCACAACATCTAGAGTCACAAGATCTTCAACAAATTCCTCATATTCTTCTTCTGTCTCAAGATTCCTTCAGAATCTAGTCAATACATTTTAGATCTTAGTCCTCATTTGATCATTTCTAAATTCCTCCACCATTTGTTCTAATATTATATGGTTCATTATTCTAGGAGACATCCTTCCAATCTTCAGGTGCAAGTGTCTCAATTTCAACATTTTGATTATAAGGTGATAATTGCCTCTCCAATTGGCAATCTACCAGACACACATGCAACTTGCCTCCAAATCAGCGATATGTTCACCCTTGGTATGCTTTCAAGAGTCCAAATAAAGTTCTCAACTAGAAAAAATCTCCTCTGTGATCTTGTTGCACAAGTCTATGGTCCAAATTCACACTCTTCCACCCCACAACAAACACATCTAGGGCTTCACAAGATCAGGAACTTGATCTTATAACATAGGAACATCAACCTTGCTCTGATGCCATTTGACATAGTCATGGTAGGATTTTCCCTAATGGAGATGGTCCAACCATGAAACAAGAGTCAACATAGCAGAAAAAACCAACTCAAAAACAAGAATAGAGAATCAAGATGCTAAAATAGATCTTCACATTAACATAGAATCAAGTATTTACATCACATCTACTTGTAGCATGTAGATTATAAGCTTTTGAAATACATGCCTAATTACAACAAAAATCTAGACCTAAACCCTAATGCTAACCTCCAAGGTTATCCTCCTTATGCACCTCACTACTGCCCCTAAACAAAGATCAAATGCCTCAATATATAGAGCCTTTGTAACACATATGTCGGCCAGATTAGCTACATTTTCCAAGAATAAGAAAATACAATATAGAAATATAGGTCATGACCCAAATTAGAAAGATCTTATTAGTAAGATGTAGAAATGAAGTGCGATCCAAGAGAGACATTGGCCAAAGATCCATGAACATTGGGATATGAGTCACCAAACTTTGTCGATTGGGAATTACTTTGCAAGATTGAAAAAACTCCAATAGGCTGTTAGAACATGAAGAATATTCTGAACTGGCCATGAATCTTGAATATGTCAACAGTGAAGTATCCAATTCAGGTGCAAACCCAGACATAGGTAAAACAAGATTTCTAGAACAAACCCTCAGGTTTGTAGTAGAAAATGATCCAAAACAAAGGAATGCCATCAGAAACACAGAACAACTAACAAAGACTAAACTAAGAATAAACTAAAAGGGAAATATTTTTGGGTGATGCAAGATTGCCAACGGCCCAAGAATGCTCCTGCATCATATGTGAGGTCCAAAGGAAAGGACATGTCAAGAGGCCTTTGAAAACATGATTTTAATTATATGTCCTTAGTTATGATCAAGACCAAGGGGTAGATTTGGGTAAAATGGAGGTCCAAGGTGATAATGGATGATGAAAGAAACAAGTAGATGGTTTAGGATAATTTTGAAATGGTTTAAGAGAAGAAAGGTCATGATAAGGGATGATGGAAGAAATCCAGTGGGTAAGCTAATGAAAAGGATAATGGATAGTGTAATAGATATGGGTAAGATAGAGATAAAAGGATGCATGATGCTCGTGGATATTCTCAACCTTTTTAAGATTAAAGGTGTAAAAGGGATATGAAAGTAGAAGGGATAAATGAGGGATAATGAAGGGTGAGGGATATTAGAGGGTGTAGTGGATAAGGTAGCATAAGAAAAGCTTTCCCCCAAGTGTATACTGTAAATAGATTAAACATGATGCATGTTTTTTAAGGTTTTCATCATTTTACTTTCCCAAGGCACCACAAGAAGTGGTTTTCAACATAGGATGAATTATTTTTCTTTACTTTTTTTTGAATATTTTGACTTTTTGGAAGATAATGAATGCATGATAGAAGATTAAGGAAGGAATCAAGCATCTTTTCCTTTGGATATTTCCCCTTGAAAGATATACAATAATAGACCATGACTATTTAAGATATGCTCAAAGATGTTGATAGGGTGATGGTAAAGGGATATAAAATGGATTAATAAGATTAAAAGTGGTAACACTTTTATGAAAAGGATTGGATAAGAGGGATGGAAGGATAGATTATAGGTGTTGGATAATGGATATGGAGTTGGAAGATTCATGTAGAGTTAGAGAGAAGTGTTGGAAAGATCAACATCGACACACACCTTGAAGGGTGGTGGAATGATGGAGAAAAAGTGGATATTGAAGTTTAATATTTTGATGGAGGAAAAGATGGGGATTTTGGGACATAAGGGCCCACAATGAAACCTACGTACATCAAAAGAATGTGATTTTAAATTTGACAGTCTAGAGGCCTTTGTAGGAAGCCAATATCCTCGCAGGGTGACGGTTGGATGACTGTCAAATTTAATATATCTATGTCGAGCGGAGGTGGTGGTGGAGCTAGGAGGAGGCTGAGCATAGGTGGTGTTGCACAAGAAGAGTAGGGAGAAGCGTGAGCAGAGGAGGAGCACAAGTGGAGGAGGAGCACGGGTGGAGAGAGAAAGGGTGGTGGAGAGAAGCAGCATGGAGGGCAGAGGGAGCGGAGGGTGAGAGGTGCAGAGAGGTGGGGAGGGAGAGGAGAGGAGATGACATAGTAGAGGAGGTGGAGAGAGGTAGCACAATAGAGGAGGAGGAATTCAACATAGGAGGTAGCACGGGGGTGGTAGAGTGGAGGGTGGGGCTACAAAGGGAGGTGGGGAGGGAG
>MU224719.1:2409650-2443541 GCA_018584345.1 Thuja plicata
TATATATATATAAGTGTTACAAAAATAATTTTGAAAAAAAAAGAGTCAGTTGTAACTGAGTCATAGAGCTATTGTCAAAACCCAAGAAAGTACCCAAGCATATGGTAAGGGGGAGTTTTGACTCAGAAGTTTGAGCATTTTTTGAACACCATAAGTGTTTTTGGTCACTAATGCCAAAGGGGGAGATTGATGAACTTATGGCAAGATTGATGCATGAGCATCTTGGGTCATTGGCAATCCTGCACAGCCAAAAAGATGTTTTGCTTTTAGTTCTTTTATTTTTGTTCTCTGTCGCTCAGGTTCTGTTGCTCGGGCATGCTTGTTTCCTGGTGCTTGGTTATGCTTTACCGATGGGTTTTAGTGATGTCTTTACAGACATGTTTTGGTGATGCCTTTACCGATAGGTTTTATGATGCTCAGGAATGCTTTACCGACGGGTTGCTGATTTTTGATAACCATCTGCCCGAGACTGTTATTTTGGGAGTTGGATCTTTGGGCTGACTTCTTCAGTTAATTCCAATGACTTAATTTATTTGGGGTCTCTCATTGGGATCTGTGTGGACCTAAATCTGGGTCTCCCTCATGGATTTGACTGCCAACCTCTTGTGGTGGACTCTTGTATATATTTGGTTGTATGTTCTTAGTTTAGGGATGATTCTTAGAGAAAGAAAGAGAATGTTTAGATATTGAGATCGATGGTATGTGATCTTTTTTGTATGAAGATCTTATTTTAATTCATTGAATATATGGCCAAAATCAGGAAGGCCTTACAACCTGACATGTAATGATTTTGATCAAGTTAATATAAAGGATCTCTATGCTTTCTTCTCTCACTCTATTGTTTGGCTTCCACATTGTGTCTGCAAGCTGGTTTGGTAGCTGGGAGTGCCCTTGGCCCCTCCTACTGACCCTCCTTGCGTCAGGTGGTATCAGAGCATGGTGAGATCTAGTTTCTTCTTGAAATGCTAACCCTAGTTGGTATTGTTGTGGGGTAGTAGATTGCAATCTGACCTACAATTGCAGAGGGAATCAAGATGGTTCATGGGAGAGGAAATGTTGATCCAGGTCTAGCTGATATGCTTAGAAAGATGGCTACTAGATTGGAAGCTGTTGAGACAACCCAACACAGAGGAAGACATCTAGATGATGTTAGTGATGATAAAAATGAAGAGGTTCAAGGTGAAGCTGCACCTGCACATATGATGAATTAGGAAGAAGAGCGATTCTTGAGAGCCTTGACAAGTTTGAAATCCACACCTTAGTTCAATACTCCTGAGTATAGTAGAAAATTGGATTCTGATGAATTGATTGATTGGATAATAGAGATGGAAAAGTATTTTAAATATGAAAATGTGGCAGAGGATAAGAAGGTGAAGATTGCAAGCACAAAGCTGAAAGGTCATGCATCCCTATGGTGAGAACATCTACAATTGGATCAAAAGAAGAAGGGTAAAGACAAAATCAAGGTATGGGATAAGATGGTAAACAAATTGAAAGGAAAGTTTCTACCTTGTGATTATCAGATTAACCTGATTAGGAGAATGCAATGCTTGAAGCAGAAGGATAAATTTGTGAAAGACTATACTGAGGAATTCTACAGATTGGACATTAGATATGGACATGTTAAAGATGAAGTGGAAAGAATTGAAAGATACCTGAATGGCTTGAGCATTTCCATACAAGATGAAATCAGTTTGGTCAAGATGGAAAGAATTGAGGAGGCATACCAATTTTCCCTAAAAGATAAAGAAAAGATGAACAGAAGATATGAACAAAGACAAAGAGGCAGAGGTGGTAAATTCCCTAGAGGAAGAGGTAGATCCCATTATGAAAACAACAGATTTGAACCAGACAATTCAATTCCGGACACATCTCAAGATAAAGGAAAGACTGAATGGAAAGGTGGAAATTCATACCGAGGAAGAGGAAATTACTCCAGAGGTGGATATAGCAAAAAGGGATTCCAAGTTACTTGTTACAATTGTGGTGAAGAAGGACATAAATCTTTTGAATGTACACATACAAGAAAGAAAGGTAGTAGTAGAATAAATGCATTGGTACAAGAGGAGTCACCAAATGAAGCTAAAAAGGAAGAAATTTCATGATCTAAAGGATACTATGGAGTGAGAAGGATAAGCAAGATTTGATCAGGAAAAGTTTGTTGAAAACCAGATGTAGAGTTGCAGACAAAGTTTGGAAAGTGATTGTTGACAGTGGAAGCTTAGAGAATTGGGCATATGAGGAAATGCTTGCAAATTTGCAGTTGGAGAGGATGAAACATCCAAAGCCCTATCATATCTCATGAAGGATGATCATACATTAATGGTGAGTGAATAATGTTTTGTGAATCTGAAAATTGGGAAGTATTATGATAAGGTGTTGTGTGTGCCTATGGATTGTTGTCATATTTTGTTGGGTAGACCTTGGCAATATGATAGACATGCTATACATGATATAAGGTTGAATAGATATTCTTTTCAGGTTGATGGTAAGAAGAAAGTTTTGTTACCTTTGATTGAAGAATCTGTTGGTGAGATATGTACATCTATGAAATTTTGTCTGATGGAAGGTAGACAGTTTGTTAAAGATTTGAAAAGAAATGATATTTTTCATGCTTTGATTCCTAACAAACCAAGTAAGAATACATAAGATGACATTCCTACAGAAGTTGGAAAGTTTCTCACTGAGTACAAGGAGATAATTTTAGATAATGTACCTAATGGTTTTTCACCAATGAGAGATATCAGTCACTATATGGATCTGATTCTTGGAGCTTGTTTACCAAACAAAGCCCTACATCGGTTAACACCAACTGAGAATGAAGAACTTAACCAAAAATTTCATGAATTGTTGAACAAAGGCTTGATCCGAGAAATTTTGAGTCCATGTGCAGTACCTGCTGTATTGGCACCTAAGAAGAATGGAGAATGGAGAATGTGCACTAATTCCAGAGCAATCAATAAGATCACAGTGAAGTATAGGTTTCCTATACCGAGAATGGATGACATAATGGATTGTTTGAGTGGAGCAAGATATTTTACCAAAATTGATTTGAAAAGTGGATATCATCAGATCAGAATTAGAGAAGATGATGACTGGAAGACTGCTTTCAAGACAAAGGAAGGTTTGTATGAGTGGTTGGTTATGCCTTTTGGTTTAACTAATGCACACAACACTTTTATGAGGTTAATGATTGAAGTTTTGAAGAAATTCCTAAACAAGTGTGTGATTGTATATTTGGATGTCATTCTAATTTTCAGTAAGACTAGAGAAGAGCATTTGATGCATATAAGACAAGTGTTATAGAGATTGAAAGAGGAAAAGTTGCTAATAAATCTGAAGAAGTGTTCCTTCATGAAAGAAGAACTTGTGTATTTGGGTTTTGTGATTTTAGATGATGGTTTGAAGATGGACCTAGAGAAGGCTGAAGCTATACTAAACTGGCCTACACCTGAAAATGTCATGGAGGTAAGATCATTTCATGGATTGGAAAGTTTTTACAGGAAGTTTATCATAAATTTTAGTTCTATTTATAATGCTACGACTGAAACAATGAGAGGAGACAAAAGAGAATTCAAATAGACACATGGAGGTGATAAGAGTTTTGAAGATTTGAAGCTAAAGGTTGTTGAATTACCTGTGCTAGCATTACCTGATTTCAATAAGGTATTTCAAGTTGAATGTGATTTAAGTGGAAGTGCAATTGGAGCTGTATTAACTCAAGTAGGTAAACATGTTTCTTTCTTTAGTGAAAATTTGATTGATGCAAAAATGAAATATTCTATCTATGATCAGGAGTTCTATACTATTGTACACGATATGAAGAAATGGAGACATTATTTGATGCCAAATGAATTTGTGTTATATACTGATCATAAGGATTTATAGTATTTGGGTAGTCAAAATAAACTAAATCAGAGACATATGAAATTGGTAGAATATTTGCAGAGCTTTACATTTGTGATTAAGCATAAGAGTGGAGTTTCTAATAGAGTTTATGATGCATTGAGTAGAAGGAGGTCATTATTGACTGAAATGAGAATTAAAGTTATTGTTTTTGATGACATGAAGAATTTGTATGAAAGTGATCCTGATTTTTCAGAGTAGTGGAGAATGTGTAGAGCACCTAATACAAATCAATCAAGTAAGTATGAAGGCTATTTCATTCAGGAAGATACATTGTTCAAAGGTATTCAACTATGTATACCAAGAGGATCAATGAGAACTAATTTGATTAAGGAGAAACATAGTAGTGGATTGGCTGGACATTTTGGTATTGATAAAATATTGAGTTTGCTGAAGGAGAGGTATTTTTGGCCTCAGTTGTATAAGGATGTTCAGAAATTTGTAAGAAGTTGTGGAGTCTGTCAAGTTGCAAAAGGAGTGAGTCAGAACACTAGTTTGTATACACCTATTGCTATTCCTGAGAAACGTTGGAGTGATATCAGCATGGATTTTGTTCTTGGCTTACCTAGGAAAACAAGAGGTAATGATTCCATATTTGTTGTTGTGGATAGATTTTCTTAGACGACACATTTTATACCATGTAAGAAAAAATCAGATGCAGTACACATAGCAGATATTTTCTTTAAGGAAATTTTTAGACTGCATGGATTACTGAAGAGTATCATCTCTGACCGAGACACTAAGTTTGTTAGCTATTTTTGGAGAACACTTTGGAAGAAGTTGGATACTGAGTTGAAGTTTAGTTCTACATTTCATCCATAGACTGATGGAAAAATAGAGGTTGTAAACTGAAGTTTAGGTAATTTGTTAAGATGATTAGTTGGAGACACACCAGCCAATTGGGATTTGATGTTGGCACAAGTAGAATTTTGTTACAATAGTTTAGTGAATAGAAGTACTGGAAAGACACCTTTTGAGATTGTTTATGGCACACAACTGAGAGGTATATCAGATTTGAGAGATATTGTTGGAGAAGAGAAAAGAAGTGTTGAAGCAGAGGAATTTGCAGAATTTATGAAGACTTTGCATGAAGATGTAAAACAGAAGCTAGAGAAAAGTAATTAGAAATACAAAGACAGTGAAAATAGATCAAGAAGACATAAAAAAATTGAATTTGGTGATGTAGTGATGGTTCATTTGAAGAAGGGAATATTTCCTATTGGAACATATGGTAACTGAAGATGAAGAAATTTGGTCCTAGTAAAATACTGAGAAGATTTGACAGTGGAAATGCTTATGAGGTTGAATTACCTGATGACATGGATATATCACCTATATTAAATATTTCAGACTTTTATGAATATCATGAACCTAATAAAGAAGTGAAAGTACCAAGTGATTATCCTAAGAAACAAATAGAAGAAGTTGAAAATATTCTAAAACAGAGAATTGACAGAAGTACAAGAGGGAAAGAATACATGGAGTATCTAGTGAAGTGGAAGAACAGACCAATTGAGGACTCATCTTGGATTTATCAATCTAAGTTGGATTCATTTTAGGATGGACCTGACAAATGATTCAGAGAATCATTTCTTGTAACCCTAGGAGTCTGATGCAGGAGCATCTTGGGTCATTGGAAATCCTGCACAACCGAAAAGATGTTTTTCTTTTAGTTCTTTTATTTTTGTTCTTTGTCGCTCAGGTTCTATTGCTCAGGTATGCTTGTTTCTTGTTGCTTGGTTATAATTTACCGATGGGTTTCAATGATGTCTTTACCAATGTGTTATGGTGATGCCTTTATCGACAGGTTTTCTGATGCTTGGGAATGCTTTACCGACGGGTTGCTGATTTACGGTAACCATCTACCCGAGACTGTTATTTTGGGAGTTGGATCTTTGGGTTGACTTCTTCAGTTAATTTTGATAGCTTAAATTATTTGGGGTCTCTCATTAGGATCCATGTAGGCTGAAATCTAGGTCTCCCTCATGGATTTGAGCATTGACCTCTTGTGGTGGACTCTTGTATACATTTGGTTGTATGTTCTTAGTTTAGGGATGATTCTTAGAGCAAGAAAGAGAATGTTTAGATATTGAGATCGAAGGTCTATGATCTCTTTTGTATGAAGATATTATTGTAATTTATTAAATATATGGCCGAAACTAGGAAGGCCTTACAACCTGACATGTAATGATTTTGATCAAGTTAATATAAAGGATCTCTATGTTTTCTTCTCTCATTTTGTTGTTTGGCTTCCTCATTATGTCTGCAAGCTGGTTTGGTAGCTAGGAGTGCCCTTGGTCCCTCTTACTGACCCTCTTTGCATCAAAGAAATATTGTCAATTAGTGCCAAAACACTTAGTCATCACAGTGTTGACCGAGCCATCAATGCAACCTGAGTAGTTACAATGTAACCTGAGCAGTGGCAGTGTCGACCGAGTAGACAGTGGTAATCAGTATTACCCGAGTGAATAATGTAGCCTGAGTACACAGAGTAGCCTGAGTGCCAGATTTTAGTATGTTTCCCGAGTGACAACATAATTCCTGAGTTCCAGTATATTGCCTGAGTAGATCACTAGACCCGAGTAACGATTTTAGGCCGACTTAGCTTATATTGTTAGATATTAATTTATCTTATGGAAGTTGACTTACAGTTGCATTTGATTTGGATAAGGTATAAATCTAAAGTATTTTGTTTATCCAAACAAGAGTGAATATATGTATAGAAGTATGTATGTGAATATGAAGTGGTAGATTGTTTAAGAGGTTACAATAGTATAAGGAACATTTGAGACTCATTCATCACAGTCAGGTGATTAGTTTATATCATTCGATCTTATTCAACAATTCAGAGTTGTATTGAAGATCATCTATTGGTTCATCCTAACAGGTGCATCAATAAAATCTTCTAACAAGGTGGACCTAACAGTCATTTACAAATCTCCTAGCAGAGTGGCATTACTTGATTGTATTGTACTAAATCCTTTCACAAGGTGGACCCAATAGTCCTTATTGCTCCTAATAGGGAATGCCATCAGAAGTGGTCAATTGTAACGAGCTAAATTTATGCTACAATAATAAATCTTGTGGGTACCATCCCCACCCCATTTTTACTTTCTATTTGGAAGGAATTTGGGTAACCAAATATTGTGTCAAATATTATTGATGTTTTGTTTCTTTTCATTTCATGTATGCAATCAGATTAGATAATCTAATATTGGATTAAAAGGATTAAGTTTTATTGGTTCCTGATTCTCCCTCGCCCCCCTCTCAATCACCTTGAATCAACATATTTCCAACAATAATATACATTAGACATTAAACACTATACCCTAACACTCAACCCCAAACTCTCAAGGCTCAATCTTATACCTTATACCCTTATCCTAAATTCTATATGGTCAACCCTAAATGTAAAGGGAGGGAGGGAGGGAGGGGCATATCTTTAGAGAGAGAAGGGCATATAAAAATAGAGATATTTAGACAAGTATAGTGAGGGAGGGAAATGTAATTAGAGAGAGAGAGATAAGGAGGGGAAGAGAGGGAGAGAAAGAAAGGAGAGAAAGGAGGTAGAGGTATGTAGTGAGAGGTGGAGATAGAGATATGGAGGGAGAAAGGAGTGAAAGGAAAACATGTAGAGAGAGAGGGGTCCAATATAGAGATAAGTACAGAGGGAATTAGAGAGGGAGATAGAGAGAGATGATATAGATAGAAGTGAAGAGGGAGCAGGGAGAGGTGTGTAGAGGGAGAAGGAGGGGAGATAGAGGTAAGTAGTGAGGGAAGGGAGGAGAGAGAGAGTATGGAGTAAATGTGGTAGAGAGTAATGGGAGATAAATGTGTGTGTGTGTGTGTGTGTGTGTTGATAGGAGCTTCTTGATTACTGAAATTTGATTGTCTAAAAATGTATAAGGTCTCCTAAAACCTATAATATGCATTATAAAGTTCCTAGAGATATAAAGCCACTCCTAAAATCCTACCAATATTTACATGAAACATATGATACTTAAAAAATATTATATCTCATGTATATATTCTAATGAATAAAATGAGTCTTAGATGTATAGGCAAAGATGAGAGATTTATAATCTTCTCTTTCAAAATGTGAGCACATTATAAAGAGAACACATTTATGCTTGGTAGTGACCTAGCCAATACTTGACCACTACTAAGCCATAATGTGAGTGCGTTATAACACACTCACACTATTTTTTGCATTGCATTTTCCAAGACTTTGGGTTGGATGCCCATTTCATGCCCAAAGATGTGTTTTTTTCAAAAAGAAAAAAATATTCACACATTTTTTAGCATGCTCTCCATCAAGTTTGCATGTGATTCAATACAAATTTGAAAAATGTCATGATGAAGTTAAGCTCTTTCCTATCTTTCTAACCATGTAATTATTTCACGTATTGAGTATGCTACAATTTTTATCTTTAGTTTCTTTCATTAATGTATCTATTTTTTTGTCAAAAACCAATGCGCAGTATTTTTGTTTAATTTTACTCATTCATTGAACTTTGAAGTAAATTACATTTTTAGAAACTAGACTCCACTAATCTACACCTATTTAAAAAATAGATTTTTTGTTAGCTTTTAAAAAAAATATTTAAGAAGAATGGTCATTTTTCTTTTTTTTGGTATGTCCATTTTGAAAATTAGTAAAAAATCATATATATATATTTTTAAATTAGTAAAAAACTCCAACATAAATTACATGATGCTAGCTAATTTCTCACCAGAGCGATTTTTGAAATTCTAAAAAATTAACATTTTAAGGGGGCTACATTAGACTCTATTATGGTTTTTTATTAAAAAAAGACCACTTGTGTGGCCTCTCTTTTTGAACTTATTTGTATTTATCATCTTGAAAACAAAATGGTAGTTTAGAAAGTGGATTTAGAGCACTACAACTCTTATTCCTATTGCATCTTCCAATTTTGAGCGTAATTATTTTTAATTTCTCATCCAAGATCAAAGTTTCTTGATTTTAGAAGGGAAATCACATCTTAGAACCCCTTTTTGTGTTAGTAATAACTGAGAGGGGGGGGGGGTGAATCAGTGGCCTAAAAAATTAATCCTTAAATCAACCCTTTAAACTTATAACCATGAATTATATCCCAATTTATCTTCTTTCCTACAAGATGAATGCAATGAAATACTTATTTCAATTTACTACTTGCTGGATTGCTCTGTCAAACCTTCTTCTATATGTTTACCGATAAGCAGTCATCTATTTACCGAAATACAATAAATATGCAGAGTATACCGATAAATCCAGAACCAGCTATGTAAGATACAAACAGTAAAGAAATGAATCATACACACATAACACATATATTTTTAACGTGGAAACCCTGTTAAGGGAAAACCCACTAGGAACGGTACCCCAAATTTTCACTCTTCTAAAGTGAGCCTTGTTAAGAGCCAACCCTGTTAAAGATTACAAACACATTGTTAAGTGTGACCTTGTTAGAGGATTTTATACATAGAGGTTTTCACTTAGTATCGGGCATCTATTGCTACCATCCTTGAATCAGCCTCTTTCTTAGACTGTCAATAGGTATCAGGCAAGTCCAATGCTACTTTCATAAATCAAACTTTTTGGCACTCCTTGAAATGTACCTCAATATATAGAAGACTGTTAAGTCCTGCTCGGTTAAGAGACTTGATGCTTCAATGGTTAAGCTGAAATGCTATCTCCTGTTCATATTGCAACTTGAATTGCATATTTTTAGATCTATTTAAGTACATAACCTCTCTGACCAATGTATCAATTCAATCCTTTGTGCACTCCATACTTTCTTTTATGTGATGTTGTGCTCAGTGTTTTTTGATGTCTACAAAATTCCTTATCTCTTCCTTCAGCTTGATTGATCAGCACTGCATGAAGTTTTTCTTCATTAGTTTCTCTTCAGCATCCTCAATTTTATTTTCTCCCCTTAATCCCATTCAAAAATGAATTAAGCTTGTCTAATTTAATTTATGTTTAATATTAATTTTTAATTAATATGTTATTATTAATTTTTAATTAATATGTTTATTAGTTATTTTTAATTATTATGTTTATGATTAATTTTAAATTAGTATATTTAAGATTAGTTTTTATTAATATGGTTATTAGTAATTTTAATCATTATGCATTGTTTAATTAAGGGGAATTAATGTGGATTTTTAATTGATGAACTCTTGATTAATCTGAAGACATTAGGTTTAGTTTAATTAATCTGATTTATCTAATGATTATTTTAATTAGTTTATTTAAATACTAGAAATAGAGTTAAATAGATTTAATTAAAATGATATTGTTTATTTAGAATTAAGTTTAAACCTAGATTGAATAATGGATTAATGAATGGGTTTATTTTATGCATATGAATGATTTGATTGCTTAGATATAAATGTTTATCCATTTATGTTCATTTTTCAGTCCTTTAGGACGTTTTTGTTCTATTCATCCTTCTGAGTTACCTTTTGCGTATATGTGTTGTTATCGGGGCATTAGATGACCTAGAATGTATACAGAGGCCGGGGGGGCTGTTTAGCATTTCTATTATTATATGACATGTGTGTTTTATGTTATTACCCTAAACTGACCATGTAAACCCTTTTGAATTTGTTATCTAATTGTGTACCTATATGTGACCATTCCTGATGTGTGGGATACTGGATTTGGGTATACGTAGGTTGTGACCTATGCTAGATCCTTGTAGGATCTGTGAGCCTAGGGTAGGTTACCTAGATGTGTAGTAGGGGGTGGCTTGCAATAATTTTTGTGTCCGTAAGTGACTACGAGATTGATTATTGTAGAGTTTACTTAATAAGTGATAACTAAATACATACTGGGAGATATTAAAACGAATTAATAAGATGTGTTCTCACCCATGCTTAAGTGCTAGTATAGACTAAAATGGTGATGAGAAGATGCTAGTTGTCTTGAGGGGTACCTAGCATAGTTAGTGGCCTTGTCAGTTTGAGAGGTCATTGGCTTCATGTATGGTCACTTAAGTGCCAGAATCCATATGGATTGCTAGGAAAAAACTTAAGGGTTAGACGTACATGATGAATCCTTCCTTTACACAGTCTAGATTTTCTACATATGTCAGTGCATCTGGATTAGTGAGTCTTACCTTTCATGATGTATAGTACACCTAGATTAGATATCTATCAGGATCCCTTGCTTAGCGGTTATTTCCTTATTGGTTTTGGATATCCGAGTGGGGTCTGTTGTTATTTCCTCATCACAGTGGGGTGGACCTTTGTGGTTCTACATGGATGGGTGGTAGTGATTCTTTACTCATTGAGATTCGAAGTCCTTGTACCAGGTGCTTGATGGTTCATTGCAGATGAGCTCTTTATGGTTCTTCATTATTGATTATGCAATTTCATTATTGTAAATCTTGTATTAGAGTATCGCATGTGATACCTAATCTGGATATTGTATATTAAGTAGATTAGAGTGATTACCACATACCCTGTGACATGTGTAGTGGATGTGAGTTTATGGTGGTTTCATGGTTATCCATGAGGATTGTAATTATGGTTATGTAAGTTGTATTTGTTATATTTAATCAGATGGAATATTTTTGTTATATGGTTAGTTGTGTTTTACTTTAAGTGATTCAACGTCATGGAACCCTTGAGTTGTGTAATCTGTGTGAGTGTATGACATGTGTATAAATGGTATTTCCTTCCGCATTAATGTATGTCTCTTTATGTAAACTTAAAAAAAAAAATTATTCAACAAACATAGTATCATGTTTAGGTTAATCTCTCTTGGGTTTCCTAGCAGGGCGTTACATCTGGTATCAGAGCACTAGTTTCTACACTGGGAACTCTAAGAATTATATGCTCATTAGGTTGTGTCTAGCTTGAACTTAAAACTAAAACATAGACATACAACACATTATTTTCAAATTATTTCTTTTTGGTTATATTCATTCTTTAGTTTATGATTCGAGCTATGTGGTGAGTTGTGTATCTATCTCTGTTTGTTTCAGATATCATGCCTGAAACAAGAGCCACTGGAGGTCATGGTAGAGGTGGGTCTGGTGCCCGTGGGGGAGGTAGGCATCCTAGCCCCTCCACAAGTGTTAGGCAGGAGGTTAGTTAGCAGTAGGATAGAGGTGAGCAGAGGAGAGAGAGTCAGGATGAGTCTGGGGAAATGGATACTAGAAAGATACTTTAGGCTATCCTAAATCATCTTCCTGAGAGAGCTAGAGTGGAGTAGGATGTATCTCATCACTCCCATCATGAGGAGAGACTGAGGGAGAGATCTAGGAGCCCTCGTAGGAGGACTATTATAGTGGACCCGGAGGTGGTTGCAGTGAACCACATGAGGGACCTGACGAGAGGGAAGCCTATCCCTTTCGATGGACATGGATCTGGTTTGGAGGTAGAGGCATGGTTCATAGCCTTAGATAGGGTATTCGCAATGCACCCCTTTAGTAGCAATACTAAAGCGGGATATGCCATGATGCAATTGTCACATTTTGCGGCTATTTGGTGGAAGATAAAAGAGGAGAAGCTAGGCCTCCATATGGATACTGTTACATGGGAACTCTTTCTTGAGAACTTTAGAGAGATGTTCCTTTCTGATTAGTGGAGACAACAGAGGGCCGATGAGTTTCATAATTTGAGACAGCTGACATTGACTATATAGCAGTATGAGCATCATTTTTATGAGCTCAAGTAGTACGCTAGATATAGCCATGACTCCACACTGATGGTGGAGCACTTTGTGCGAGGGCTTAATGCCCACATTGTAGGGGACATAAATCTCTTTGAGCCTACTAACCTACGAGCTACGGTTATTAAAGCCACTCTTGCAGAGGCTAACTTGGTATTAGGCCATGGAGGTCGGTCGGGTGCTCCTACAGGTGGTGCATCCAGTTATGAGGTTATAGGTAATCAGTCTCGAGGGACTGGAAACCTCAAGGAACCCCCTAGTTCCTTTGTGGGTAATAAGAACTCGCAGCAGAAGGTGTCTCCTCCACATATTTAGAGCAGTGGTACTCGCTCTAGGGATTCTCATGGTGGTTCGCGTGCCAGGTGCAATTAGTTTAGTCAGCCTACACAAAGCACATAGTAGAGTATCAATAGAGATGGTTTTCAGCAGTCTAGTGCACCTTCATTTAGAGGAGGTGGTAGCAGAGGGGCTTGTTCTACATGTGGGCAGTTTGGGCATATCACAGTGAATTGTCCACAATGTGCTTCTCAATTTTCTAAACAGAGACCTGCAACTTCTGAACCTACAGTTGGGAATGTCAGTAGATCTCATGGAGTATATGGAGCCTTGGATTATCATCCTCTAGTGTATCATCCTCCTATGATTGATTTTGCGGGTAGATGACCTGCAACTGGTTTTTATTTTCTTGTAGCAGGGAATAACCCTCAGAGTTTGAACCAGACAGCAGGGAAGGGTCCTATGAGATCTGCACGTTTAGTCTTATGTGACTCATTAGGATGCTTCATGTTTATGGGAGTTATATCCCTATTTGTTTCAGGCTTCCAAGAGTAAGCCTAATCCTAGGGGGGTGGATGTAATACCCACTCATATTTTGCTTTCAGTTTATGATGTCGCACTCTTTTAGGCAGCGGTTTCAGTTGATTGGCTGAATTCTTTTAGGCTACATTTGATGTGAGCTATTATTCTTTCAGTTGATGGTGATAATGATTTTATGGTTTATCATATGCATAGATAGAAGTGATGATTTTATTATGATGATGATTACATTTTGATTTCACATTATAATGTACTTACCCCATACTTGCATGTGTATGGTTGTCTTATATGTGGATGTACTTGTTGATGTGTTATCGTGGTAGAGGACAAAGATGTAGTTACTTGCCTCGGTGAGATCCACACATTCGATCGATCCCTATTATTGCTTGCGATATTATATTATATGTACATGCATGTTCTTTTGGTGACAAGATTGCAGGTATAGGGCATCATCTTCCCTGAATTGGTAGGAGTGAGCGTGCCCATAAATATTCATCTCAATGGTAAAGAGGGGAGGTAACATATAGATCCAAAACCCTAACCTAAGCCTAATCATCCTAATATTGGATGAGTCTCAGTTTGACTACCTTATCCGGATTCGTCTAGTTGACAGAAATTCGAATACCCCTTCCTTGAGTATGTTGGTTTTGCATGTGTTTGCTTTCAGGTGATTTATTGGGTTTGGAGTGATTTTCCATGTTTTATGATTTAATGGATTATAGTTGAATTAAATATTTAATTATATCCTATGTTTATTTGAGATAATTAATTAAATTCAAATATTTGAATATTTTGATTTAATTGCGTATTTAATTGAAAATTAAAGTAAATATGCTTTTATGATTAATTAAATGATTAAATATTTGGTTGCATGTATTATTGTGACATAAATATTTAATTTAATCTTTTATTAATTACATGTGCATGAGTGTGTTGAAAAAGTGTTTTCAAATTCAAAAATCTCAACTAGATATTAGAAGTCAAAGTTGAGTTGTGGCAAAAAAAGGATATTTTAATTATTTAATTTGGAATTACTTTCAATTTAAAATTGAGTCTTTTTAGGGATTGATTGGGGAGTTGTCATGAGGGTTTGCACAATTAGGGGAAGTTGATTCTCTTTAGGAGAATTCTCCTCTCATTCTCTCATAACAGTTTTTTGGCATTTTGGAGAGCTCTTGGTGTTTTTGGATCTTTGAAGAACTGAGGATTATTGTGGTTGCTTGTTATTTTGGAGATTCGTGTGATTTCTTGCTTGCATGTGCTTAGATCTTTGTGGGTTCCTGATTTGTGATTGAATCGGGATTAGAGGTTTTCAGATTTTCTACCTTCTTCAAAGGCACATTTCTTCAGTTTCTTGCATTGGAATCAATGTAGGTTTTGTTTTTCCATCTATTGCTTCAATTTTGCAAATTTGAGGTTTTCAATGATTGGGTGGATGCATGTTAATATTTTGGCTTTTAGATAGTTTATTAGAGTTTCTATGTTTTTGGGTATTTAGAAAACCCATAGATCTGAATTTTTTTATATTTTATTTAGACTTGGCATGGTAGGGAAATGCTGTTGAAATTTCATGAGAAAATTCCCCCTAGAACTTGTAGAAATCAATAAATTAGCTTGCCTATAGTCTAAACTATAGAAGGGAGGAAAAAAAAATAGGGAATGAGTATCTATTCCTTTTAAAATTAATTAGTTTGAAAAAATGCACTCCCTGTAAAAATACAGTCATAATATTTTTCATCAGTCAGAAATTAAAATTGCCAGAAAGGACAAAAACAATAAAAAATGAAATTGCTTGAGGAAAGAAACAAAAAAAAAGGAAAAAGAAAATAAATAACTCTCACTTTATGCTTTTTGTAATTTTGATATTTAAAAAAAAATAAAATAAATATATATACACTGCATTGGAAAAAATGCAGGTTCAAATTTAAAAAGTTTTAAAAAAAAATTATAATAATTTTTTTTTTTTGATTGAGGGGAGGTGGGACCCCATCCCCACCAAACCCCTTGGCATGCGCCACCCTCAAGGAAGGGAAGGTGGGTTGTCACACCACCCGCCGTACGACAGGTGGGTGACAGTACCCACCTGTCCCCACCCTTTGAGGTGAAGCACTTTATGCGTTGGGGGTGGTCGCGTGGGCCCCCATAACATGCACTTCATGCGCAAGGGGGAGAGCCGCGTGGGCCCCCCCACAACATAGTGTTTTTTAGTTTTGTTTAAATTAAAAAAAACATTTAATTTATTAATTCAGTTTTTTTTTTTTAAAAAGTCATTTCAAATTTGGTTATTGAATTTCGTTTTAAAATTAATTTAATTTATGTTTAATATTAATTTTTAATTAATATGGTATTATTAATTATTAATTAATATATTTATTAGTAATTTTTAATTATTATGTTTATGATTAATTTTAAATTAGTATATTTAAGATTAGTTTTTATTAATATGGTTATTAGTAATTTTAATCATTATGTGTTGTTTAATTAAGGGGAATTAATGTGGATTTTTAATTGATGAACTCTTGATTAATTTGAAGACATTAGGTTTAGTTTAATTAATCTCATTTATCTAATGACTATTTTAATTATTTTATTTAAATACTAGAAATAGATTTAATTAAAATGATATTGTTTATTTAGAATTAAGTTTAAACCTAGATTGAATAATGGATTAATGAATGGGTTTATTTTATGCATATGGATGATTTGATTGGTTAGATGTAAATGTTTATCCATTTATGTTCATTTTTCAGTCTTTTAGGACGTTTTTATTCTATTCATCCTTCTGAGTTACCTTTTGCATATATGTGTTATTATCGGGGCATTAGATGACCTAGAATGTATACAGAGGCTGGGGGGTGTTTAACATTTCTGTTATTATATGGCATGTGTGTTTTATGTTATTACCCTAAACTGACCATGTAAACCCTTTCGATATCGTTATCTGATTATGTACCTATATGTGACTGTTCTTGATGTGTGGGATACTACATTTGGGTATACTTGGGTTGTGACCTATGCTAGATCCTTATAGGATCTGTGAGCCTAGGGTAGGTTACCTAGATGTGTAGTAGGGGGTGGCTTGCAATAAGTTTCGTGTCCGTGACTACTGGATTGGTTATTGTAGAGTTTACTTAATAAGTGATAACTAAATACATACTGAGAGATATTAAAATAAATTAATAAGATGTGTCCTCACCCATGCTTGAGTGCTAGTATAGACTAAGATGGTGATGAGAAGATGCTAGTTGCCTCGAGGGGTACCTAGCATAGTTAGTGGCCTTGTCAGTTTGAGAGGTCATTGGCTCCGTGTATAGTCACTTAAGTGCCAGAATCTATATGGATTGCTAGGAAAAAACTTAAGGGTTAGACGTACATGATGACACCTTCCTTTACACAGTCTAAATTTCCTACGTATGTCAGTGCCTCTGGATTAGCGAGTCTTACCTTTCATGATGTATAGTACATCCGAATTAGAGAGCTATCAGGATCCCTTGTTTAGCGGTTACTTCCTTATTGGTTTTGGATATCCGAGTGGGGTCTATTGTTATCTCCTCAACACTACGGGGTGGACCTTTGTGGTTCCACATGGACGGGTGGTACTGATTCTTTACCCATTGAGATTTGACATCCTTGTACCAGGTGCTTGATGGTTCATTGCAGTTGAGATCTTTATGGTTCTTCATTATTGATTATGTAATTTTATTATTGTAAATCTTGTATTAGAGTATCGCATGTGATACCTAATCTGGATATTGTATATTAAGTAGATTAGAATGATTACCACATACCCTGCAACATGTGCAGTGGATGTGAGTTTATGGTGGTTTCATGGTTATCCATGAAGATTGTAATTATGGTTATGTAAGTTGTATTTGTTATATTTAATCAGATGGAATCTTTTTGTTATATGGTTAGTTGTGTTTTACTTTAAGTGATTTAACATCATGGAACCCTTGAGTCGTATAATCTATGTGAGTGTATGACATGTGTATAAATGGTATTTGCTTCCGCATTAATGTATGTCTCTTTATGTAAACTTAAAAAATAATAATTATTCAACAAACATAGTATCACGTGTTTAGGTTAATCTCTCTTGGGTTCCCTGGTGGGGTGTTACATTCTCGGTGCAGAGACCTATCTTTTAATTCCATGCTCATTACAAAAGTTAGTGAATTCATCTGAAATAAATTCCCCTCCTCTATCTAACCTTAATCATTTTAACTCCTTACCACTTTGCTTCTCAACCATTGCTTTATACCATTTAAACATCTTAAATGCTTCTGATTTATCTTTTAGAACCATGACTATCATCATTCTAGAGTAATCATCAACAAAGAGAATGAAATACCTATCTCCATAGTAGCTCTTTGTCCTCATAGGTCCACATAAATTAGTATGGACTAATTCTAGAATTGCATCAGATGTATGGGTTTTTCTTTTAAAACTAGACTTTGTCATTTTACCTTTTTGACAATTCTTATACATGATGTTGTTGGGCTTGGTCATCGTTGGTAAGCCTCTGACATTTCTTTTTTTGCTAATCTTTATCATGTTGTCAAAATTCACATGACACAATCTTTTGTGCCAGAACCACATGTCTTCGTTTGTAGCAATCAAATAAGTGGAGTCAGTATCATTCAGATAGAATAAGTTACCTTTTGTCTTCTCACCGGTACCAATTAGATTTCTAGATTTATTGAAGATCTTTGCCTTCTTATTTTCAAATGCTACTCTGTGACCTGGATTATTCGACTGAGAAACACTCAATAGATTATAATTCAATTTATTTACCCAATAAGCATTTTCACATTTTATCTGGTTATTCAACATTATTGTTCCTCTAATTGGACAATGTGTGTCATTACCCATTCTTACTGAACCACCTTTATAGTATTCAAAATTCTCAAAAATTTTCTTATCACTAGTCATATGGTGAGTGCAGCCACTATCTATGATCCAAACATCATTTTTGCTAACTTTAGATATGAGTGTTGTTTCTACATACCTTTTTTCATCATTATCTGAATCATCTTTCACTGCTACAAACACCATCTCGATGTCTTCATCAGATTCGGTGTTAGTGTCATCATCTTTTCATTTTGTTAGGTAACTAGCCTTCTTTCCTTTGTCCATATAGTCCCAGGTATCTCTTCTTTCTGATTTTTGGTAGCTTTTGTAATCACCTCTATCAGACTTCTTTTCAAATGATCTGTCATCTTTTCTTCTATTAGTACATCTTGCAACAAAGTGTCCAATCTCTTTGTAATTAAACTAAACAAGTGGTAATTTACCTTTGTATTTACCTTTTCCTCTTTGCATTCTTCTAGCCATAAGTGCTTCAATTTCATCAAGATCATCTTCTTCACTTTCACTATCACTATCTTTTCTCATAGTGTTTTTATGAATTGATTTACTTATTCTCATAGAATTTTTGAATGCAGACTCTATATTTGGTAAGACACTATTATCAAAGTTATTCATCTTAAATAAAATCAGTCTTCCAATCAAACTATCTAGAGTAGCATTGCTATTTGCTACTGCTCTCATTTCTTGAATGATAGATACTCTAATAGCATAAGTAGGCAGTAAGGTTCTTAGAATTTTACTTACCATTGTATCTTCTTCTAGTACACCTCCAACTCCTCAGATAACATTGACTACCTCTTTGATTCTTGTACTGTACTGAGTGATGTTTTCACCTTCTTTCATTTTGAGATCATTAAACTTTCTTCTAAGGATTTCTGCCTTGGCTCTCAAAACATTCTTGTCACCACCATGTACAAGCATCAATTTGTCCCACATCTGCTTTGTAGTCTTGCAGGATTTGACATCTTCAAATTCATCATCAAAGAGTGAGGAAGAAAGCTCTATCATCATGCAGTTGTGTTCATGATTTTCTCTCAATTGTTCAACTGTTGGTGCTCCTGTGGGAAACACATATTTAGTTTCTAAGTATTGTGTAACATCAATACCAATACCTGATAAGTGGAGTCTTATTCTTCTCTGCCATGAAGTAAAATTATCTTTGTTCAACTTGGGCACATCTCGTATGTTCATCTTGTGATCTTTAGCTTAGGTCTTGAAACCTTTCTTTTAAGCACACAAGCTCTGATACCAATTTTTAGTAATAATTGAGAGGGGGGGTGAATTAGTGGCCTCAAAAATTAATCTTTAAATCAACCCTTTAAACTTATAACCACAAATTATATCTCAAGTTATCTTCTATCCTACAAGATGAATGTCATGAAATACTTATATCAATTCACTACTTGTCGGATTGCTCTGTCAAACCTTCTTCTGTATGTTTACCAATAAGAAGTCATCTATTTACCGAAATGCAATAAATATGCAGAGTATACTCATAAATCTAGAATCAACTATGTAAGATACAAAACAGTAAAGAAATGAATCATACACACATAACACATGAATTTTTAACGTGGAAACCCTGTTAAGGGAAAACCACTGGGACCGGTACCCTAAATTTTTACTATTCTAAAGTGAGCCCTGTTAAGAGCCAACCCAGTTAAAGGTTACAAACACACTGTTAATTGTGACCTTGTTAGACGATTTTATACATAGAGTTTATCACTTAGTATCGGGCATCTATTGCTACCATCCTTGAATCAACCTCTTTCTTAGACTATCAATAGGTATCGGGCAAGTCCAATGCTACTTTCATGAATCAACCTTTTGACACTTGTTGAGATGTACCTCAATATATAGAAGACTGTTAAGTCCTGATCGATTAAGAGACTTGATGCTTCAATGGTTAAACTGAAACACTATGACTTGTTCATATTGCAACTTGAATTGCAGATTTTCACATCTATTTAAGTACATTACCTCTTTGACCAATGTATCAATTCAATCCTTTGTGGTCCATACTTTCTTCTCTATGATGTTGTGCTCACTGTTCGTCGGTGTCTACAGAATTCCTTATCTCTTCCTTCAGCTTGATTGATCAGCACTGCATGAAGTTGTTCTTCATCAGTTTCTTTTTAGCATCCTCAATTTGATTTTCTCCCCTTAATCCCATTCGAAAATGAATTAAGCTTCTCTTATATAAACATAATAGACCTAGACATAAAAAATCCAACCAATTAGATTTAAAGTATAACTCCTAATTTGTCTCGTAGATATCTTCTTTCCAACTGTACAAATCAGCTTTAAATCAATCACTTATCTCTGGTCGAATAAAACAAAGTAGACAACCAGTTAAGTCTATATTTAGCTCTGCTAGCTAGATATTTTGTCATTTTTTGAACTCTTTGTTCTGTCGGTCACCACTGTAGTTAGTCATCGGTGACAACTGACTATTTCGTTGGTGAGACTCCAGTTAGCTTCGTGATCTCCATCCGTCGGGCATCATTGGAACTTTACTCATCAGACAACTCTGTATCTTTGCTCGTCGGGCAACTCTGTATCTTTGCTCGTCGGGAAACCTTCTGAGTTTTCTCGTTAGGCACTCTATGGTTTTTCTTCGTCGGGCAACACTACTCTTCTAATCGTTGGGTATCACTGTGACTCTTCTTCTTTTTTCTGTCCATTGGTGTTGTTTGTCACTTAGTAATATATGACTTTTATGCATTGCTGAAAGCATAACCTTGGTTCCTTTGGTTCTCTGAAGTCTTTGGCATTATGTATATGACTAAACAGATGATATCAAGTTGGCATCAATGACAAGACAATCCATTAACTGATTTAATGACTTGCATTATCTTTCAACTTAACATTATCAAACATTCAATCAGTTACATGTCATCATTTTGGTCCTCCATCTTTGTTCACTTACCATATTAGAGTGATCCATCTTGCATGCTATACCAAACAATATCAAATAATCTTAACCTCAACATTAAACCATGACATCAATCAAATTACTTTCTAACTCTTTTCAAACACAAATAGATGGTAGAGAACATAATGTAGTGAACAAGCTAATCAAAAATAAAATTTCAAAAAGGCTGTTTAAAACAATAGGCCTTTCTATTTGCCAAATTCAAATTTATAAAAGTCCTTAAATAAGTGGTTTCATCAACTTCAATATTAGGTAAATCTTTTGATGGTCAAAGCCATCCATTAATTCTATTATTTTATGTTCTTATATTTGAGGGTAAAGAGATGTAAATGAATGTATATAACTAGTTACATAAGTGAGAATCATATTGTTTCATGAACGACTGTACTAATGAAAACAAGATCAGGCTTGCACTTCTACAATTTGTCTCACCTATCAAGAACTAGTGGTAATCCCATGCACTTTGGGAAGAGGACCATATGGGAGCAAAACTAGGAAGCCTTTAATAATGAATTTGAATTTTTTTAATGATGATCACTACATACAATGGTCACAACTTCAACAAAGATTATGAATTAGTTAATCCAAGCCTACAATAGTGCCCTCCATGACCTATATACAATGATATGTGGCAAAAGCCTGCCTTGTTATTTGTGGGCAGATAATGCTGTCTCTGCCCAACCAGGCAAAAAAATGCAATCACATAAAGTCGACGCTTTTTCCCACTAATTCACATGAAGCTTGCTAGAGAGACTACGTCTCACTCACTAAAGAATAATATGCTAGAATTAAACCATAAAATTGTAGACTCCAATGAAAATTGGATAAACAATTTGCTCATAAATCCCACTTTGGTTTAAATTAAATAATCCTTAAATAAACCACCATTGTACATGTCAGGGACTTTCTTAGAAATATCTGGTAAACTGAATTCAAAGATTAATCACCTTACGAATGTAGCTACCAAGTTCAAATATAAAGATATACAACCTTGAAAACAACCCAACTAGTTATTGAATTGAACCTAGAAGTAATCAACAATCTCTTTACCTGTACTTTATAGTAGATTCACGTGATTCAGTTATAATGAAAACTTTTTACAAGCAGATAGAGTAATGTATCCATCACCTGGGAATGCCATCTTAACTATTACCCAGACAGTGAAGTAGTATTTTATTACAGAAGCCCTAAAATATGACACCCTCTGAGCTGTTATGCCTCACATTACAATGCACACTGTTATATATGTGCTCTACCTATTTAAAACCAGAGAAGAAACAAAACACCCATTTAGAAGCAAAGAATGGCCAAGGCACCTGCAGCTTTGGATCTCATTGTATTGCTATACATATGGGTGTACTGTATGCAGTGTACTGTGTATGGTAGCCACCATTATGGCTTTTGGGCTTCCAAGAAGATTGGTAGTGTAATTAAAGTGGAGAAAGAACTGTGCCTGCCTCCAAATAGAGGCAAATGCAACCGCCAAATTGTTACATGTCCCTCACAGTGCCCACAAAGAAAGCCTGCTGATCCTAAGACTAAGGCCTGTTTTGTTGACTGTGGCCCAAAATGTGAAGCAACATGTAAAAGTAAGTATACCCAATAGCTCCATAAAAAAACAAAAATTGCAATAAAAGTTATAGATTATTTTTCATGGGTTCTCATGTTTCGAACATGTATTTAGATATATGTTTTTCATTATGGTAAATGTTGTTTATTAGAGTTATGAATCTATTGGACCAAGTTCATATAAAGAAAGATATATGTTTTTCATTATGGTAAATGTTTTTTTATTAGAGTTATGAATCTATTGGACCAAGTTCATATAAAGAAGTGAGGAAAACATCTTAAAACAATTTAGAACAATGGAAACATCAAGAATCATAAGAACAACATAATATTTAGATATCTCTTTTTTATTAAGGTGAGAAGGATTTTAAAAGAACTCAGAACCTTGTACAAACTATAGAACAACCAAAACAAATTCAATGTAGAAACACCAAAGCACAAACAGCCAAAACAAAACAACAGAACTGGAATAGATTTCGAAACATCAAGTTTAAATCTGATTTTTGGATCTGTTTATCTGACAACCTGACCTGAGAAAGAGAAGTCCTTATAATGAGATATCTGTTAATGTGGATGGTGAGATTAGATTTAGTAGTTATTAATGTGAGTTATAACTGTAAGTTAAATCATTGATTTAATTGTTTTACTATGCTAAATGCGAACTGTACAATTTTTTTAAATTATTTTATATGGCTATTTTCAAATTATTTGATTATTCATGGTTTTAACTTATTTTGTCTTATGGGTTACTAATAAATCGATTATTTAGCTGTAATGGATATGGATCTATTGTTATGATTCAGTCTGGCCAAATTCACACAAAGAAGTGAGAAAAATATCCTACAACAATGTAGAACAATAAAAAAATGTCAAGACAAATCACAATACCCCACATAGAAAAACAACAAAATATTTAGATATCTGTTAATGTGGATGTGTGAGATTAGGTTTAACAGTGGTTGATATGAGTTATAGATTTAAGTAAATCATTCATCTTTCATGTCAGTAGAGCACGGTGGACAGTTTAATTGTCTTACCATGTTAAATGTGTAGTGTACATTTATTTTTTGTTATTTGATATGGATACACTCAAATTGTTTGATTATTCATGAGTTAACTTGTATTCTTTTATGGGTTTATGATAGATCGAGTGCCTAGCTGTAATGGCTATGGATCCATATGTTATGACCCTCGTTTTATTGGAGGTGATGGTGTCATGTTCTACTTTCATGGGTCCAAAGGAAACGCCTACTCCCTAGTCCATGATTCAACATTCCACATCAATGGTCACCTAATCGGCACACGTCCAGTTGGCAGGCCACGCGACTACACGTGGATAGATTCTCTAGCCATACTCATCCCCTCGCATACCATCACAATCACCTCTATCAAGGCCTCCACATGGGATGACAATGTTGATCACCTCTCTTTCTCATTTGACAACAACAACATCACACTTGAAGAAACTCATGTGGCTGAATGGAGATCACTTGATGGGTCAGTCAGAATAGAACGAACTTCTAAAAGCAATAGTGCAGTCATTTATGTGGCAGGAAAGGCAGAGATAAATGTGAAGGCAGGGCCAATCACTGAACAAGATAACCGTGTGCATAACTATCAAATTCCTCGTGATGATTGTTTTGTACACTTGGATGTGCAATTTAAATTCTTTAATTTGTCTAGTGATGTTGAGGGTCTTTTGGGCAAGACTTATAGGCCAGGGTATGTGAGCCCTGTGAAGAGAGGGGTATCAATGCCAATTATGGGAGGGGAAGATAGGTACAAGACTTCATCACTACTTGCTATGGACTGTGTTGCATGCCATGGATTTGGATCATTGGAAAAGCAATCTACATCACTCACTGCAAAGGAATCACTAGCTCAGTGGTAAGCATCCCAACATGTTAATTGGTGGTCTTAAGTTTGATCCATGGATTTGGATCATAAAAATAACAGCTGCGTAGCTGTTTTGTTTATGTACTGAATAAACATGTATTCGTAAATAATTAAAAGTTGAAAATCCAATTAAAATCTTGATTTATTGTATGAATATATTGGTTTAGTTTTTCATGGTTGTAATGTTCATTTTAATTGGAATGTGAAAGAACGAAAGCTTTTGTACTTTTGTACATCTATATTATTCTCAAGGAAATATACTTTTTTCCTAGTGTTAGTTTAGGATTAATTCAATTAAAGTATAAACTAAAACAAAATTCAATCAAGACTAATTAATACTTGGCAATTGGAAATAGGGATAATTAAAACAATATTTATAAGATTATATGTAAAGGATTAAGTATTTATCCAGGGGAATTATGTTGAAAATATTTCTTATGCGATGTAGAATCTAGTTGTCTCAGTATTATGAAATGAGAGTCTTCAATCCAAGGGAAGTATGTTGAGTTTTGTACAACACTTAAATTCTTTATGAGTTGAATCCAATCATGTGTATTAATCCAACCCTTTGTGACATTAACCCAATGCGCATAAGTGATATTAATAACTACACTCCTCTCTATTTCACCCATGTCTTTTATGTATAAATTAGGCATAAGGATTAGTGGTATGTAAAATACCTTGGGAGATCACTAGATCACAAGAGTTGTGTTATCCTAGGTCAAATCCTTTAACTAGACCAACTTCGTATTCATGCAAACAATAATCAAGCATGCAAGTGCCCTAGATGGAAGCATGCAGATTAGATTCCTTTAGTGCTCCAAAATGCAATGGTACAAGACAATTCTTCCTATGTATAATATTTTGTAAACAATTATCTAGGTTAATCTTAAATATTCTTAAATGAATACATTTTATTACCAACACATAATAAATTGTTGCACAAATA
Organism: Thuja plicata; assembly: GCA_018584345.1. Classification (NCBI taxonomy): domain Eukaryota; kingdom Viridiplantae; phylum Streptophyta; class Pinopsida; order Cupressales; family Cupressaceae; genus Thuja; species Thuja plicata. The sequence continues at coordinate 2,435,271 of MU224719.1, forward strand.
TGTACAGAGTCAACTCTCAATTTGCTATGAGGAAAGGGCGTTAATTGACAATTGAAATATTAAAAAAATAGGTTAGAATAGGACTATGTACACGATTACTCTTGCATGTCACAGAAAGGATGAGCAAGATGGGGGAAATGAGGCCTTGTGATCAAGAATTAATGTGTGGAAGTATGGGCTAACAATTGGGATGAATTTATGAAAATATTTTATCAATAATGCAAAGACATAGTCAATGTATGAACATGTGTGAAGGCATTAGTCATAAAAGGAATGGATAGGGATCAAAGAAGGAGAAAAAGTTAGCAAAAAGAGTGTTGCATGTTAATGTGTATTCATGTTAAGATATCATCTCAAAACGGCCTTGAAATAAATGGAAATTGGAATGAATATGCAACTCCCACCATTACATTTTCCCTCAACTTTAAGTTGCATGCACAAATCCTAATTGAACATTTATTTTAAATTAAATAAGCACTCGTGCAAATGCACCCAACTACATAGCTACATGTGTTCCTCCTTGAAATTTAACTTGTAAAATTAAGAAAAGATATGCAATGAGTGTCTTATCTCATACAAGTAAAGATAGATCAATTGCATGTTGATTTTGTAATATTAAATGATGAGAGGGAAGAGAAGGAGATTAGTGTTAGAAAATTATCCTTGTATATAAAATTGCATGACTATGCTCTACATACTACAAAAATAATAAATGGTATGACATATATCAAATTATGCTATGTCATATGATCAACATATGTTTGGATGTGGTGATGAGTCCTTATGTAGGCACCTATAATTATTTAATATTTTAATGAATTACAAGAAAGGGAACAATGTCACATGAAATGCATATGCAATCATAGACCAGTTTGTAAACACATGAATCATCTAGAAAGTATCAAGTGTCATGAATGCATTGTGTAAAAAATAAGTAATCTTGAACATGATAAAATTAAATAACATATAGGCTAGGGATAAGTGTGAAGGTATCTCAGTTTTTCCCTAGTTTACAAAAAAGGAGAAATGTGAGGTGACTCTAATATAAATCATAATATACAAGGTGAAATGAGAATCAAAGGTGCAACAAATATGGCATAATCAAATGGGATTTAAAGTTCATAAAAAACGTGTAAAGGAAATGGATGAATAAGCAAGTGGTGTCACAATATGAATGACATAAGAAAAAAGGGTCAATTATTAATAATAAAAAAATACAAAGAAGAAGTGATATGAACAAAAAAAATATGTCAAAGTCGCTTGTCTAAATATGCACCATTGAAGGTGTCTTTGCATAATCCACATGGTAACAATGAACATTGAAACATGAAGTCAAGAAATAAAAATATATCAAGTGGTTTCCCTTTTTATGTCATGTGTAATATCAATATATGGTGTATCATAGTTTACAAGATTGATATTTTGATGTGCATGCATTTCTTATATATTATCCACCTCATCAAATGAGAGAGTTTGTGGATCATGAGTATGTTCAATATTTATCTTCTCTTTATCTACAAGTTCTTGATTTTTATGTTTTAATGTAATGTGTCTATCATTATAATATCCATGATGATAAATATACAATCATTTCACCTTTTGTAGTTCAAGCTTAAAACTATTCATTGGTTTACCAAGAGTTTAGATGATGATATTATGTTTGCAAAGTTATGGTTCTACGTTAACCCCCTAACATTATAGTGTGTATTGGGTATTCAATTTTGTTGAATATCCTAGACAGCTGGGGGGTTGAATTAGTTGTAGATTAAACTTTTACCAATTTCATAGATCCAGATCTAGAAAATTATTTATTTATTCACTTAACCATATTAGATGTAACCATGAATAAGCACACATATGAACCATACACAATGAACACCATATGTTTACATGGAAAACCCAAGATGGTAAAATCCATAGAGAAGTTAATTCTCATGGATAAAAAAACCAATTAAGGTGACACCGGTTAAGGTGACACTAGCTAAGGCAATTTTTACAAAAGGTAACTCACTGCCAGAATGCTCACTATGGGTGGCCTCACTTCCGAGAAGAGCTCACTTCCCTGAGAAAGAAGAATGAAAAGGAAATATTCCACTAAAGTACAACTGCTAGAAGAAACCCTCAAGGCTAACTGATTTTGGTGTCTAACAACAATAACACACTTCTCACAACCCAATTTAACGCTTTCGCATAACCTTGCACAATATAAGATGGATCTGCTTTTCAAAAAAATTTCATACAATTCCAGCAGTGCAATCATCATCTTATTTATATTGATCTTTAAAACATGAAATCACCAAATCAACCATCAAAACATAATTTTGAAATAGGTTCAAACTAAACATTCCTGCAGTGGGGAGGAATGAAAATTGGACCACACCACACAAACTACCTTAACCAAAAAAAATGCTACCCAAAAGCCACAATAATTAGAGCCCAATAGGAAATAACATCACCAATAATCATGCCTCCTAACTACATCAACTCGACCCAAAAATAGAATATCAAAAGTTAAAGCATTGAGTGATACTAAACCAAACTAACAATACCATGTTTGGAACAATAGAGAATTTTGGACCACTATCAAACACAAACATCACTAAATACATCACTAGAACATATTTTTCAGAGCACCAACCTTCTCGAGTGCTATCCTTCAAACCAACATATCCTTAAAATCATATCTCTAACATATCATAAATATTGGGCACGATCCAACCACCAAAGCAGTATGTTTCCATCAATTAAAACCATACTAACACATCAACAATTTTGCAACAACTCTTCTATAACAAAAAAAAAAATATTCTGGAACAACAAAAAACTTCCCCTTTTCAAGTATCTCCCCCTTTTTCTTTGATGGCAACATACATCAACAAAAAACACTATCTCATTCCTTATTTTTGATGCATACATTCTTTGTCCCCCTTTGACATTAAGGACAAAGACGGGAAATAACACACTTTTCTCCCCCTAAGAAGAAGCCCCATACATTAGTGCAGAAAAGAATGTACAATAAGTTTTGTGGATTAATGTAGTGCCAAGGTACTCAGTTTGAACTAGGAGGCAGTAATACCCCCAACCTCTCCTAGACTAGATAATCAAAAGAATCTTTGTACAAAGATTTTTTAAATATTTTTGCAATATCTTTCATCATGGGTGCATACACAAGTTTCACTTCATTGTATAACACCTTTTCTTTCAAGAAGTGATATCAAATCGTATTATATTTCATTGTGGTGTGTGCTATACCAGATTCTTAGAAATATTTATTTTACTGGTATCATCACAAATGATTGAGATTGGTTCATCAAACACTACATCAATATCCTTCAAGGTTTGTTTCATCCAAAGTACCTGTGTGCAACATAATGCATTTGTAAGATATTCAACTTTTGCAAAGGACAAAGACAGAAAATCCTACTTCTTACTTACCCAAACAACTAACAATAAGCCAAGGAAAAATGCTCCACTAGTACTTTTTTTTTCATCGCTAATGGCCCAATTTGTATCAATATAATATTTTAAGGTAAAATTTAATCCTCTGGGATACCAAAATCCAAATTTCTTACAATTTGATGTTTCCATGCACCAACAATATTTCAAAATATGAAGCATTGGTCAACGGTCTTACGCTAGCTATGGAGTGGAAGATCATAGAGTTACACCTATATGGTGACTCTCAATTAATTATCAATCAAGTCAATGGGGAGTATCAAACGAAAGATGAGAAGTTGATGCCCTACAAGCAACTAGTTGATGATCTGAAGAAATACTTTATCTTCATCACCTTCTAGTAGATACCAAGATTAGATAACAAAGCTACTGATGCTATGGCTACCTTGGTGTACATGTTACAACTAGAAGAACATCAGTTCCGCTATGACTTCTTGGTGGAAGAACTATCCTATCCTACCTTTGATACCCTGAATACCAGGTAATATGTGCTTTGAATACCCCAGACCAATCTTGGTATGTCAATATCATTGCTTACCTTTCTGACCAAACTATCCCTAATCATCTATCCAGAAATGAGAAAAGATCCCTGATTAGGACAACATCGTGTTACATCCTCATAACTAACAACCTATATCGACGTGGTCTCGATGGTACACTTCTTAGGTGTTTAGAACTTGAAGAGTCTGATCTAGCATTAAAAGAAGTCCATGAAGGTGTATGTGGATCACACTCGAACGACTTTTCATTAGCCAAGAAACTACTCAGAGTAGGCTATTACTGGCCTACCATGGAGAAAGATGCTATTTAGTTTTCAAAAGCATGTCTTAAATGCCAGACACATGGAAATCTTATCCATGCTCCTGCCAGAGAACTTATACCTTTCATAACACATTGGCCATTTCAGTAATGGGCCTTGACTTGGTTGGACAAATATATCCCAACTCTTCAAATGGACACAAGTTCATCATTATGGCCACTGAGTATTTCACAAAGTGGGTCGAGGCCATGCCACTAATCAAAGCCACTGGCAAACAGGTGGCTATGTTCATTCTGAACTACATTATTTGTAGATATGGGATACCCTCTTCAATTGTAACAGACAATGGGGACCAATTTAAAAATCAAGACATTGATGACCTTTGTGAACAGTTCCATATCACTCAACATTCCTCCTCAATCTATTATCCTCAAGGTAATGGACAGGATGAGGCATCCAACAAGAATATTCTCAAAATCCTACACCAAACTGTAAGTAAGTCTGGCAGGGATTGGCATCTACAACTGAATTCCGCACTATGGGCCTACCGAACAAGCATCAGAACACCAAATGGAGCCACACCATTTTCTCTAGTCTATGGTACTGAAGCAGTACTACCCATTGAGGTTTAAATCCCATCTTTGCGGGTATCTCTACAAGGTCTTGTTTCTGACGAGCAGTACCGCATAGATAGGGTGAATTCTCTGGACCTACTAGATGGGCACAGATAACAAGTGTTTAATCACCTCAAAGTGTACCAAGCACGTATGTCCAAAGGCTACAACAAGAAGGTCAAACCACGCAAGTTTGAAGTGGGAGATCTCGTCCTCAAAGAGAATCCTAAGAACCAGCCTAACAGGGAGCAGAAAGGAAAATTTGAACCTAATTGGCTGGGACCTTATGTTATCACTGCTACTTTTGGGACTGGAGCTTATCAATTGGCTACACCTGAGGGAGACATTCTTCTAGATCCTATCAATACTCTACATTTGAAGCGGTTCTATGCTTGATGTTTGGCTAGCAGAGCCTGTACAGTGAAAAGGTCTCACAAAATACCAAAAACATTTAGAAAATTGATCTTGAAGAAATCCAAAAATAGTGGAAAAAGTCCTTCAAAAAGGGTATCCTTGGTGAAAACTTGATAAATAGGTGCCTTGATACTATAAAAACATTCAAAAAAGAAAAAATAGCAAAAAAATTGAAAAAGAGAAAAATGCCTTGATGAGCACCTGGTAAAACAGGCATCTTGGTAGCAAAAAAAAAGAAAAGATCTTGCCACGTGGTGAAAAACTGGAAATCAGGCATCACTTATGTTCTACGCTCCATCTATCAAAGCATTACTGATACTAAGCCTTCATAATTTTACTTGTGCTCATACGCTGAATTTATTTTCCTACTAGACTATCTTATCCTCGCTTGGGATTTGTCTACATTTACGTCTTAGGAATAAGTCATTCTACACTCGTGGCATCTTTGCTAGTATGGTAGATTATGGTTGCTAGGTCTCTCTAGGATGGTTTTCCTCACGGACACAATGTTTCTTGATACATGCAAAACAAATTTCACTTTCCAAAAACAAGGGTGTCTTTTCAAACATCACATATCCAAGACACGACATTTACAATGAAAGCATTCCTACGAGGCATTATTGGATCACAAACATGAACATATTATCCTATCAATGCATAGACATGGACCACCATATTGCTTGTATTCTAATTTTCTGATTGATGAATCTTTACTGTGTTTGATAGATGAATGAACAAGTACTACTTAAACACATAGTGTGATATTGGTTTGATTATGATTCTTTCATGTCCTGATGATGTTTTCAACTAGAGGCATCTAAGTAATTATAAATTTCATTTATTTGATTCACAATTGATGATTTATTATGTCTTCTTAGTTACTCAATGACGTCTACCCAAAGAAAAAGGGTCACAAGGATAGGGGCATAATGTTTTCTTGGTTTTCTATGTATGGTGGTTGTTCCAAATGATCCTATAAATTTCACCTAACTTGGATATTTATGGTAAGAGCTGCTACTATGGGTGGATAGCCGCATATATCTCGATCTTCGTTATGTGTAAACTACGGTGAGGTTGGAATGATTTCCTTGTCTATTTTCTAATCTAGATGCTTACTAAGGTATACAAATCATAATGTACCCAAGGATATGAATTTTCAAGGTCATTGCGGGTCCAATATCTTGCCTTAATCAGAATCTGGCATATTAAAAGGAAGGTGACTATTTTGTTATCCTGGCTTCTATGCCTTGATGCCTAAGTCTATTTCTGACATTTCAATAAAACATAGTATTCATACTTTTATAATATCAGTTGGTATTAGTGATTGTTGTACTATCAGGTGGTATCCGTTCCTAAGAGTGTCCAATGATGATAAAAAGCTATACATTTGCATATCAATGACAAAGTCCTAAAAGTCTGCATGTAGCTACATTTAGAGATTGCATGAACAAAATAAGGATTTGAGCTCAAACTCCTTTCTATTTTTAATTCATCTGAAATCCAAGATATTTACATACCCATGCTTCTTGAAATCTCTGATCTATCGGGAACAAAATTGAACTCACCTTTTCAAACGTAATTAACTTGGTACCAGTGTGTTTATTTTTAAACACACCATCTTTTTCACTTCTTTTACTCCATTCTTTCTCGTCCTCCCCACTTCCTGCAAGTGATACAACATTTCAAACTAAGGGATTTATTTCTTTTCCTTCGATTTTGTTTCTGAGGGGGCATGATCACACTATCATCAATTAAATTTTTGCTCAAAATATCATTAAAATGACTTCGTTATCAAACAAACTAGGGGCATAACAGTTTCCTTGACTAAAGTCAGAACTGTTGGATAGAAAGCTTTGGTTCTCATGAGCTGGATATTTTGTGTTTCCTCATTTTAAAAGATTCTTATTAAGCTCCTGGCAGCTTTATACTGGCTTTTGGATGACAATCAAGTTCGGAAGCAGTATTATCAATCTTTGGACAACAACCAAGTTTAGAATTGGTATCTTTAAGATCTTTTATTGATCTTTGGATGACAACCAAGTTCAAAATCAATTCTATTAGTTTTTTTTGATCAAGTGCGAGACTGATCTCATCAACATTTCATTCAAAAACCAAGAACAAAATTCTCGATCTTTCTGAAGTCAAAATAAAAAACTTTCTTTGAATCAATGCACTGCTCACACATCAATTCAAAGAGGGGCAAATGTAACCACCTGAATTTGGTCTATTCCAACTATGGACCCTATTTTCCCTAAGTGTGATCATACCCCCAATTATGTCCAAATGAGCCTATTACTGCTTGGCATAATTCTTTTGGAACCAATTTAATCTCCTAAAAGTGATCAAATCACTAAATTATTTACTTTTAGCCAAAATCAAAATCAATCAAATACATGGCTAAAAATGATTAATTTGCAAAGGAATTAAATAAATCCCTAAATCAATTACCCACTTGCAAATAGCTCATTCTCCTAGCCTATTTAATTTAATTAAAATAGCCATAGTCCCCTTAATTATTAAAAAGCAATAAAATGCTTAAATAATTAGTTCCTATATTTTAAATGAATTAAATAAGTTTAATTCATTTCATTTCATTTATATTCCCTTAAACCCCAACCTAACCTATCTCAACCTCTTCTACCCTGGGTTCTAACCCATCTCAACCCATTCCACCCTTGCTAATCTAATCCTAATTCTAATTCTAACCCTAACCCACCTCTTAATGTTGTCACATTCCATTAGGGAATGATTAACAACTCAACCCACTTGAGAAAGTCAACTTTCTCAAGCATGACTTTCCTAAAGGACAAACTTGCCAAGTTGAGTCTTACACCCTTCCCATGCTCCTTTAAGGCTTTCATTAATGCCTCATTAATGAAGATGCATTAAGCCCATGTCTCCTCCACGCCTCATTAATTCTCAAGGCATTAATGGCTCTTACACCACCATTAATGAGTCCCTCAACTCATTAATGAACCTTCTCTCTCTCTCTCTCTCTCTCTCTCTCTCTCTCTCTCTCTCTCTCTC
>MU224719.1:2450276-2480396 GCA_018584345.1 Thuja plicata
TGATTTTAAGATTTTAATATATACAAATTGATTTATGTAACCTAGTACGTAAGACTTCTAGGGTTTTGTTATGTACTAATTTTGAAAGTTGTGTATGTAATGAAAATGTCTAGAATGATCAAGTTCTAAAAAAAATATTTTGTGGCACATTCTCAATTAATAAATATAGTCATGTGTCCTAAATTAATTCCCTATAATGATTGCTTTGGATGACTAAAGACTAATTAGATTCATGAAACAAAAGTTATGCTTCTAGTTTACGTTTTGGTTAAATTATATGATTTTAGGCTTTAAGTTTACGTATAGACTTTCATAATTTTGGATTTGGGTTTGCGTTTATGTTTCAAAATTTTGGGTAAATTATGTGTAAGTTTGAGTTTGCATTTAAGTTTGGGTTTGCGTTTCAATGTTTTTAAATAACATTAATTATATGACCTAAAAAAATGTATTTCTAGAAAATGAACAAAAAAACCATGACATTACAATGCTAGATAAAAAAAATCATTTTACATATATGTTTAAATACAGTAAAACATTTTAAAAACAAAAAAAGAAACAAAAAAAAAGGGCCCTACCTGGAACTCGGCCGATTTTTCTTACTCAGCTCCACACCCTCAATATTAGCCCCTCAATGTGCAAATGAGGGGCTAGCGGGTTGTTTTTGAGTTTTTAAAATGCTGAGCATACTTGGCCAAGTATAACTCGGCCAAGTAGCTCTCGACCGAGACTCCTAGGCCACGTAGGCACCACTCAGCGCTGCGTGATGCCCACGTACACTCAATCATGTGGGACTCGGCTGAGTCTTACTCGGCCAAGTATAATGCAAATGAGTGCCCAGAGTTGTCCTTAGGGGTGACATATTATTGTGCTTTTACCCTTATTTAATATGGTTTTCATTGTGTGACTCTTGTTGCATGACTTGGACAAATATCTTCAAGGTCCCTCCTATTGTGACTGCACCAAATGGTATAAAAGAATTTTTTCATTTCTTGAGGAAGTTGATCTCTACTCCAGAAGTTGTGAAGCCCTAGATTAGTTTGTTGTGGGGTGGCAAAGAGAATATCTGACCCGCAATTGCAAAGGACTGGCACAAGATGGTTCGTAGAAAGAGAGATGTAGGTCTATCTATGATAGACATGTTGAGACAAATAGGATCCATATTGGAATCTATGAAAGCTGCTCAGAGAAGAGGTAGATACATTGATGATGTGAGTGAGGATGAAGAAGAAATTGAGGAAGAGGAAGCACCAAAAATTGAACATGGAGGTGAAAGACTCCTAAGATCCATAACCGGGGTGAACACAAGACCTCATGTTAATCAACCTAGCTGTGATGGCAAGTTAGATTTAGATGAGTTGCTTGATTAGATTACAAAGATGGAAAAGTACTTTGAATTTTAAGGAACAAGTGAGGACAAGAAGGTAAAATATGCTTGTACAAAGTTGAAAGGTCATGCATTCTTATGGTGAGATCATTTGTAGATTGATATGAAAAGAAGATCCAAGGAGAAAATCAAGTAATGGGATAGGATGGTGAATAAATTGAAGGCCAAGTTCTTACATGTTGATACCAAGAAATTTTGTTTAGGAATTTGTAAACCAAAAAAAGAAGGATCTTAATGTGAAGGAGTATATCGAGGAATAAAACAAATTATATATCAGATCTGGTCATAAAGATGATGATGATGTTGAAAGTGTTGCAAGATATCTGAATGGTTTGAGGACACTTATTCAAGATAAGATTAGTTTGGTCAGGTTTTAGAGTGTAGAAGAAGCTTATCAATATGCCCTAAAAGTTGATGAAAAGTTGAACAAAAGACATGAACAAAGAAAAAGGGGAAGAGGTGGAAGATTTCAAAGAGGTAGGTCCTTTGGAGGAGGAAGATCATTTGCAGATTAGAACAAAGGCAAGGAAGAAAATAAAGAAGATATTTCATACTGAAGGGATGGCAGAAATTTCCATAGAGGTGGAGGATCCATTAGCTATAGGAGAGATGATCGAACAATTTTTAGGGGTACATGTTTCAAATTTGGTGGTGAATGACACTGATCCTTTGAATACACTCAAGGAATTTCAAGAAAAAGGACAGAGGACAAAGGAAGGAATGCAGTTTTTGAGGAAGAACCTACTGAATCTTTGAATCAACCTGAGGATGGAGAAGCTCTAATAGTAAGGAGAACCCTATGTCATGAAGAGATGGGTCAGGAACCATTACTGAGGAATATTTTTTTCAAGACAAGATGTAAATTTGAAGGTATATGTTACAAGGTGATCATTGATAGTAGTAGTTCAGACAACCTAGCCTTCATGGAATTGGTGAACAAGTTTAAGTTGCAAAGGTTGAAGCATCCCAAACCCTATCAGATATCATGGATACAAGATGATCATAAGGTATTGGTAAGTGAACAATGTTTGATGAAATTAAAGATTGGATCTTATCATGATGAAGTCCTTTCTTGTATTGTGCCTATAAATATGTGTCATATTTTATTGGGTAGACCATGGCAATATGATAGACAAGCTTTACATCATGGAAGAAAGAATAGGTATACTATTATTGCCAATGGGATGAAACAAGTGTTGTTGTCTTTGATAGATACTCCTAAGAGTGATATGTGTACCAGTTTTAGAGTTTTTTTGATTTAAGGAAGTAAATTCTTGGATGGTTTGAAAACTGGCAGTATGTGTTATGTTTTGATTCTTAAGAAGTTAGATTTTGGATCAGAAGAGAAAAAACTGAAGGAGATAAAGGAGTTACTAATAGAGTATGAACACATAATTTTAGATAATGTACTTGATGGATTTCCACTTGTGAGGAGTATTAGTAATTGCATGGATCTAGGACTAGGAGCTAGTTTTCCAAAGAAATAAGCATGTTGAATGATACTAGTAGAAAATGAAGAATTTAATAGGAAAGTGCAAGAATTGTTGAAGAAGGATTTATTCAGAGATATTTTGAGCCCTTGTGCAGTACTTATAGTGTTATAACCTAAGAAGAATGGAGGATGTGTACTGAACATAGATTCATAAACAAAATCATGGTGAAGTATAGGTTTTCTTTACCTAGGATGGATGACATAATGGATTGTTTGAGTGGAGCAATATATTTTACAAAGATATATTTGAAGAGTGGATATCATCAGATTAGAATCAAAGGAGATGATCAAAAGATAGCATTCAAGAAAAATGAAGGATTGTATGAGTGGTTAGTGATGCCTTTTGGGATGACTAATGCACTGAGTACTTTCATGAGATGTATGAAAGAGGTATTGAAGAAATTATTAGGTAAGTTTGTGATTGTGTATTTATATGACATTCTGATTTTCAATAAGACAAGAGATCATTTTCTACACCTAAGACAAGTGTTTTAGAGGTTGAGAGAAGATAATTTGTTGATAAACATCAATAAATGTATTTTCATGAAGGAAGAGCGTGTGTACTTTGGATTTGTGATATCTACAGAAGGATTGAAGATGGACCCAGAGAAGGTTAAAGCAATAGTTGAGTGGCCTAAACCTAAAAGTGTTGGAGAGGTAAGATCATTTCATGGATTGGATAGTTTCTACAAGAATCTCATCATAATTTTTAGCTTATTTTGTATCCCTATGATCGAGACAATGAAAGGGGATAGGGATAATTTCAAGTGGATATATGGAGCACAAAAGATTTTTGAATTGTTGAATAAAAAGGTAACTAAACAACCAATGTTAACCCTACATGATTTTAGTAAGGTATTTCAAGTAGACTATGATGCAAGTGGGAACGCAAATGGAGCACTATTGACTCAAGAAGGTAGACATGTTTCTTATTTCAATCAAAAGTTGAATGATGCAAAGAGAAGATATTTAGTTTATGATCAAGAGTTCTATGCCATAACTCAAGCTTCAAAGAATTGAATACATGAATTGTTTCCTAAGGAGTTTGTGTTTCATATTGATCATCAAGCATTGCAATATTTGGGTAGTCAAGGTAAGTTAAATCAAAGATGTATGAGATGGGTTGAGCTCTTGCAGAGTTAAAACTTTGTGTTGAAGTATAGGAGTGGTAAGTCAAATAAGTTTTTTGATGCTTTGAGTAGGAGAAGGAAATTTTTTGATAGAGATGAGGATTGATGTGTTGGTATTTGATGAATTGAAGACCTTTTATGAGAAGGATGTTGATTTTTTCAAACCTTGGAAATCTTGCGGAGAACTTTTTGCAATTGACCGAAGCAAGTGGATGGACTATTGCATTCAAGATGGTATGTTATTTAGAGGAACTCAGTTGTGTATACCTAGAATTTCAATGAGGGAGAATTTGATTAAGGAAAAGCATTGTGGAGGATTAGCTAGATATTTTGGCATTGACAAGATAGTGGCTTTGGTGAGAATTATTCTTTTCCTCAAATTCATAAGGATATAAGGAAATTTGTTCAAATGTGTAGAGTTTTTAAAGTTTCTAAAGGGAGCAGTTAGAATTTTGGATTATATAAACCTTTAAAAGTACTAGAGAGACCTTGGGAAGACATTAGCATATATTTTATATTTGGTTTTCCTAAGACACAAAGAGGTAATGGTTTTATACTTGTGGTAGTAGATATATTTTTTAATATTTCACATTCCATACCTTGTAAGAAGATAAGAAATCTAGTACATGTAGCTGACTTATTTTTCGAAAAGGTTGTGAGATTGCATGGGTTACCTAGAAGCATAGTTTTATAAAAAGACACTAAGTTTTTTGGTTATTTTTTGAGGAAAATTTGGAAGAATATGGATACTCATTTGAAGTTTAGTTCTACATTTCATCCATAAATAGATGGACAAATAGAGGTAGTGAAAAGAAGCTTGGGTAACTTGTTGAGATGTTTGGTTGGAGAGAAGATAGGAAATTGGTATTTAGTCCTACCTCAAGGGGATTTTTCATATAAAAATTCAGTGAATAGGAGTATAAGGAAGACACTATTTGATATTTTAACATGGATGAATCCTAAAGGAGTATCAGAATTAAGGGAAATCAATAATGAAGTCAAGAGGAGTGCAGAAGGAGAAGAATTTGTGAAACACATAAAGGCATTGCATGATCAAGTAAAAGATCATCTAGAGGATATGAATCAGAAGTATAAGGAGAGAGTGGATAAGAGAAGGAGGCATAAGGAGTTTTCAGTTGTAGATGAGTTGATGGTATATTTGAAGAAAGGGAGATTTCAAGTTGGAACATATAGTAAGATGAAGATGAGAAAGTTTGGATCTTGTAAGACCTTGAGGAAATTTGATTCAGGGAGTGCATATGAAGAAGAGTTGCCAGATGATATGGATATTTTGCCTATATTCCATGTTGTATATCTATATGAGTATCATGAGGCATATTTCAATGAGGAAAATGGATTAGATGTGGTGCAATAGTATCATAAGAAGAAGTTGGATGAGATTGAAGACATTTTAGATAGTAGAATTGGTAGAAGCATTAGAGGTAAGTAGTACAACAAATATCTTGTCAAGTAGAAAGATGGACCAGTTGAAGATTATTCATGGATCTCTTAGGTTGAGGTAGACTATCTTGATTTTCCTCTAGCATTAAAGTGAGAGTCTCACTTTTTAATAACCCTTGCTATCTAATGCAGGAACATCTTGGGTTATGGGAAAACTTGGATTAACCAAAAAAATCTCCTTTTAGTTTGTTCTTGATTATTCTTATTCTGCAAATTTTTGGATTTCTTTTAGCCCATCTTCAGTTTGAATTTTTTTTCATTTTAAACCCTGTGGAATGTTCTTGGCATCATGGTTGACCTTATTTGGGTCAACACCTTGATTTGTTTCTTCTTGGTGGAGATCTCTTTGTTTGTGGGTTGGACCTATTTGTTCTTCATGTTTCATAGCCTGATGGAGCTTCTCGATCTTGCAAACCAATTTCTTGGATTGTGTACCTTCTTGGTTTATCATTTTTTTATCCTGGTCCCATGGTCAACCTCTCTTTGGATGTGCACTTCATTTGGTGTTTTTATGATTGATTTCTTCAATATTTAGGTCCTAGCCTATTTTTTGTAACACATTTTGTTCATCTTGGGGAATGTGATTTATCCTGGAGGACTTGTGGCTTGCGAAGCTGTATAAATTAAGGCAATTGTTTCCTTTTTAGTGAGATATTAGAAGTTTATCTTTCAAAAGTGGGGGGGCTAAGGAAATTTTAAGGAAGTCAATCTATAATTAGGCTTGTATGCTTGGAATGCAAGCTTTCATGTTGATGGTCGATTATATCTAGCTTCATGAATCTATAATGAAGTGAACCTCTGATTTAGCATTCTGTCTGGTCCTTGTTGTTGTTGTTTTTTGTTTTGGTTTCCATTGTGTGTCTCTTGTTGCATGGCTTAGATAGATCTGTTTGAGGTCCCTTCTATGGTGAATACACCACTCATCCATTTTATTCTAGAAGACCCACTTTGTTTCAATGACATTTTTGTCTTTCAGACTGGGAACTAGTTCCTAAATTTGATTTTTTTCAATCTAATCCTGGTTCTTTCATTTCCTTCATCCAATTCTAGTCACAATAATATTCTTAAATTGTCTTACGTTTAGTTTCTGAAAGAAAAGCTAGTAGAAATTGTTTTGTAGAATTTTTTCTTCTAGGAATAACTCATTTACTCTTATCTCCAATGATTTGTATGTCTAAGTGATCTCCTTGTATGTATACTTAAGATTTTTGGATACAGATGCCAGAGCATCCTGGATTTCTCTCTTCTTATCTTCTTTTATGTTCTATTTTTTTCTCTACATGTGGATTCATCAAATTCATATCTTGCTTTTATTGTACAGTTTATTCTCTCTCTACATCATCATTCTATTTTGGTTTCCTCAAATCAAACGGTTGTATTATAATCCCATGTATCTCACAAAAGATGTTAAATTTGTCATTAATAAACTATCCTCCTTTATTAGATCTATCAACTTCATTTTCAACTCTAGATTTGAATATCTTGAAATTTTCTAATGCCTTGTGTTTTTTCTCTTAGGAATGTAACCCAAGTCATTCTAGAATTATCATCAATTAAGAACATAAAATACCTTTCACCTTGTATGATCCTTGGACCACATAAGTTTGTGTGCACAAAATCAAACATTTTGGTAGTAGATTGTTTTTTTCCTCTGAAATTTCCCTTTTTTTGTTCACCCTCTTGACATTCTCTAGAAACACTGTTATCTAGTTTGGTTAATCTTGGTATATCCCTTATTGCTCTTTCTAAACTTATCTCCATCAAATTTTTAAATTTGATGTGACACATCCTTTGATGTCATAGCCAGCTTTCATCAATCTTTAATAACAAGCAATGCCTTGTAGCAACATCCAACTAATACAAATTTATTCTAGTCCCTTTTACTATAGCAATGACAGTTCTTGATCCCTTCTAAATTTCACAAACATTATCCTAAAAGAAAACATTGTAACCATTTTCACACATATGTCCAACACTTAAAATATTATGATGCAATCCTTTTATATAGTACACATTGTCAATATTATGTTTTCTATCAAAAGTAATAGAACATACTCTAAAAGTCTGTGTATTCTGATCATTTCCAAATCTAACAGAGCCACCATCATATTTTTCAAGTTTGATAAAATTACTTTTTTCATTAGTCATATGATTAAGGAAACCACTATCAATCAATCACCCATCCTTATCTCTTCTAACATGTAATGCAGTTACAACAATTTCAGTATTAGTTTCTAGAGATACCACATTACTAACTTTACATTCAAGTTCAACTTCTTCAACATAAAATATATAGTCACCTTCTTTTGATTCAACGTTTGAGATTCTAGCATCCTCTTTAACATAATATGCCTTTTTATTGAATTTCATTTTTTCCTTTTCCCCTTTTCCAAACATCTATTAGCTATATGCCCAACCTTTCTACATCTAAAACATTTAAGAGGTAAGGTACCTTTATACTTATCGGTTCCTTTCTTTAGCCTTCTTACAAAGTTTGTTTCTGCTTCTTATGTTCCCTCATCATCTTTCTTTGTTGCTTTGAAGGAATTCTCAAATATGGTTGTGTCTTTACCAAACTTTCTCATCTTGAATGTGCTTAGAGTTCCAAATAATTGTTCTCTGGTGAAATTTTTTGAATCATAAGTTTCTTTAATTTTTGAGACCTTGCCACTATATCTTTCTGGTAAAGTCCTCAAAATTTTCTCTAACACATCCTTATCATCCAAAGTGGTGTTAAGATTTATGATCCATTTTATAACATCATAAATTTTCTAAAATTATCTTTCTATATCTTCTCCTTATTCCATCCTCAAGTTCTCATATCTTCCTTTAGGAGTCTACATCTTAGCTAGTTTAACCCTATCATTTCCTTCATAAACATTTTTCTATTTTTCCCAAACTTCATAAGAATTTTTTAATGCAATAGAATTCACTAATTCAATTTTAGATAATGCACTAAAAATAGAATACCTTTCTCTTTCACTTTCTTCATAGGCCTCGATCTCATATGGAGCAGTAGGTCCATTTTTCAACACTTTACATTTTTCTACACACCTTTCCAAGTCTTGTAAATCAAAGAAATTAGATTTCATCTCAACTTCACTTTGTAAAAACCATAGTCAGATCTATCAAAGGTAGGAATAGTAAATTTATGTGCCATTAGATCTCCTTGAGTGGTTAGGCTCACTTTTTGGGAGCCAAAGATCTGATATGAATTGTTGAATGTCATGGACAACTGAGAAGGGGAGGTGAATCAATTGTAGATTAAAATTTTATCAATTTCATAGATCTAGATTCAACAAATTAATTCTTTATCCACCACACACATGAACCAAACATAATAAATATCATATTTTTATGTGGAACAACCCAAGATAGGAAAAATCATGGAGAAGATAATTATCATGAATAAAAACATTAGTCAAGGTGATTTTTACAAAAGGTGGCTCACTGCCAGAATGCTCATTATGAGTGGCCTCAATACCCAGAAGGGCTCACTTCCCTAAAAAAATAAGAATGAAAATGAAATCCACCACTGAAGTAAAACCTTGAAAAGAAACCCTTGGCTCACTACCTTCAGTTTCTAATAGAAACAACACACACTCTTCTCACAAGCCAACTTCACACGTTTACATAACTTCACACAATATGTGATGGATCTTCTTTTCAAAAAACTTCCATACAATTCCATCACAATAATTATCTTATTTATATTGATATTTAAAATATGAAACCACAAAGTCATCCATCAAAACATAATTTTGAAATAGGTCCAGACTAAACATTCCCCCAATGGGGAGGAATGAAAAGTGGACCACACCACACACACAACTTTGACCAAAACACATATTACCCAAAAGCTACAATAACTAGAGCCTAATAAGAAATAATGTAATTAGCAATCATGCATCTAGACTACATCAACTCAAACCAAAAAAAAAATATTTAAAGTTAAATCATTGAGTGATATGAAACCAAACTACTAATACCGTATCTGGAATAGCAGACAATTTTGTACCTTTGTTAAACATAAACATCACTGAATACATCATCGAAACACATTGTTTGGAGCACTAACCTTCCAGAACACCAGCCTCTAGACGTACTGGTCCTCAAAATCACATATGTAACATATCATAAATACTAAGGATGATCCAACCACCAAAGTATTATGTTGTCATCGATGAAAACCATACTAACACATCAAAAAATCTGCAACAACAACAACAACAACAGTATGTGTTATGTTTTTATTCCTAAGAAGTTGGATTTTGGTTTAGAAGAGAAACAACTAAAGGAGATAAAGGAGTTACTAATAGAGTATGAACACATAATTTTAGATAATGTAATTGATAGATTTCCACTTGTGAGGAGTATGAGTCATTTCATGGATCTAGGACTAGGAGCTAGTTTTCCAAAGAAATAAGCATGTTGAATGATACTAGTAGAAAATGAAGAATTTAATAGGAAAGTGCAAGAATTATTAAAGAAGGATTTAATCAGAGAGATTTTGAGCCCTTGTTTCATACTTGTAGTGTTAGAAGCTAAGAAGAATGGAGGATGTGTATTGATTCTAGAGTCATAAACAAATTCATGGTGAAGTATATGTTTTCTTTACCTAGGATGGATGACATAATGGATTGTTTGAGTGGAGTAGTATATTTTACAAAGATAGATTTGAAGAGTGGATGTATTCAGATTAGAATCAAAGGAGATGAGCAGAAGATAACATCCAAGACAAATGAAGGATTGTATGAGTGGTTAGTGATGCATTTTGGACTGACCAATGCACTGAGTACTTTGATGAGATTGATGAATGAGATATTGAAGAAATTATTAGGCAAGTTTGTGATTGTATATTTAGATGACATTTTTATTTTCAGTAAGACAAGAGAGGATCATTTGTTACACATGAGACAAGTGTTTTAGAGGTTGAGAGAAGATAATTTTTTGATGAACATCAATAAATGTACTTTCATGAAGGAAGAGTGTGTTTACTTTGG
The DNA here is from genome assembly GCA_018584345.1 of Thuja plicata. Taxonomy (NCBI): domain Eukaryota; kingdom Viridiplantae; phylum Streptophyta; class Pinopsida; order Cupressales; family Cupressaceae; genus Thuja; species Thuja plicata. The sequence continues at coordinate 2,460,747 of MU224719.1, forward strand.
ATTTTTGATATCTACAGAATGATTGAAGATGGACCCAGAGAAGGTTAAAGAAATAGTTGAGTGGCCTACACCTAAAAGTGTTGGAGAGGTGAGATCATTTCATAGATCGGATAGTTTCTACAAGAAGCTCATCATAATTTTTAGCTCACTTTATAGCCCTATGACCAAGACAATGAAAGGGGATAGGAATAATTTCAAGTGGATATATGGAGCACAAAAGAGTTTTGAATTGTTGAATAAAAAGGTAACTAAACAACCAATATTAGCCCTACTTGATTTTAGTAAGGTATTTCAAGTGGAATGTGATGCAAGTGGGAACACAAACATAGTAGTGTTGACTCAAGATGGTATACATGTTTCTTATTTAAATCAATAGTTGAATGATGCAAAGAGAATATATTAAGTTTATGATCAAGAGTTCTATGCCATAATTCAAACTTCAAAGAACTGAATACATTTTTTCTTTCCTAAGGAGTTTATGTTTCATATTGATCATCAAGCATTGCAATGTTTGGGTAATCAAGGTAAGTTAAATCAGAGACACGTGAGATGGGTTGAGTTCTTTCAGAGTTCAAATTTTGTGTTGAAGCATAAAAGTGGTAAGTCAAATAATTTTTTTGATGCTTTGGGTAGGAGAAGGAACTTGTTGATAGAGATGAGGATTTTCGTGTTGGGATTTGATTAATTGAAGACCTTTTATGAGAAGGATGTTTATTTTTTTGAACCTTAGAAATCTTGCAGAGAAATTTTTTCTATTGACTGAAGCAAGTGGATGGACTATTTCATTCAAGATGGTATTTTATTTAGAGGAACTCATTTGTGTATATCTAGAATTTCAATGAGGGAGAAGTTGATTAAGGAAAAGAATTGTGGAGGATTAGCTAGACACTTTGGCATTGACAAGATAGTGGCTTTGGTGAGAATTATTTTTTGCCTCAAATTCATAAGGATGTAAGGAAATTTCTTCAAATTTGTAGAGTTTTTCAAGTTTCTAAAGGGATCAGTTAGAATGTTGGATTATATAAACCTTTGTAAGTACCAAAGACACCTAGGGAATACATTAGCATGGATTTCATACTTGGTTTGCCTAAGACACAAAGAGGTAATGGTTTTATACTTGGGTTAGTAGATATATTTTCTAATATTTCACATTTCATACCTTGTAAGAAGAAAACAGATGTAGTACATGTAGCTGACTTATTTTTCAGAAAGGTTGTGAGATTGCATGGGTTACCTAGAAGCATAGTTTTAGACAAAGACACTTAGTTTGTTGGTTATTTTTGGAGGAAATTTTTGAAGAACATGGATACTGATTTGAAGTTTAGTTCTACATTTCATCCATAAATAGATGGACAAATAGAGGTAGTGAAGAGAAGCTTCGGTAAATTTTTGAGATGTTTGGTTGGAGAGAAGATAAGAAATTGGGATTTAGTCCTACCTCAAGGGGATTTTTCATATAACAATTTAGTGAATAGGAGTATACGAAAGACACTATTTGAGATTGTTACAGGGATGAATCCTAAAGGAGTATCAGAATAAAGGGACATCAATAATGAAGTCAAGAGGAGTGCAGAAGGAGAAGAATTTGTGGAGCACATAAAGGCATTGCATGATCAAGTAAAAGATCATCTAGAGGATATGAATCAGAAGTATAAGGAGAGAGTGGATAAGTGGAGGAGGCATAAGGAGTTTTCGGTTGTAGATGAGGTGATGGTATATTTGAAGAAAGGGAGATTTAAAGTTGGAACATATAGTAACATGAAGATGAGAAATATTGGACCTTGTAAGATCTTAAGTAAATTTGATTCAAGGAATGCATATGAAGTGGAGTTTCTAGATGACATGGATATTTTGCCTATATTCAATGTTGCAAATCTATATGAGTATCATGAGGCATATCTGAATGAAGACAAAGGAATAGATGTAGTGTAGTAGTATGCTGAGAAGAAGTTGGATGAGATTGAAGAGATTTTGTATAGCAGAATTGGTAGAAGAATCAGAGGTAAGCAGTGCAACAAATTTCTTGTTAAGTAGAAAGATGGACTAGTTGAATATTATTCATGGATTTCTTAGGTTGAGGTAGATCATCTTGATTTTCCTCTAGTATTAAAGTGAGAGGCTCACTTTTCAATAACCCTAGGTGTGTAATGCAGGAACATCTTGGGTTATGGGAAAACTTTAATGAACCAAAAACATCTCCTTTCAGTTTATTCTTGTTTGTTCTTATTCTGCCAATTTTTGGATTTCTTTTAGCCCACCTTCAGTTTGAATATTTGTTCATTTTAGACCTTGTGGAATGTTCTTGGCATCATGGTTGACCTTATTTTGGGTCTACACCTTGATTTGTTTCTTCTTGGTAGAGATCTCATTGTTTATGGGTTGGACCTATTTGTTCTTCATGTTTCATAGCTTGATGGAGTTTCTCGATCTTGAAAACCATTTTCTTTGTTTGTGTACCTTCTTGGTGTATCATTTTTTGATCATGGTCCCATGTTTGACCTCTCTTTGGATGTGCACTTTATTTTGTGTTGCTATGATGGATTTCTTCAATATTTAGGTCATGTCCTATTTGTTGTAATACATTTTGTTCATCTTGGGGAATGTGATCTATCTTGGTTGACTTGTGTCTTGCGAAGCTGTATAAACTAAGGAAACTGTTCCTTTTTAGTGAGATATTATAAGTTTAGCTTTCATAAGTGGGAGGCTAAGGAAATTGTAAGGAATTAAATCTATAAATATGCTTCTATGCCTAAAATTTAAGCTTGCGTGTTGATGGTCGATTATATCTATCTTCACGAACCTATCATGAAGTGAACCTCTGATCTGGCATTCTCTTAGTTCCTTTTTTTTTAGGTTTCCATTGTGTGACTCTTGTTACATGGTTTGGACAGATCTCTTCTAGGTCCCTCCTATGGTGACTACACCACTCATCTATTCTATTCTATAAGACCCCTTTGTTTTAATGAAATTTTTGTCTTTCAGTCTGGGAACTAGTTCCCAAGTTTATTTTTTTTCAATCTAAAATGGTTCTTTCATTTCCTTCATCCAATTCTAGTCACAATAAGATTCTTCAACTATCTTAGGTTTAGTCTCAGAAAGGAAAGCCAATGGAACTTGTTTTGTAGCAGTCTTTCTTCTAGTAATGAATCATTTACTCTTATCTCCAATGATCTGTATTTCTGAGTGATCTCCTTGTACATACTTAAGATTTTTGGACACAGATGCCAGAGCATCTTGGATTTCTCTCTTCTTATCTTCTTTTATGTTCTATTTTTTTCTCTACATGTGGATTCATCAAATTCATATCTTGCTTTTATAGTACAGTTTATTCTCTCTACATCATCATTCTATTCTGGTTTCCTCATATCAAACAATTGTATTATAATCCCATGTATCTCACAAAAGATGTTAAATTTGTCATTAATAAATTATCCTCCTCTATCAGATCTATCAACTTCATTTTTAACTCTAGATTTGAATATCTTGAAATTTTCTAATGCCTTGTATTTTTCTCTTAACAATGTTGTAATCATATAAAAATGGTCATCTAAACCCTAGACCCCCAATCTCAATAATTAATCAAGAAACCCTAATCTTGATAAAACCTTAAGTCCTAAATCAAACAGGCAATTCCTCAATCTATCAAATTCAAACTGGTCTGACCTAAACCCTATGTCCTAATCAATCATCTTACTTGATTAATTAATTAATCCCTAAAATCACATTACATTGGCAAATAAACTTTATACTAATTATTTAATTAATATTCTAATATATTAATTAAATAAAATTTCTAAATTATCAATTAAATAAAAAAGGGAAATTAAATTAATTAATAAAAACAAATATGCATTCAAAATCATTTAAATTATTAAAAATGCATATGACATCATCAAATTCAGTTAACTAATTATCAAAATGAAAACAATCTAGTTCCACTGAGTTAAATGATTCTCCACTATTTATCATTTTGGAAACATTTCAGTTAACTAAAAACTGATTTTGGAAGTTTCCAAAATAATTGATCAGTCAGTTCAGTCAAATGACTATGTCGACCAATCACATTCTTTGCACATGGATTGTGCTTCTTTAATCAAATCTGAGCCACTCTTTTCTTTTGATCTCGACCATTGATTCAAGAGAGATTTCTATAAAAGAGAAACTCATTTCCTTCACAAAGGATCCTAATGTTTGCTATCATTATTATACTCTATTTTCTTTTCTAGCATTCTTAGCTTTTAATCATTTAGTATTGTTGTTATTACTTTCAAGCATGCAATCAATCTAATCTTAGAGCACATTTGAATTTGGTGTTTATTAAAATGAATCTTAAACATTTCATTTGGTGCTTTTAAAATAAATCTAATTACCTTGGATGAACAACAAACTGCATTTTACATATCATTTTAGATTACTCAATCATTTAGATTTAGATTTCAAATCCTTCATTTAGGATCTGGTGTACTCATTGTTTCCTGTAATGACCTAAGAGAAAGATTCAAATTCCTGCCTACTAGGAGGCAATGAGCTGATATTGGTTAGCCTTGGGCATTTTAGTATTATGCTTTTGTCATTTTCTAATATGCTAACCTCGTAATGGTTCATTGAAGTGTGTGTTTGTAGTTGCAGGTATCTGACATAATTTTACACACACATTTCTGGCACCCACTGTGGGGCTCAAATATCCTCTTGAGTCAAACCTCACCTATATCTCCTCTTAAGCCAGATCTGACTCCACCATCATGTCTGGGTCATTGTTTCAGTTTGAAACAACTATAAACTTGCCCATACTCTCCTAAAGTTGAATCTGTGGAAAAAAACAAAATTGCAAATAGAGGTCGTACAACCCTCTACACACAAATTGAGGTGAATTACCTCTACACATAGACCGAGGCATGCATGCATGCCAGCACAACAATATTTTTCAAAAATTATTAGTCTATGTTTAATCCCATTAGCCGCTAGATTTAATCTAGTATTCCAACGCATTGGTTGTGCATTTCAATCCAACCATTGAACCCAACAACATGCCACTGCAATCATGCATTTGTTTCAGTAATGTCGGTGTTTCCTATTAAAACCAAACTCTCTATCAACCCCCCATGCATGTGGGATTAAGTCTTAAACCCTGCACCTCCTTGTTCGAGCTGCACTTGAGATCCTCTTCTCACCCCATATCCTCTACCCCGCGTAGCTATCCTAACTCCCCAACCCACAACCTGCCACCTCTTCTCCCCTCCACTCCCACGCCTCCCCTCCTCTCTACCTCACACTTTCTCCCATAGCCTTTCTTACCCACACCTTTCCTCCACTCCACCACCTCCCTAACACCCACCATGCACTTTCTCCTTACCCCACCCTTCGCCACCAGTCCATACTGCTCCTTTGGAGCCCTGCAACCCTTCCCCATCTCTCTTCAATGCGCCAAGCTCTCTTCACCTCCACCCACAGTCACTTTTTGTCCTGTACATAATTGTAGATAATGTGCCATGTTTTTTTTGGTTAGAATATTGGAAACCTTTTCATTCTTGTTGTGTAATGTACCCTCAACAATTGGCCAACCCTTCCTACGTTCTGCTCCCTATGCTCCTGCGCAACAAGTCCACCTGCTCATCACTGTGCCAACACTCCTCCCCTCTACTTCTTAGCCCGCAACTCCAACCCCTCCTCCACCCCACCACCACTAGCATCTACCTCAGCTAAGAATTCCTCTAAATAGGACATGTCACCTGCCAAATCAGTAGAGGAGATTTTGTTTTTCCATGTAGATAGTTCTCATGTGGAAAATTTGACGATCGTCTAGCCGTCAAACATGCCAGATTGGCTTCTATGCGACATCCAGGAAATAGTCAATTTTAATTATAGAGTATGCTGACATCATCACATATTTGAATTTTCTTACCTTCACCATATGCTATTTTGAAATTGTTGTTCATATTCAAACCCTCATAACTTACTTGTATTAGGTCCCTTTTTGGAGCATTGTTTTTTTTTTATGTAGAATTTTTTCAAGATCACTATGGTGGGGTTATTTTCTAGTTTTTCTTTCTTGGTTTATCATAAATTACACCTTTTGATGACTGTACCTACTTAATCCTCTATTTTGCAGCTTCTGAAGCCTCGTACGGGCTCATACAATAACCTTTTTTAGTGAATTTTTTTTTGAAAGTCCATGATTTTTTATCTACTTTCTAAATATGCAATCAGTTTTGTATTTTTTGATTTTTTTAATGCTGACCAATCTCTGGCTTTGTTGTTCTTCAATTTATCTTTTGATTATAGTCTAACTGTGGTTTGCAGGATGTTATAAATGAAGAAAAATCATAAAATACTAATGAGTTTGATGCAGGACTCTTGTCAAAGACTTTGTGTATCTTCCAAAACCATCATGTCTGCATTTTATACTTAAATAACACTTTATATTGGGTTCTTAAAATGAATCATTTTTCTTATGTGTTTGAAGTGTTCTTTAGATCTATAATCCCAAAGAATTGCATGAACGTATCCTCTCCCCTTGCCTTCATGAATCTTGGGTGTAAGAGAAATTCATGCAAATATTTTAGTATGGCTACCTCATGAGAGTTTTAACAGAGCCAGTGAGAGAGATTTCCCAACTTGTAACATGCTAAAGCCAAGCCCTTCCAAACCGGTGTATAAAAAATGTCATTGTGATTAATATCATAGTGAACAGGTGTTGAATATGTTATACCAGTAAGAAGATCTCCCTCAGTACCCTTATGGTGCATAAAAACCTACAAAACATAACTTCTATAGACTAGGAGGCCTCCATAATGGGGCTAATCTACCACAAGTATAACCACCTAAACATATGCCTTAATTAAAAACCTTCTTGTAGTATCCAAAAACCCTCTTTGCTGGCGTGGAAGGTTAGAGACTGACTAAGATGTATCACACTTTCACGACTCTTAGTACAGACAATGGTCCCTTGGGATTCGAAGCTTGGTGTTCCTGAGAAGTGAGTGCACTGTAAGGAGGAGCCTGTGCCTCCAAGCTTCTAAGTTATCTAATGTGAGTAGGCATGGCTAAACTTTAGCTCAAGTGGGAATTCAGTAGATATTGAAATGGCTTACCTAGGTTATGGTGTGTTTGTTCTTTTTACAACAACCATTCTTCTTGATGTGTCTTGCATGAGTGAAAAAAAAAAACTAAAACATTAAAAAAAAACATCAAAACAATCAAACAACTCAAAATCTACACTCTTAGGTGTTAAACTGTCAACTCTTGTCCAAGTTTATGCATCTAGTGTCAAAACTCTAAAAATTAGTCAAATTGTTGTCCAAGGTTATATTCTTTCATGAAGGTTTTGTTCGAATTTTCACAAAATCTATGTTCTCACAACATCACCACTAGTTTATTGTTGACTACAATCTGTTGATAGTCTGACTCACTTGTTGTTTTGAAATTTGACTTTGTTATGCTAGTCCAAGTGACTTTTTATTTTAATCATCTTTTTCTTCACTTTCCTTATCCTGAGTTACAAGAGTAGGTTCATTAACCTTGACTCAAGATCAGAGTCATCGCTAGCTCTCTCTTAGTTGGACATTATCTCTTTTGTCTTTTGGTCTTGGACTTAGTTAGCACTTTAGATATCACTTCACCACCTGTCAGGCAATAAATTAATTCATCATACCTTCTCTTCAATCTTCTAAGAAAGCGCATTAAGACAATCTTACAATTTCTAAAAGAAAATGAGCTAAACCTTATGGTCCTAATAATGAGAAAGAAGAGATTCTTATGGTAGCTTTATCAAAACAACTTTAAACTTTGAAATCTGAACTCTAAGAATTAAAGGGGGAAAAGGATACACCATCAAACCAATCCTCATTAAGATCAATCTATTCTTTTCTATTTGATCATGATTCTCACATCTCTCCACTTCCTTCCAACATGGAGAAATCTTGGTATGGAAATCCTATCTTTGATCAAGAGTGGCTCCAAAGCCCTAAAAGCTACTAAAAACACCACGAAGTCTTCCTCCAAAGGGATTAGTAACCTCATGAAATAAAAACCTTGTGTTAAACGCAAGAGGGACTTCAATCCTTTGGGACAATCTTATGAATTAGCATTGGAAGAACTTCTTGAGCATGATATCATCACATTACCTCAAGTCACATCATGTGGACTGGCATTCTTGAGTACCTACTATGCATATCATCAAAGAAATGAGCATAAAACTTTAGTTTGCATTGAGTTAAAACATAAAATCCAAGATCTTCTTGATGATGGCATAATCAAACCAAACAATCCTAATGATTTATCTAAAGAAGAACAAGATACTAATCTCAAGCATGATCAATATCAAGAATTCATGTCTAGAAATGGTTCACATATCACATCTACTTCTTCCACCATTCCTCCATCTCCTAAAGATTCAAAACCAACCACACCATCTCTATCAAAGAATGAGCTTAATTATGACTATGTCTACCCTCAAGGACTACCTCTAAAAGAGATCCAAGCTAATTAGCATACGAGTACAAGACTTTCTCAGGATTCAAATATCATAGACCCAAAGTGTCATGTGCTTCAACGCTTATCATGCCAACTCAAAATGATACTCCATTAGCCTTTCAAGAATCCCTTATGCAAATCAAAACTCCTAAATCATCCTTAAAAGTGGCTCCATGTAAAGAGGATAATCCACAGTGTGAAGAAACAAATATAAGTAATGATCAAGATCAAGCCATTATCCAATCCCTTCCAACATTTGACAAAGGTCCCATATCCCTAGATTTTGAGGATGATCCTCTCATATCCTTTCATTTCTTCCAAGAATATATCCCTCCACCTCAAGAGCTACATAGCCCTCCATCTCCTAAGCAAGATCAAGATATCATTTCCACCATCTCTAATGAGCCTATTGAAAATCAAGAGATAAGTACCCTTTCTAAAGAATCTAAAGATCCTTGTCAAGATTAGAGCATCCCATCATCTCCATGTCATAACCCTCGATATCCACCTCAAGAAACCATCATTCCTCCAAATCCCTTGTATAACAATAAATCCCCTCAAGCTCCAGCTTCTCCCATCAAACTTTCTCCTATCAAAGCTACTCATGCACCTATGGATATAAAGATGAATTCTAAAGAGAAGAGCCTTGGTCATGCAGCTCACTCTAAATATGTTGATATCCCTTCCACACCTTATCTCCCTCCATTCAAACATAACCGTGTGCCTTCACTATCCATCAATTCCATCCTTGGTCATTATATTCCAAAGCTAAAACCGTCAAACCTTCCATCCATATTAGGTCCTTATATCCCTCCATCCACCATGCCTATCACTACTATATTATCATCCACTTACCCTATCCACTATCAAGATCAACAAAGATATGCATCCTTGATCTCTCCCTATAAACCCATCCATATGAAGCATCCATATCAGCCATATTCATCCATAGTTCCCAAGACTTTTGGAAGCAATTTGGATGTGCAACAAAGAAATCATAAATATAAGAATCCACTTACATATGAAGATCACTATGTCCAATCTAATCGACATGTGACTACAAAGAAAAAATAAATATTCAAGAGACCACAAAGTTTCACTAAGCAAAGAATAAAATCAAAGAAGATATGGGTTCCTAAATCCATCATGGAATAATTGTGTTCTAAATCTAAGAAAAGATTAAAATCAAAGAAAGTATGGTTTCCTAAATCCATCATGGAAGAATTAAGTTCTAGATCATCCAAAAGAAAATCAAAATCAAAATCTATTTGGATTCCCAAGTCTCTTATAAAGGACTTGGATACAAAAAGAAAATCAAAATTTATGTGGATTCCCAAGTCTCTCTTAAAACGCTTGAGCAAAAAGGAAAAATCAGAGTTGGCATCCAAGCCTCCAAAGTCTTCAACTTCATCTCCATCTAAACATCTCCCATATTCAAACTCTATTTTGGGTCCTCATGTCCCAAAATCCGTTACCTTGAATACTTCATTCATCTTAGGTCCTCATGTACCTAGTTCCATATCCACTCATCCATCAAAGCCTCAAGCTATTCCATCCTTTTTTCATTCATTTGTCCACTACCCTTCAAGGGGTGTGTCAATGTTGATCTTATCACCACTTCCATCTACCTCTACAAAAACCTTTCAATACCCTATCCAATATCCTGAACCTACCACCTACCCATACATCACATATCCTTCCACTCCTCTTATCCAATCCATCACATAAATCCTTGGCTACCATCTCCCTTATCCTCCATATCATTCTTCTCTACCATCACCCTATCAGCATCTTTGAGCATACTTTCAATGGCCTCAACCCATCGTAGCATATCATTTAAAGGAACACTATCTAAAGATCAAGAAGCTTAAGTTCCTCCATCAAATAATAAGTACAAAAAAAAATGCCTTGATGAAAACTTGGTAAACATGCACCTTGGTAGCATCATTAAAGATAAATCAATCCATCCTATGGTGAAAACCACTTCTTGTGGTGCCTTGGATAAGTACCATGATAAAAACTTGGAAAATAGGCACCATGTGTAATTCCTCCTACCTGCACTCTTCACTTGGAGACAAGTTCCTTCCATGTCATCTTATCCATCATATCTTACATCCGGGTAGCCCATGAGCATCCATGTTCCTTCCGGTGATCTTGAAAAGGTTGAGCCTATCCATGAGCATCATGCCTCTTGACACGCATTATCCTTTCCATCAAGGTATTCACTTGCTCTCATCCATGGAACCCTATCATGATCTTGCTTATCCCAAGCCTATCCTTCCTATCTCTAAGCATTACTGCTATAATCCAAACCATTCACTTATACCTTCATCACCCCTTATCCCAATTGCATTATCCTAGCTACATCCTATCCAAAATTGACCCCTTGGTCTTGATCAAAATGAAGAATTAAGAATACAAAATAGTTTCTCAAAAAGTCTCTTGACATGTCTACTCTTTTGGACCACATGCTTTTCATGACATCAGGTCTGTTAGAAAATATAAATAAAGTAAACTAGATTTAGGAAAGAATCCAAGAGAGAGTTTAGAAATAAAAATGTTTACCATAAATGAAAATATGGTCCAAGAACAATCACCAAGAAGCTCAAGAAAAACACCAAGGCAATGTTTTTGAAAGGGGAGAACCTAAGAAAAACCCCTTGTGCTTATAAAATGAATGAGGCAAGAAGCCAAAGAAGAAGAGAGATGGAGCAAGAATCTCATTACAACATTATGAGAATGAGAATGAGAAAGAGAGAAGAAGAGAGAAGAACTACTCCATGAGAACCAACTTGTGAGAACCAACCTTAAGAAGTGAGAGAGAAGCATCTCTTAAGTAGAGATGAGTGAAAATTTTTACATGTAACTCTCATATCTTATGAGTGCCACATTCAAATTAAGTGTGTGCCATGTGTAGGAATCCTCTTAATGAGGAATATCTAATTTCCTTATTAAAGGAAATACAAAAATGTGACATGTCCTCCTACTTGGACTAGAGGAAAAATACAATATAGGATACATTGGTTTATCCTTTAATTACATATATCACCAAGGAAAGATTAAATTCTAACACCCCCCTTTAATATTTACTTGGGGAGTTTACAACAAGGGAATTAAACCCAAATTTTTACAATGAGAATAAAATGTCTCTTTACAAAATCTGCAACTTGGTCTTCAGTATAAGGAAGAGATTTGATTGTCTTGATTCAAGTCTTGAAGTTATAGGAGATGTGAAGAGGAAGTGATTACATGAGTGGGCCTTGAAGATTCACCTGAAACAAAGAAACATAGAAATGCAAAATACAAACAAAGGAAACTATCCACAAGAAGAATTTCATCTAACATTCAAGTTAGTGTAACTTTGAAACTTTTACCTCATAAAATATCTTTAAGGAAATGTATGAGATTTCATAAAAAAGTAAAGAGCTACTCATGAGAGAAAGATACACCAAAATATCAAAGTGATATAAACATCATCCATCCTCTCATCTCAAACTAAACATACTAATGCATAAATGACAACACACAAGACCAACTAAAGAGACCCGCATCATCATTGCATCAATCACATGGATATAGACAGTCCATTAATAAGTCATATAAGTGAATGGGTGATCAAGCCACTACCTGCATGACTCAAAATTGAAGCAATGAAGAATGCAGGACATTATCACAATAGTAAAAGATGCATGAGAGAGACAAAGATAAATAAGTGGAACATATTACTTAAACACCAACTCAAGCTTAAGAACTGATTTTCCAAACATGACTACAATCATGTACTATAAGTAATTAACCATTAAGGAGATAAAAATTTAAACCAATATAATGAGAAACTTTAATAATTTGAGCTTGCCATCTTTTCATAAGAAGTAAATCCAAAAAATTGAAAAGAAACTAATGTCATATGCTTAAAATAATGAAACTATGGATTATGAAGAAAAAAGACATATTACCTACCAAATATATATGAGAAATCCAACAAATTTTCAAGAAGGATTTCAAGAGAAAAATCCTCATCATGAGAGAAATAAGCAATGGAACAAGTTGATCAACATCAACTGAAGTAAGTGCAAACTATTTCCCCTTACAAGATGGAGCAAGTTGATAAACATCAATTGAAGTAAGTGCACTAAATTCCACTTACAAAATGGAACAAGTTGATCAACATCAACTGAGTAAGTGCAACCCAGTGCAACTTACATATGGAACAAGTTGATAAACATCAAATGAGTAAGTACAACCCAGTGCAACTTACATATGGAACAAGTTGATAAAACTTAACTAAGTAAGGGCAACCTAGTGCAACTTATAGATGGAACAAGTTGATAAACATCAACTAAGTATGTGTGTCCTAGTGCAACTTACAAATGGAACTAGTTGATAAACATCAACTGAGTAAGTGCAACCCGGTGCAACTTACAGATGGAACAAGTTGATAAACATCAACTGAGTAAGTGCAACCCAGTGAGTGCAACCAAGTGCAACTTACAGATGGAACAAGTTGATAAACATCAACTGAGTAAGTGCAACCCATAAAAGATGCAACTAAGTGCATAACAATAGATCATATAAAATTGATAGAAATTAATGCTAAACAATAAAATTAATAAAAGTACACAGGAAGGCAACAACAATAATTTAATATTATCAATGACTTTAAGGGCTTTCGATCAAACATATGTTACTTTGCTTCTTTAAAAAAACATAATTGAAAAGCATGAACAAAAGGCTTAGTAGAAAAAATTAATATTTATCCCCAATGTGTTTAATGAACATAATCTTCTTTCCTCTAGGAATAATAATCGAAATGAAGGTTAGAAACCCAATGATCAATTTTTTTTAAAAAAAATTAACTTTGAGATTAGGGTAGACATAATTAATGATCAAATTAATTTAAACGAGATGAATTACAATGAATATATATTGAACAAGCTCAAGAAATATAAATTTAACTTTAATGAAACTTACAAATGAATGATTAAAAAATGATATGAAAAAAACTAAAAATTTAGTTTAAATGGCGAAATTTAACAATGAATTTTTTATTTAATAATTAGTATATTTAAAAAAAAATTTAAATTAAATATAAAGTGAATTTACTTAAATTATTATAGCAAGATGTAATGAAGATCAAATGAGTTAAAGGATAAATAACCTGATTAGAGATTGATGAAATAAGATAAATAAAATTTAATAAGGAACCTCCAGGAGAAAACAAATGAACAACAATTTTGTTAAATAAAATAATACTAATAATAAATTTATAAATTTAACTTGAAAAATAAAAAGATATAAAATTTAAACTTAATGAAAATTTCAAAGATGTGAGTTTTAAAGTTATAAGAAGATTCCTTTATTGCAGAAGAAACCAAAAGAACTCTGCCAACACTCCTGGAGAAAAAATGATTAAAAAATCTGCACACAAAAGATGTTAATAATTGCAAAAAAAAAATTTTTTAGTGAAGTCAATATTATATGCTCTGTCAAACCTGGAAAAAAATGGTAATGCTGCAAGGAATATTCAGAAAAGACAAGACAAGTATAATGAATCCTCCTAGAGTAGCAGAATAAAACAATATATTTGCAGAAACTTATGTAATTTGGAGGAGTCGAAAGGAGGAATAAGCAACGGTCATATATTACATGAAACTAATAGTAGCGACTATGATTCAGATAGCAGTGATTTTGATTGTCGACTTCCTTGCTGGCCCACATACAATATAATGCCGAGTATAATAATTCAGTGAAGTACTATGTTGAAGAGATGCGATTTGTATGAGGATGCAAACAACAAAGGAAGATAGAGATATTAATGAAGACAGTGATTAATATATCTCCACATGTTAGAATTTGTTTTAAGACAGCTAATAGTTTAATAATGTTGCACAAGGAAGCTGTAATGAAAGTCAAAAGCTGCGTTAATAAAATGAATGCTGCAACTAATGTTTTACTATAACAAAACTTTAACTTTTATTAACGTTTGATAAAGTTTAGAGATATGACACGTTATTAAAAACTTTAAACAAAAATTTAATGGAGAAATTTTTTTTAGCAAAACAATATAATTTTATAAGTGAAACGCTATAAGAATATACTGCCAACATACAAGACTGTTATTATCCAAAAAAAATGACAAAACTGACTTATTTGCATAAAATAATATAATAAGGAGTAACATGTAGGAGCGTTAGAAATATTTTAGAGAATATATATTTATTTGGATTCAAACTATCCTCTACAAGTTTTAAAAGATTGAAAGGAGCTGCGTGAGGAAGGGTAAAGCCTCCGCAAGGAAAATAAAGATGTTGCACCGAGGAATAAGGTGTAGGAAGGGATGCGAGAAAAAAATATGATGAACAATGCTAAGGGAGCAGTGCAAGACAATAACCAATGCTGCAAAAAGGAGAGAGAGGTAAACAAGATGAAATATGTTATCTAATGGATGAAGGCAATACCATGAAAAATGCTAATCAATATGTATGCTAAACAAAATAGAATGTTGAAAATGAAAATTCCAGAGGAGATTAAACTAACAGAGACATAAATATTAGTAAATATTAATAATAATAAAAAAAAGAGATAGAGCATGAATTGTTAGTAAAAATAAAGATATAAACCTGTAAGAAAAATTATTAGCTTGATCACGTGAATGACAAGAAGCTTGAGAAATAATGAGGAAAATTCAAAGGACAAGTTGTGAAGAACAATGAGAAAAGTTGCTAAATGCTGAAAGAATAATTGCCAGAAATATAGTCCTAGTGTGGGGGCAATATCTACCACATGAACTGTTAGATGTGGTGGAATTTTGGATATGTTTTGAAAAACCTAATTATAAAGAACTCCACCGAAGAGATTGTTAAAATTATTTACGGTTAAAAATTTATTAATGACAGAGTGACGGTCTATAAAACTATCTTCAAAAAGACGGTCAAAAAATTGTTTAAATTGTTTGCATAGGAGTAGAAATATAAAAATAGAGATAAAAAAGAGATATAGATATTATAAGAACCAAAATTCAAGAGCCAAGAACCTACAAGGGAGAGCTAAGAAACCAGAGAAGTAAGAGACATAGATATGAGAAATATATATTTAAACCTGCAGAGAGCTTTCGCAATGCAAAATATAAATATTTTTGAAAGAACCAATAATGGTATAACCCCGTAGTCTGCAGGAAAACAAATATATCTAAAAACACAAGCTTAACTGTAAAATCAGTATGAATACTATGAACAAGAGTTGAATACAAAACAAAGATATAGAACTTGAAACAGAAGAAACGTTAGAGCTAGAAGAAAAAAGATGTTAGAATCAGATTGAATGATCAAAATGCAAACCCTTGTGGTTTCCCGATGGAGGGTGGGGTTAGAACTATAAACTAAAATTGAAGATTATAAACTGATTGAAAAGAGATATAAACTGGAAATAAAATCCCGGTTTGGCGGTGAACCATCCAAACCCCCAAAAAAATTCAAATCCTTCTAACAAGAGTTAGAAAATAGATCTGCAAAAATGAGAAACCTGCAAACACTCAAACAAGGATTAGATAGCTCTAATACCATGTTAGAAATTATAAATAATGTAAACTAGATTTAGGAAAGAAACCAAGAGAGAGTGCAGAAATGAAAATATTTACCAAAAACGGAAAGATGATCTAAGAGCAATCACCAAGAAGCTCAAGAACAACACTAAGACAATGTTTTTGAAAGGGGAAAAACTAAGAAAAACCCCTTGTGATTATAAAATTAATGAGGCAAGAAGCCAGAGAGAGAGAGAGAGAGAGAGAGAGAGAGAGAGAGAGAGAGAGAGAGAGAGAGAGAGAGAGAAGCTCATTACAACATTGTGAGAATGAGAATGAGAAAGAGAGAAGAACTACTCCATGAGAACCAACCTTAAAAAGTGAGAGAGAAGCATCTCTTAAGTAGAGATGAGTGAAGGAGTTTGCATGTAACTCCCATATCTTATGAGTTCCACATTCACATTAGGTGTGTGCCATGTGTAGGAATCCTCTTAAGGAGGAATATCTAATTTTCTTATTAAAGGAAATACAAAAATGTGACATGTCCTCGTACTTGGACTAGAGGAAAAATAAAATATAGGATACCTTGGTTTATCCTTTAATTACATATATCATTAAAGGAAAGATTAAATTCTAACAAGGTCATTATCCAATATGCTATCCAATACCACTCCATGAGCCTACTTTTCTATACTCTTTTTTCCCTAGCTTGGGTAATCTTGAGGAGACTATCCTTGAGGGTCACATTCACCCTCTTCATCCATCATTGTTTATTCGCCTCATCCATCAACTTTCTAATCCATTGATGTAAGTGTTCCAATGGGCTTGCTTGCACAATCTACTAAGATGATCTTCTTTATCTTCTTCAAGGATCCTAATCTCCTCTAGGTCCTTATTAGGCTTAGATCATTAACTAAGTCCTAATCTTACTCTCCTCTAAGAGTCTCCACTTGTGCCTCACCCTTTGAAAGACTAACACCCTATAGTTAGTTCAAATCTCTACTTCTCCACCTTACACTTAGAAGAGTCTAAGTGTCAATGCCCACACTAACCTTCATGAATCACTTGCAGGGGTATCCAACACCATGTAGACACTGCATTTGATCATTTTTGAATCCATCTTGAGGAATCTCCTTTCAATTTTCAGTTGAGTCCAAGTTTGTGTCTTCAAGAGGCCTAATTGAGCTCACTCCCTTATAGCCCTAAATAGTGTGTTTTCCTCACTTGCAAAAAATTTCCAAAGACCTCAAAAATGTAAGACCATATCTAGATACTCTTTTCCATTTTATAAAGGATTTTGTAAGTCTCAGACCCCTATGTTATCCGTACATGGGGTTCCTATAAACTAGGTCTTATAGGGCTAATAGGCCTAAAAACTAGGACACTCTGCAACACTATCCAAAGCTCACTCAAAACTTGTCTTCACTTATTGGCATGAACTCGACCAACCTAGCATGTCAAGGTAACACTAAACCCTAACTATACATGTACTTAGACCATATATTACCTTCTTCCCCTGCACATGAAAGCTCACTATTTTCCTCCAAACCTCTAACCAAAAAGTGCATGCTCGCCTAGGGCTTGGATCTAAAAATAGTAACTTGCCTTTCTAGGACTCCCAAATCTACAACTATGTACACTACTGACTCCCCTAGCATTTCCATCTACCATTGGATGTTTCCCATGGTTATATTTCATGGGGGAGCCATGATTAGACTGACTGGTCTGGACCGGACTAGTGAGTCTCCTAAACTAAGAAAAATTTAAACAATACCTTAAATGACCTCAAAGAAACTTGAATACTGAATGAAAAACACTCCAACCTATTCTAAGAACACAAAACAACCACTAGTCTCAATCTTCCAATCCATTACATATGAATGTCAACACAAAATACTCAGGATTACTGAAAACTCATAATTGCAGTCTCTATTCACTTCACACTTGTTACAATATGAAAAAATCACTCCTTAGTTTGAGTGTCTCCATACATGAGATGCCTTCTTCCACCATTCTAGGGCCTTGTTGGTCAATTCCCCACTCCTAGTTTCAAGGAGAATCCGATGTAACCATGTTGCATGCAACACTTGCAATTATTGCAAATGTTGTCATGACAACAATTTATAAACTTTTGGCATCTTTTCATTCATGCCTTCTCCCTATATTTTAGGACATCTAACCTCTTCAATTTGAGGATACAAGATCATTTAAGACCCTATGGCATCTCTATGTCCACATTTAAGTGATTTGGACACATTCATGACTCCAACCTCACACTTAACAACTAAGCCTAAGAATTTGAAAATACTACTAACAATGGCTATTTATGTGACTTTAGTCCTAATGAATAACTCACTTAGCCTACATTGTAAAGACCTACTAAGGTCAAAAAACAACTAACCTATCTTGACTTGGCTAATTTCAAGTACAAGCCAAAATGAACAAACATGGAGGTTAGCCTAGGTGCTCCTGCACCATCCTCCCCAAAACAAAAAGATCAATCCACCCTTGGATTGAGGATGCCTAGATCAATTCCCATCTTCTTGAACTCTGATTCTTTGACCCATATTGCATTAGCATTGGTTTGATCATGCCTTTTGATCAAGTGCTCCTTATACTCTTTGGTTCTAGTCTTCTTGTATACTCTTATATCCAGTATGTTTTCAACTCCTATGATTGTAGCAGAGGGTAATTGTAGCTCCTCTACATCTCTGATTACTTATTGAAGACTTTGATCCAAGTCTTGCTTTGGTCCTTTGTAGTGGACTAAGTCTGCAATGTTGAAGATAGGTGACAGTCCACTATCTTTCGGGAGTTCAACTTCGAATGCATTATCACCATACTTAGCTATGATAGGACAAGGGCCTATCCTTCTCATCTAAAACTTGTGAGGGACTCCCTTCTAAAATCTTGATTTATTGAGATGTACCATCACCATGTCACCCACATTAAACTCAACTGTCCTCCTACTTTCATCAACCTTTGCCTTATGTTGAAGGTGTTCTCTGTCAAGGTTTTCTAGACTGTATCATGTATCTCTTGCATGGCATTAGCAAAATAATTTGTATATCTACTTGCTTTCACTCCATCCTTCATGTCTCTCAACTCATAGACTCCTCTAGGGTGTATTCCATACACTATTTCAAAGGGGCTCTTCCCTGTTGATCTATTTATGGTGTCATTGTAGGCATACTCAACTTATCCAATCAATTGATCCCATAACTGTCTGTACTCCTTTGTTAATCACCTTAATAGATTTCCAAGGCTTCTATTTACCACCTTGGTCTATCCATTAGTTTGAGTATTGTAGGCAGATCCAAAGGATAAATTAGTGCCTAGTCTTTTCCAAAGAGTCTTCCAAAAATGACTCATAAATTTGGTGTCTCTATCAGACACAATTCTCTGAGGTAACCCATGGATTCTTACTATCTCTTTGATCTTGGCATCATTAGTGGTATTTCATGGCACAAAGTGAGCCATTTTACTAAACCTATCCACAACTACATAAACAATATCCATGCCTTGTCTTGTCTTGGGTAACCCAACTACAAAATCCATGCTCAAGCAATCCCATGGTCTAGTAGGAATAGGTAGGGGCTGATAAAGGCCAACATTTGATGAAGTACCCTTGGCTCTTTGACACACTATACAACTCTCCA
>MU224719.1:2480609-2515453 GCA_018584345.1 Thuja plicata
CTATGGAAATGGTTCTTGTATTCAGCACATACCTTGTAAATGTCTCCAAAGTCCTCATCTTCAGCATATAGATCCTTGAAGTGATCTATTCCCATGCTCTTCAACTAAATCTCTTGGATGGTAAGAGATCTTCTTGACAATGCATCAACAATTTTATCAAGGACACCTTTCTTATGTTTGATGTTAAAGGTGTAAGCTTGTAGGTACTCAACCCACTTCATGTGCTTGTGGCTCAACTTCTCTTGAGAATTTAGAAATCTTAAGGCCTGATTATCTGAGTAAACAATGAACTCCTTGGGTAGCAAGTAGTGCCTCCACTTTCTCAAGGCTTGAACCAATGCATACAATTCAAGGTCATAAGAAGAATACTTATTCTTTGCTTCACTCAACTTCTCAGAATGAAATGCTACTGGTCTACCCTCTTGGCTTAGGACAGCCCCAATGACTATGTTTCTTGCATCACATTCAATTGTGAAAAGCTTCTCAAAGCTTGGCAAGACAAACACTGGTTGGGTAGCAATCTTTTCCTTTAGCAACTCAAAGCTCTTGTTGGCTTGTTCATTCCACATGAACTTGGTATTCATTCCTCTTTTGATTGTATCTAACATTGGAGCACAAATAGCACTAAATTGCCTTATGAACTTCCTATAATACTAAATAAGGCCATGAAAAATTCTTACCTCTGTTTCTATCCTTGGAGTAGGCCAATTCATGATGGCTTCCACTTTACTTTTATCCATTTTCATATTACCATGATATAGAACAAATCCTAGGTACACTAGCTCAATTTTGATGAACTCACACTTCTCCAAGTTAATCATGAGATTCTCTTTATGTAGCCTCTTGGGTACTAATTCTACATGTTTGAGGTGTTTCTCTCTTGTCTTACTAAAGATGAGTATATCATCCAAGTATACCACTACAAACTTGCCAATGTGATCCTTGAGTACTTCATTCATCAACCTCATAAAAGTTGATGGAGCATTTGATAAGCCAAATGGCATGACTAGCCATTCATACAACCCTTCAGTGGTCTTAAAGGCTATCTTTCACTCATCTCCTTCATTCACCCTTATCTGGTGATATCCACTTTTTAAATCTATCTTTGTGAAGTACCTTGCACCTCCTAGAAAATCCTTCAAGTCTTCAATCCTAGGGATAGGGAACCTATATCTGATAGTGATCCTATTAATGGCTCTGGAGTCAGTACATAATCTCCAAGTACCTCCTTTCTTAGGGGATAGGACTATGGGTACAACACAAGGACTAATACTCTTCCTTATAAGACCTTGTTCTAACAACTCTTGAATTTGCCTAGCTATTTCCTCATTCTGTTGAGGGGTCATCTTGTAGGCTGCCTTATTGGGTAGGGTAGCTCTAGGAATAAGGTCAATCTTATAGATTATTTTCTTATAGGGGGTAGGGTTGATGGCTGTCCATCACTCACAATGCCTTCATACTTTTGCAACTATTCTTGTATCTCTTGTGGTAGCTCTATCCTCTTCACCATTTTGTCTTTCACTTCCTTGGGCTTCAACATCAATGCAAAGCCAACTCCTTCTCCTTCTTCAATGGCCTCCAAAAACTCTTTCTCACTCACCATTAGTACATTGGGACCAGTTGCCTTCATCTCTACATCTTCTAACAATGACTGAATTTCAAAAGTCATGTTATCCTTCTTGAAAGTATAGGAGTTCTTCACTCCATCATGGATAGCTTGGTAGTCAAATTGACATGGCCTGCCTAGGAGCAAGTGACATGCATCTATGGGTAGTACATCACATAGTAACTTGTCCTTATATCCCCCTATAGATAAGTCCACCCATGCTTTCTCACTCACTAAGACATGTTGTCCCTTATTGAGCCATGTTACCTTGTAGGGATGAGTATGAGGTATCTTTGTCATGTTTAGCTTGCTGATTGCCTCCTCTGACATAATATTATCAGTAGATCCTAAGTCTATGATAACCCTACATACTTTACCCATCACCTTACATTTGATTCTAAACAAAGACCTCCTTTGGCTTGGCTCCTCCTTGATTGGCTCCTTGATTAATGTTCTCCTCATCATGAGGTTCTCACCTTCCTCCAAATTTAGTGGCACCTAAAGGTGTTTATCAGCTAAATTTGTGTCTTCTTCGACCAAATTAGTCCTCTTGTTACTTCCTTGAGAAGTATTACCCTTCTCTGGACACCTATAGGCAGGGTGTCCCATTTGGTTACAATGGTAACATTTCATATTGGCAAAATAGTTGCCTCTTCCTCGTCCACCACTTCTACCTCTAAAATTAGAGTTCTTGCCTCTACCATCTCTACTAGAACTTGCTTCTTTCTTCTCATTGTATTTGACTTCTCCTTGTGTTCTTGATTCTGAACTCCTTCCACCATATCCACCTCTTTGTCCTCTACTATCTCTTCCTCTACCTCCTCCTTTAGAACTTTTTTCTTGCTTCCTTTTGCCTTTCTCCTCTATCTTCAAGGCCATTCGATAGTATTGGTGGATGGTTTTGAAGTTCACAAGAATCATGTCTTCTTGAATAGACCATTTGAGTCCATTCAAATACCTAGCTAGCTTGATGCTTTCATCTTCAACCACTTGTGACTATAGGCAAAACTTTTGGAACTCTTTAGTGAAGTCTTGGACATCTAGGTCTTTTTGTTTGAGATTATGCCTCCTCCTATGTAGCTATACTTCATAATAATTAGGCAAATAGGTCTGCTTCATCTTAGTCACCATGCCCTTCCATGTGGCTATAGGACTCTTTCCTTATTTCTCTCTTTCAGTTTGAACAAACTTCCACCATGTGAGAGTTGAACCTCTCAATCTTGACTTGGCCACATTTACCTTTTGGGCCTCTATGATACCATCACAATCAAAATGGTTCTCTATGCTATCTATCAAATCCACTACTGAATCTGGATCCATTTGTCCACTAAATGGTGGCACAACCTCCAAAGCTTTACCACTTAAATCCTTCAATGCCTTTAAGAAGGGTTCTTGGTCACTGACAGGGTCAGGGGTTGGAGCTTCTTCTTCTAGCTCCACTCCTTTCTCCCTTGCTTCTTCTTCTTCTTCTTTCTGATCTATCTTATCTTTCATCTTCTCAGCTTTGTCTTGGACTTCTCCCAAGAGTTTCTCCATTTGAGACAACCTTTCTCTTAACGACTTGTTGTCTTCTTCTTGTTCTTCCACCTTTTTGGATAACTCAACATTAGTCACCATGAATTTGTCTTTTTTTGATCCTCCAGGTGTATTCTCTCCCACTGATTTAGTAGGCTGAAACATCCACCACAAGCTTGATCTTTAATCAAGCTCTGATACCAAGATGATGTAAGTGTTCCAATGGGCTTGCTTGCACAATCTACTAAGAAGATCTTCTTTATCTTCTTCAAGGATCCTAATCTCCTCTAGGTCCTTATTAGGCTTAGATAATTAACTAAGTCCTAATCCTAGTCTCCTCTAAGAGTCTCCACTTGTGCCTCACCCTTTGAAAGACTAACACCCTATAGTTAGTTCAAATCTCTACTTCTCCACCTTTCACTTAGAAGAGTCTAAGAGTCAATTCCCACACTAACCTTCATGAATCACTTGTAGAGGTGTCCAACACCATCTAGACACTAAATTTGATCAATCTTGAGGAATCTCCTTTCAATTTTCAGTCAAATCCAAGTTTGTGTCTTCCATAGGCCTAATTGAGCTCACTTCCTTAAAGCCCTAAATAGTGTGTTTTTCTCACTTCTTGCAAAACTTTTCCAAAGACTTCAAAAATCTAAGACCATAT
Organism: Thuja plicata; assembly: GCA_018584345.1. Classification (NCBI taxonomy): domain Eukaryota; kingdom Viridiplantae; phylum Streptophyta; class Pinopsida; order Cupressales; family Cupressaceae; genus Thuja; species Thuja plicata. Next base: position 2,484,392 of record MU224719.1, read on the forward strand.
CCAAATACCCTTTTCCATTTTACAAAGGATTTTGTAATTCTTAGAACTCTAAGTTATCCGTACATGGGGTTCCTATAAACTAGGTCTTATAGGGCTAATAGGCCTAAAAACTAGGATAGTCTGCAACACTATCCAAAACTCACTCAAAACTTGTCTTCACTGATTGGAATGAACTCGACCAACCTAGCATGTCAAGGTAAAACTAAACCCTAACTATACATCTACATGGACCGTACAGTACCTTCTTCCCCTGCACATGAAAGCTCACTGTTTCTCCTCCAAACCTCTAACCGGACAGTGCATGCTCGCCTAGGGCTTGGATCTAAAAATAGTAACTTGCCTTTCTAGGACTCCTAACTCTACAACTATGTACACTACTAACTCCCCTAGAATTTACATCTGCCATTGGATGTTTCCCATGGTTAGATTTCATGGGGGAGCCATGATTAGAATGACTGGTCTGGACCAGACCAGTGAGTCTCCTAAACTGAAAATAATTTAAACAATACCTTAAACAACCTCAAAGAAACTTGACTAATGAATGAAAAACACTCCAAACTATTCTAAGAACACAAAGCAACCACTAGTCTCAGTCTTCCAATCTATTACATATGACTGTCAACAAAAAATGCTTAGGATTACTAAAAACTCAGAATTGCAGTCTCTATTCACTTCACACTTGTTACAATATGAAAAACTCACTCCTTAGTTCAAGTGTCTCCATACACTAGATGTCTTCTGCCACCATTCTAGGGCCTTGTTGGTCGATTCCACACTCCTAGTTTCAAGGAGAATCTGATGTAACCATGTTACATGCAACATTTGCAATTATTGAAAATGTTGTCATGACAACAATTTAGCAACTTTTGGCATCTTTTCATTCATGCCTTCTCCCTACATTTTAGGACCTTTAACCTCTTCAATTCAAAGATCCAAGATCATTTAAGACTCTATGGCATCTCTATGTCCACATTTAAGTGATTTGGACACATTCATGACTCCAACCTCACACTTAACAACTAAGCCTAAGAATTTGAAAATACTACTAACAATGGCTATTCATGTGACCTTAGTCCTAATGACTAACTCACTTAGCCTACATTGCAAAGACCTACCAAGGTCCAAAAAAAAAAAACCTATCTTGACTTGGCTAATGTCAAGTACAAGCTAAAATGAACAAACATGGAGGTTAGGCTAGGTGTTCCTACACCATCCATCTGTAATGTCCTATACGTTGCTAGACATTGGGGGAAAACCAATGTGGTATTTATTGAGAATGAGTAATCTCTAAAAATCATAAAAAGTCCTGTAAAATGATCATCTTGGTGAAAACCTAGCAACATGTTCCTTGATGCATCAATCAAAAAATGAGAAAATTGAGAAAATAGAAAAAAAAGGATGGAGACACACACACACACACACTTACCAGGTTTTAAATGATCACATCATCAAGCAAGCCCCCATCACTTGGGGCATCTCAGCTTCATCACATCACATCAAGTTGAGATCATCAAAAATCAAAAGAAACCCAATCAATTATCTTATATAGTGACAAATACACTTGAAACCAGACAGATCGATCTTAGACGAGTCATTCATTTTTGAAACCAGGCACATTGATCAAATTGGCTTCATCGCTCCAAATCAAGTCAATTTCTGCTAAATAGAGTCTCTGCCAAGTAGGTGAAAATCTGGTAAACAAGTGCCTCTTCTCCTCAGCACTCCATCTATCAATGCTCAGTATTGGAATCATTCCTTTGCTTCAATTTTTACATATATTTCAGTCACTTTTGTGACACATCTTGGTTCTTCTGAGAACCCTCTAGACTTGAGACTAATCTAGAGTCATAACCTGGGGGCACTCAAATTAGCTTTGTCCTGGCAGTATGAGTCAAGTCAGACATCACCATTTTCTACTAGGAGCATGGGTCCCCAAGAAAATCACATCTTTAGATTACACCAGAGTCAGTAATCTTGTCATTTTTTAAGGACAACTCGCTACTGACACAAGTAGGTGTTTCTCAACACCACAATCAATAGTGTTTATTAACACTATCTTTGGATGCATTTGTGTTTCTTAACACACTTTGGATACTACAAATGTAAACAACAAATCAATAGCACTCAAACACATTTCACTCACAAGTACGACAGTATTTCTCAACACCTCATACATTTACACATCTAAAAAATTTGAAACTGCCTAAAGTATGCTAAACTTCTATATGTATGTTGTCTGTTTTCATTGATTTTTGTTAATCTTTTCTTTGTTTACTGCTTGTTGGTGTGGTCTCGATGATCCTACAATGTCAAATAAACAAGGTGTATGTGATAAGTATATGTGGTAAATTTGGCCTTGTTAACTCACCATACACTTCAACATAGTCCTTCTTCACTAGATACACACAAGAATGAATATAAGATTATTCATCTTGCATGTCTACATGATTCGACCTGTTGCCTTCTATCCAGACAGGGTTTTTGAAATAGCTCTTAGAACGAGAGTCTCGCAACCATAGACCAATCTAGGAATGAAAGATTTTTCTCCATGAATGCAATGCAATGCAAAGTTATTCTAGGAATTGAAAGATGCAAGATTAATCTAAGACATGATTTTAATGCAATTATTCTAGAAATTGAAATTAATCTATTGCAAAATGAGATTATTCTATATGAGATTAAAACTAAGAATGTAGCAAGCAATTCAGTATTCTAACAATGCATATGATTAGAAATTCAGGAAGTGTTTTGAATGAGAGATGAGAGTTCTTTTATAGACTCAGAGGTTGTTCAGAATAGAAACTTTCCTTTTTGAAATAAAATAGATAGAAAAGCCAGTTTAAAATAGAAAGCTTTCTTTAAAAGAAAACAATAAATTGTTCTCCCATTGCTTCAACTATTTTCTTTCTTTGATTTAATTCTATTTTATTTGATTTTAATTATTTTCTTTCTCTTTAAAGCACAATTAATTCAAAGATTCTATTCCTGAATTGAAGAGAATATTTAATTAGATAAATAGAATATGACCTCATAAATCTATTTTTCTCAATTATTCAAATAATTAAATTCAATTATTGAAAATGAGGATATTTATTTAATAATTAAATATCATTTAATTCCCTTTTATGTGTCTTAGCTAAAGAGGGTGAATTTAATTTAATTAAAGTGCTAGGACTTTATAATTAAATTAATTTGATCATAGGGTTTGTTTAGCCAATTGGTATTTAGGAATTAAATATGATGTATGATTAATGCATATTTAGGATTTTCTGCATTTGACACTCAGGTTGAGTAGAGTCAGTTAAAATTCAGAATTTGTCTAGTACAATAGGACTTTGATGATCTAGAAGAGTGACAAATGCAACAAAATTGGTTAGGGTTGAAAGATGTCAATTTTGGGGTGTTACATTTTGCCCCTCTTTGAATTGATGTGTGAGCAAGGCATTGATTCAAAGAATAGTTTGGTGCCTGAAGCACAGAAGAATAGATTTGAACATTGATTGATGCAAAGATTTTAGAGCCATCTCCAGAACAGAGCTTGACTCTTCAAAGTCTAGGTTAGGTTGCCAAGATGCTGGTCAAGTAGAGTTTTCAAGGGTCATCTTCAGAATGAAGCTTGATCCCTAGGGATCCAGGTTATAATGCCTTGATACCTAACAGATTAAGATTTCAAGAATCATCTCTAGAACAAAGCTTGATCCTCAGGGATCCAGGTTAGAATGCCCTGATACCTAATAGATTTGATATCTTTCATAAGGCTATCCCTAGAATGAGTCTCAACCTTCAGGAGTCAGGGTTAGATTGCCCTGATACTTGTCCAATAAGATAATCAATAGAGATTTTAGGACTATCTCCAGAATGAAGTTGTCCCCCAATATCTAGGTTAGATTGCCAAGACACTGGTTAGATTGACATCTTTCATAAGGCTATCCCTAGAATGAGGCTTAACCTTCAAGAGTGAGGGTTAGAATGCCCTGATACCTGTCTCAAAAGATAGTCAAATAGAGATTTTTAGGACTATCTCTAGAATGAATCTTAGTCCCCCAATATCTAGGTTAGATCTCCCAAACACTGGTCAGATTGATATCTTTCACAAGACTGTCCCAGAACGAGGCTCAATATTCAGGAGTCAGGGTTAGAATGCCCCGATACCTATCTGAAAAGATAGTCAAATAGAGATTTTTAGGACTATCTCTAGAACGGAGCTTAGTCTTCCAATATCTAGCTTAGATTGCCTAGATATTGGTCAGATTGAGTTTTTGAGAATCATTTCCAGAATGAAGCTTGGTCCTCAAGAATCTGAGTTAGATTGCTCAGATACTTAAAAGATGACAAGATGTAAGGAACAAAGATGCCCCTATTGATTGTGGAGTATCCGGTTTTGACTATGAAGTATAAAAAACTGAACATGCCCCAAGTGATGAGATGCCCCTAGCAATGAGGACTTTTGAATAATTAGATCAGATTGATTGATTAATAGATTTAATGATGTAATCATCTTGCCCCCTTGGGAGAAAAATGGAAGGATGACACATCATAATGATGATGGAGAGAGAAACATCATAGATAGATGTTGAATTAGAGATCAAGAAGAACTCAGAATAGATTATGGAAGAATTCAAAAGATTCAGAATCAATTTTGAGCAATTTTGAGGTCTGGTTGACCAAGTTTGACTAGGGTTGACTAGAGTTGACTAAAGTTGAATTTTGAGGAAAAAAGTCAAAGATTTGAGAAATTGATGATAAGATATGATTCTGACAAGAAAGCAACATCAGAAAGTCGACTACACAAGTGTCTGATTGCGTCGGTCCCAAAAATTTTAAAATGCAATTTTGAGCTATATAGAAGTGTCAGAGTTTGATTTTGATCATGAAAATGGATCCAGACCGGTCAAATTAGGTAATGGTGAAATTTTTGTGCAAAACGGAGCACTTTTGAAAAATTAGGGCAAAACCTATATAAGGACAAAAAGGTCATTTTCAAATCATTTCAACCCATTGACTTTTGCAAATTGAGCTCTAAGCGAAAATGGTGGTCCCCTACATCATGCATCGATTCAAGTGATCTAGGAGGAACAGTCAGCCCGCAGTGTACAGACCTCCAGTAAGTAGTCGATAAACCTCTCTGCATTTCAAATTTTACTAGTTTTAGTCAATTTTTTCATTGTTTTCCGCATTTTTGGGAAATGGTCCGCTGGTTTTTGCACGAAGTAGTTTCTTTGCGTGGCCCGTAGGGAAATCTCATGTGACAAAACTTTGTTTCGTGCCATTCAATGGGAAATATCGCATGAGAGAGTACCCATGTTCGCACGATAAACCCTTCCATAGGGTGTTTTCTCATGCAATAGGTCATAAAAGTTCACACGAACATCAATATCACACGACCCGAAAAACTTCTTCGTGTGAAAGAGTACTTTATCATGCGAAAATCTACTTCTTCGCATGGGGAAAAGTGAACAATTAGAACATGAAATCAATCTGCATTGTGTCCAATAGCATTTGCGTCAGTGTTGTTCTTGTCTATAGAATGTCTTTAATGCTTAATTGTCTCATTATGCTTTGATTATCTCAGATTACTGATTGTGTACTGTTGTTTGCATGGCTTGCAGGTTGACTTTCTAGATATTGCCTTCAGATCGTACCACCCAGCTATTAGCAGATTAGTATCACTATTAGATGATGCAGAGACAACGCATCTGGGTACTTTGGGCTTGAGCTCTCTATGTGATGTACCTGAGATTTGGGTAAATCATATATTATTAGGAGCACTGGTTGAGCATTTCCATTAAAAAATGAACACTTTTTATCTGCCACAGGGTGAGATGACCATGACCCCTAAGGACATCTACCAGATACTGAGGATTCCATTCCACAGTGCCAGGGTAGAGTATGAGGCGCAACATAGAATTGGGACACTAGCACTGAGGGAGATATTACAGGATGACCTCGTCATGGGGAGGGCTATCCCATGGGAGGATCTTATCAGTGAGTATGGACCCACACATAGGTTACTAGTGGTTTTATCCTGCTTCTTAGGTTGCTATCTGATGCCTGATTGTGGACAACATGGTTTGGAGTGTGGCTGGGGCAGGATGCTACAACAAATGCTAGCACGACTGAGATTTTTTTGGATGGGGTTAGTGCATGTTGGCCCACATGTATCACAAGATGCATGAGATCATCTACCAGGAGGTGAAGAGTATGGTGGCCAAAGTTTTTGTATTACAGGTATGGGCATGGGAGCATCTTCCTATGACTAGGCCGATATGTGAGGATATGAGGCAGCCTTTAGAGCCATACATCTGTAGATATAGAGGTATGATTACTCAGCCAACACTGGGTAAGACAGATCATTGGTGAGCCTAGTTGGATGACCTAGCAGCGGTAGTCTGGAGACCATGGAGACTGACCGAGGCCTGGGATGATACTGTAGAGAAGCTCGGTCATATGTTTTGTTCATGTGTGATGATTGGTCGCACTATCACAATCATAGAGAGATTCTCGCGAAAGCAGGTATGGTGGCAGTTTGGCTGTCCTCAGGATATATCTTAGGAGTACACGACATATGCCAGATTCACAGATGAGGTGAGGAGGGGCTTGCTGACAAAGATAGACTAGGGTCACACCATGATTGGTATACGAGTCTTGGCCCTAGTTCAGTAGGACTATCTGAGGGACGTAGCAGATGTCGATGTGACCACAAAGTATAGGGAGCATTTTGTCACACATTCATTCCCTAGGTTCACAGATCTGGTCGGGATGGCAGGTTGAGGGCATGTAGTACCACCATAGGTGGTACAACCATAGGTAGTATAGCAGTAGGTGTCGATGCCCCCACCACAGTAGAGAGCATAGCCAGGGTTGCAAAAGGGTCCCCATCCTCAAACAGTATAGGTGGACATCCCCACTTGACATATGGGAATGGACATTGGGGCCAGTGATAGTGGTAGTACAAGATAGTCTTGACAATAGACTATTGAGAAGACAACTGAGCAGCAGAAGGTACCCCTACAGGAGGAGGTGCAATAGGAGGATCCTATGCAGGAGGATCAGCCTACACAGGATCCAACAAAGGATCCACAATGATGGTCTCGGGAGAGAGTTTGACAACTCTCAAGATAGGTTAGAGATTTATAGATACAAGTGGCCGTGTGAGATGCACAACTTTTAGATAGGGAATGGGAGATACAGGACCTCCAAGAGTAACTATAGGTAGCACATGAGGAGATCTGACATCAGACTTCTCGAGCGGTGTATTTTTATGCATCATATATAGGGGTGGTGCCTGATTAGGCATCACAAATTGCTAGATTTTTGAACTATGCCAGAGGGTCAGAGGGTGCCTAGGCACTACCTCCACCTCCTCCAGGTGATGAGGGAGAAGGCCAAAGTTAGTGTTGATTGATAGATAAATGAGATCATAGGATGTATTTGATGTGTTGGCATCCATGTATTTATATCACCATTTTGAGATAGATCATGCTCGAGTAGCACCATTTTGTATTTGTATTGACACATTGGATATATATATATGAGCTTGTCTTCTGGTATCATTACATGTGTCATATTGTCTTTTATGAGATGTTTCCTATATTCTTAGATGTTTTAGATGATTAGAATGTATGCAAATGTATGAACATGTTTGGAATATATGTAAATGTATGAAATGCACATGTTATGTATGTATGTAGATGATTCATGTAAATGCAATTATGAATGAGAAATGCAAATGCAATGTGTAGATGATAATGAGTTGTGAATACGAACATGTATATGGTACTAACATCTCATGCAGGATGACAAATGCTAACCAAAATAATGTGTGAAGAATCGAGAGCGAGGATCGAACACCTGTGCAGTCTTGATGGAACTAGGATAGTGAAGAACTCCCCAATGTATGAACCCAAGAGAATGCAATGAAGATAACACTGAATCACTACCACAATGCAAGTCTAGAATGAAAATGCAATCCTATGCTAGATGCAATATGAGAGTGCAATCCTAGGACATGGTTGTGAGACCCATCATAAAATCATCATCATTGAGCATTTTTTTTTGGAACATCAAAATCGATACAACCCTTACTAGCGCCACAATGCAACCATAAGGATATGAATATGACTTGCATCAGATAAATGTAGGAAACAAACATAAGCACCAGGGCACAAAAGCCAAGATGACCTGAACATTGTTTCTAGTTAATGTTGCAAGAGGACACCAGTATTGAGGCATTCAAAGCCAAGATAACCATGAGTGTGATCATGCATAAACAAACAAAGTAATAACAAACAGATCAATAATAGGCAAGGAGATAGTACCAACCTCACCATGGCGTACAAATAAACAAGATCAAGGGATGTGAGGTTGTTCCACCTTGGTGCAGGAGCTCTTATCACATACACCCTATTTATTTGACGTTACCAGATCATCGAGACTACACCAACAAGTAGTAGACAAAGAAAATAGCAATGAAATCCATGAGAACAGACAACATTTAAAGAAAGATTCAATCATAGCTCAGCTAGTTTCAAAGTCTTCGAATATGTTCATGTTTAGAGGTGTTGAAAAACACCATTGTGCTTGAGAGTGCATTGTGTTTGAGTGTTATCGATAGATGTTTACATTTGAGAAACACGGATGTGTCCAAAGATAGTGTTAAAAAACACTATTTATGGTGGTGTTGAAAAACACAAGTTTGTGTCAGTAGCGAGTTGTCCTTGAGAAGTGACAAGATTACTGACTCAGATGTAAACCAAAGATGTGATCAAATGGCGGACCCGTGCCCCCAAGTAACGATTACTAACTTGACATATGTTGTGAGGATGAACCAAATTTGATTGCCCCCAAGCGTATGGTGCTGAATTAGTGTCAAGTTAGAAGGGTTTGCAAAGGAACCAGAGTGTCACAAAAGTGACCAAAAGCTATGTACAAACTAAAGCAAAGAATGCCAAGACTGAGTATCAATAGATAGAGCATTTAAGGATAACTCCAATTGTAATGGATGTGAGCAATCTCAATAGTACAATGATATTAGACAAATGCAGTGAGAACCACTGGTGACTGATGTGAGAGAGATGCTCAAATGAAGAGATTGTAGTACTAGCTAGACATCAGTAGGCAGACATAGTGAGAACCACTAGTGACTGATGTTACGGAGATTCTCAAGAAGAGAGAACTCAGTATAAGCTAAGCGATAGTAGGCAGATGTAGTGAGAACCACTGGTGACTATCGCGAAGTAGATCCCAAAAGGTGATAGGACAATGCCCCCTATAATAGAAGGGTTGTCCCTAGAGAGTATGACCAATTTCAATCCATGTAAGTTGGTGTCTTAACGGGAATTGAAAGCATGCGAAAAGAAAATGCAAGCAGGAAAGCAACAATGCAGGAAAGAAAATGCATAAATCCAAGTGGTACTATGATAGATATAGCATTGTGGAACAAGAAGCGCCTATTTACCAAGTTTTCACCCTCTTGGCAGAAATTATTTTTTTGCTAGCATGATGCCTGTTTGCTAGGTTTTCATCAATGGCACCTTTTTCCTTTTCTCTTTTTTTTTGTATTTTTGGAATATATGATTTTTTTGGAGATACATCAAAGCACCTATTGCTAGGTTTTCACTAAGATGATCAATTTTTTAGGACATTTTCAGATTTTTAGAATTTTTTTAGGACTTTACTATATACATGAGCACACTGAAGATGTCTTAGCTATAGAACCGCTTCAAATGAAGAGCATTGATGGGCTCTTTGAGTTGTTCTCCTTCAGTAGTAGAAAGTTGATAGGTGCCAGACCCAAACACTGTAGTGACAACATACAGACCAAGCCAACTTGGTTCAAACTTCCCTTTCTAGATCCGATGTTGTTGATTCTTAGGGTTCTCCCTTAGAACAAGGTCACCCGCTTGGAAATCCCTTGGTCTAACCTTCTTGTTATAGCTCTTGGACATCCTTTTCTGGTATGCTCTAAGGTGATCGAACACCACTTGTTGATGTTCATCAAGTAGTTCCAGTTCTTGTAGCTGAGATATTCTGTTATCTTCATCAGTAATGAGGCCCTTTAGAGAGACTCGCAGAGAAGGAATCTCAACCTCAATTGGTAACAAAGCATCTGCTCCATAAACCAAAGCATAGGGAGTAACCCCTGTTGGTGTTCTTATGCTTGTCATGTATACCCAGAGAGCTGTATTGATCCAGAGATGCCAATCTCATCTGGATTTGTGCACTGTGTGATGCAAGATTTTAAGGATTGTCTTGTTGGATGCTTCCGCCTGTCCATTACTCCGAGGATAATAGATAGAAGACCAATGTTGAGTAATTTTAAACTTAGAGCATAGCTCTGTCAAATCCTTATTTTTGAATTGTCCCCCATTATCAGTGATTATTGCTGAGGGTACACCATGCCTGCAGATGATGTAGTTGAGAATGAACATAGCTACTGATTTTCCATTGGCAATAGTGAGAGGGACTGCCTCCACCCACTTGGTAAAATAGTCTATAGTTGTGATTATGAACTTATGTCCATTTGAGGATGAGGGGTAAATCTGACCCACCAAGTCAAAGGCCCATTATTGAAATGGCCAGAAAGTAATGAAAGGAATAAGCTCCTTGGCTGGAGCATGAATTAGATTAACATGTAGTTGACATTGTTTGCAAGACTTAACAAATTGTGTAGCTTCTTTTTCCATATCTGGCCAATAGTAACCAGCTCTAATAAGTTTACGAGCCAATGTCAAGCCATTAGAGTGAGATCCATAGATGCCTTCATGCACCTCTACTAATGCACGTTTGGACTCATCGGGCTCTAAACACCTAAGAAGGGTACCATCTAGACCGTGTCTATACAAGTCATTAGTTATGATGACAAACCGTGAAGCACTGTGGATTAAGTGATGTTTCTCATTCTGGGTGTAAGTTTCTGGAACAGTCTAGTCATGAAGGTAGGAAAAGATATGATGGTAGCGAGATGAGTCATGTACAATGATAGAACAGATCATCCGGGAATCAAGGGAATCATAGGCTAGGTAGCTTAACGTCTCCACTAGGAATTCATGTTGAAAATAATTTTCTGGCATTTGTAGCATGGAGGCAAGGGTGGCCATGGTATCTGCTACTTTATTATCTGCCCTTGGAACTTGTTGAAATATGATGTGAGTAAAATACTTTTTAAGGTCATCAACAAACCATTTATAAGGCACCAACTTATCTTCCTTTGTCTGATAGATATCATTTACTTCATTGGTGAATAACTGTGAATCTCCAAGGACATTGAGTTTGTCTACTTGTCACTCAAGGGCAATCTTCATACCATTGATTAAGGCTTCGTACTTAGCAATGTTGTTTGTGAAAGGAAACAACATCTTATATGCTTTTGGTAAAGAGTACCTTTGAGGTGTAATGAACAGTATCCCAGCACCTGACCCCTATTGGGTAAATGAACCATCAAAAAACGTAGTCCATGATTGATGTGTGAGAAGTAATATGGACTCATCTGGGAATTCGATGTGCAATGGTTGATGATCTACTAGAGGTGCTTCTGCCAATTGATCTTCAATTGCCTATCCCTTAATGGCTTTCCTTTCTACATATTCAATATCAAATTCACTGAGGAGCATGACCCATTTATCTAGTCTACCTGTGAGGGTAGCTTTACTAAGAAAATATTTTAGAGGGTCAATTTTAGCAATTAGACGTGTAGTATGAGCCAGCATATAGTGCCACAGTTTTTATGAAGCAAATACCACTGCAAGGCAAGCCTTCTCTATAGCAAAATATTTTGTTTCATATGAGACCAGAGTTCTACTAATGTAATAGATAGCCCTTTCTTTATTGTGCTGATCTTCTTGAGCCAATAAGATACCCAATGATGTATCAGTAACAGAGATGTAAAGTATAAGTGGCTTCCCATGAATAGGAGGCATCAAGATTGGCAGGTTCACAAGATACTATTTGATTTGCGTGAACCCTTCATCAAATTCTTTGTTCCATTGGTAAGTCACACCCTTGTGTAAATTCTTGGTGAATGGGTGTGACTTGTCCACCAGTTGTGAGATAAAACACCGGATAGACTGTAGTTGGCCTTGAAGTCCTCTCATTTGTCTGATATTCTTTGGTGGCAGCATTTCCAAGATACCTTGTACTTTTGCAGCATCCAATTTGATCCCTTTGCCAGAGATAATATAGCCAAGCAATTTTCTAGATGTTACACCAAATGTGCATTTCTTAGGATTGAGCCTTAGACTGAACTGTTTCGTGCGATCTAGGATAGGGCCTAAATTTGCATGATGTTTCTCCTAGTGCATGCTCTTAGCTAGGGTGTCATCCACATAATCTTCCATTATTTTATGCATCATGTCATGAAATATAGTAGTAACAACTCTCTGATATGTAGCACTGGCATTTTTGAGTCCAAAGGGCATGACATTCCAACAGAAAGTGCCCCAGGCACATGTGAAAGAAGTTTTTTCTTGGTCCTCTGGCATGATTTTTATCTGGTTGTAGCCAGAGAAACCATCCATTAGTGAGTACATTTCAAACCCTCCTGTCATATCTATAGTCATATCAATATTGGGAAATGGAAAATCATCCTTAGGACATGCCAAATTTAAGTATCTGAAGTCTGTGTAGACTCGGATAGATTTATCATGTTTTGATACTGGAACAATGTTAGAGATCCATTCTGCATAGTCAATTACTCTGGTAAACACTGCCTTAAGAAGTTTCTCCAATTCAGCTTTGACCAGTAGAGCTACATGTGGATGCATTTTTTAAAGATTCTTCTTGACGGGCTTGACACCTGGTGCATGATTAGATTAGGGTCTAATCCTAGCATGTCTAAATATTTCCATGCAAAGTTTATCTTTTTACTTTAGAAGAATGTAGTGAATTCCTCTCTTTCTTCCTCTGATAGTGATTATGCCAAGTGAATGATCTGAGGTTCTGCCTCTATACCCAAGTTGATAGGTTGAGTTGGTTCAATAAGCATAGATGATCTTTCCTGGAAATGACTCAGAAGCGCATCAAGTATCTCATCCTCGGGTGCCTCAGAGAGATTTTCACCCTTGGATACATCTTTTATTTTGACTATTTTAGGCTCTGATACTGCCACAATGTGGTTTTCACCACCAGAGCACCTATTTTTTATTCTTTTGATTTTGTGACTAAGATACTTGATGTCAGCCTCAGTCATGTTGACACTTGCTTCTCTAGTGGAGTTTTTTATAGGTTTGACAATGTGTAGGTAACAGACAAGAGCGTAACCATTCTGGAATGTAAGGACTTCATTAGATGGGGAGGTAGAGTTCCATTCTATAAGCTCAGGATGATGAAGTGAAAGAGAAGTGACGGGTTCAAGTGCATTCACGATATAATCATCAAAAGCATGGACAAGCAAGTCGAGACCTAAAGTGATCTCATCTACAGGTATAGTCAAATTCCTTTGATTCCTACTGACCGCAGTAGATGACATGTTGACATGTATGGAGTCAGATTTGTTTAACCTGACACTAGACCCTTCACCTACTTTGAGAAGGTTTTCATATGTGTTAGCTATATCTGTATCTCTGTCAGAGGTGGCATATGACAAGCTGTCAAACTCATATTCATGAGAGTCTGTTTCATCATTAGGTGTCATGTCAAGAACATGAGTGAAATCAACCCTTTATCCCTAGTTGGGATGATTTCTACCTAGAACCTTTGCTATGGTCAGATGAGTACCTTTTGACCTAGGTACCTCATTATTGTTTGTAGTATTAGCTACCTCTTATTTAGTGAGAAGTGACTGGGATTCCTGTTCAAACTATTCTTGAAAGTGTGGTGGTATGTATAAATCACCCTGATGACCTAGATTTAGAGTATATATTTCTTTCCACTCCTCATAATTTAATGGAGCAAAGGAGGTGGTGTCATCAGAATCACTGTTAGTTTCTATCGTACTGACATGTGGTATAAAGTCATCTAGCTCAGCAAAGAATGTCACCAGGTTTGGAGGATTAGGATAAGGAAAACTATCCTCATCAGAGTTGTCTTCAGATTCTTCAGTTTTAGATGTTTCTACAAGTATTGGTTGTTTATCTTCCCAAGGTATGAACTTGTTTATACCCAGTTGAAATGTGAGTTTCTGGAAGCCTATACCTATAGAATCACATGTTCTGTGACCAATAGCTTCAAGTGGTGCAATCAATCCCTTATGATTCGCACCTGTGGGACCATTTCCTTTATAGCCAAAATGTTGCATAATAGATAGAATTTTGCCATATTACTCAGGTTTTATGTCATAAGGAGGAGTAGTTTGCTCAGAATTATCTTCTCCTTTATAGATCCAAGCTTTGATAGCTTTATTTTCAGCTTCTTATTCTAATGGTTCTGTGGCTTGTATAAAAGTACCACCATACTTTGTTGGAGGAGGAATCATAGAAGGTTTAGTGCTCTCAAAAGGTCTCCCAAAAGAATGTGGAGACAGAGGCAGAGATGTAATAGATAACACAGGTTCAATCTAATATCCTCCCATGTCAGTTAATTTGAGTGTCAAACTCTTTTCCATTTCTTTTAATTTAGTCTCAAGGAGTTCAATAGATTCTCTGTTGGTAGGCACAAAGATGTCATCATATTTTGTGAGGGCATTGCAATCATAGTGTGTATTAGTGGGTATAGTCACTTTAGATCCTTGGAATGGAAAATTAATGCACTGATGGTATGTGGAAGGGACAACCTACATTTCATGGATCCATGTCCTTCCTAATAGAATATTGTATGCCAAAGGGATGTCAAGCACTTAACAGATAACATCTCGTTCAACAGGGCCAACTCTGATTGGCAACACAACTAGTCCCTTAGATTTACGTTCTTCCTCATCATAGGCCTTAATAGTAATCTTTTTGTGAGCATCAATGGAGTCTTTTTCGTAGCCTAACTCAGTAAGAAAACTAGCAGAACAAATATTGAGGCCAGCGCCATTATCTATGAGAACATGATGAACACGCTTTGGACCTATCATGACTTCAATGTGCAGAGGATTATTATGTGGGTGACTCAAAGAATGGTCATCTTCTTTAGATAAAGACAAATAATGGGAGGAGGTCAAGTGACCTACCATGGATTGAAACCAGTTGAGATCAAGATCTTTTGGGACATTTGCCTCAGTGAGGGCTTTGTCTAGGATTTCCTTGTGAGCAGGGGAGATTTTTAACAGCTCAAAAATAGTTATCTGAGAATTAGTACATTGCAATTGATCGAGAATGTTGTAATTGGCAGCATTAGATGAGGAACCCACTTTTGGATTCTTATTAGTAGAGTCAACCTTAGCTTTGTCTGAAGGTTGAGTTGATGTAGACATAGAAGGCTCAGGGCCTTTGAGGACGATCTTACCATGAGATTGAGTAACAACGTTAGCACTAACTTGAGACTGTTCTTGTTTAGAAGACTAAGGTGTAGACCCTCACAAAATGAAAGGTGTTTTGGACTTGGAAGTATCTTCCCTTCCCTTGAGAATGATGACATTACAATATTCAGTATCAATAGGTTCAACCATATTAATGACATTGTCATTATTGGTGTACATATAGTTGACCTTAGCATCAGTATTTTTTCCTTTAGATGATTCACCTTTTCCATGAGGAGGAAATGGATCTTTGAAAGCTTGGTGATCAGAATTCTTGTTATGACCTCCCATAGCAATAACATCACTATCAATGAGATCATGGATTTTATGCCACAATTTAAGACAAGTAGCCATTTTATGACCTTTGTTTTGGTGAAAATCACAATAAGTGGATTCATTCCACCAAGAGGGTCTTGGTTGTAGATCATAAGGTCATGAATTATCTAGTGGAGTGAGTAAATGGTTGTCCAAGAGAGTCTTGTAAACCACATCAAGAGGTTCTCCTAAAGGAGTGAATTCACGCTTGGGTCTAGGAGCCCAAGGTTTAGATCCAAAAAATCATGAAGTACTTAGTTTGGAATCTACCGCAGCCTATTTAGTGGCTTTGGCCGCTTGCATCATGGTAGTGAGATTAAAGGCAGCCTTGGAAGGCTTGGGAGTCACATTTTCCACAACTCCATCATTCACAACATTTTGGTTCTTGTTGGGAAATTTAAGTTTATCTTTTCTTGAGGAGGAAGACCCTTGTTTATTTTCCTTGTGTAAGGTCAATTCTACTTTCTTGATCATAAATGTCTTGATTCTTACAACTTGTTTAATCATTTCATCAAAGGTTAGAGGACCTTGTAGATGTACTTGATACCCAAAGTTGGGGAGAAGATTATCAAGAAAGATGTCCAACTTTTTAGATTTAGGTATCTTGTGAGAATATCATGTATAAAGTTGTCTCCATCTTTGGAGAAATGTCAAGAAGGATTCCCCATGATTTTGTTTCAAGTTGCAAAGATCTTGGATATGAACTGGATGTTGGATGTTGTGAGAATAGTGTTGTAGAAATAAAGTGGCAATTTCGTCAAAAGTTTTGATGCCAGTCGGTCATCTAGAGAACCATTCCATAGCTGACCCTCCCAAGCTACGTGGGAAAAGACACATGAGATAGGTTGTTTCATGTATGAATTCCATGGAGAGAGCACCAAACTCTCTCAAATGGTCTTGAGGGTTAGATGTACCCAAGTATTTATCATATTTAGGAAGTTCAACTGCTTTGGGGAAAGGAGGCATGCAAAGATCTTTGTCAAATGGGAAAGGACAGATGCTTTCTAATGTGAATTACATAACAGGTTTGTCTTTCTCTTTCAAGAGTTGAGAAAGTTGCTCTTGCATAGTTTGCATTTATTTTTGCAAGCGGGAGTTTTCAGTTTCTTCCTCTTTCTCAATAAGTGTCTCTACCTTGTAATTAGAGGGAAGTTTGGCACCTTGGGTGGATAATTTGAGAAGGTATTTCTCCTTCTCTTCTTTCATTATGACTGCCATCATTCAGATAAATTTTTTATTATTGTGGGCCTCTATGATATCCCCTTGGGTTATCTCCTTCTCTTCTTGAATAGGAGGGTTTTCAGTCTGGTTGAAATAGGGTCCACCCATTTGACTATGATCTACCATTTTGATAGAATGTGAGTGTTCAATGTGTAAAGACTCAGTATGAAAAGTTTGAATGCTCTCAGATTTTGGGTCCCCTTAGAACAAAGGATTTTGAACCTGACTAAAATCCACTAGAAATGACCTTTTACTATAAGTTCGATGTACCGGAGAAAGAGATCAAGATGATTCCTCACTAGATGTAGCCGAAAATGGTGTGGAAAGCATAGATTCATCTTGATTGATTGAAGGAAATGTTTTGCCACTTTGAGTTGTGACAGTCATAGACAAAGATTGAACAAGGGATGGGAACTAGGACCAAACTTGAAACTATCTCAAAGTAATTACACAACACATGCCAAAAGGTGAATTATCCTTGGTGCAAATCATCAGAGATGAGGCTAGAACAGCCAAGAGATGACTATTGCAACACAAGGCATGATGACATAGATGAAAGAGACTAAAAAGATATGAGATGAGACCAATTTAAGTAAGAATCACGTAATTCTCAACCCAAGAAACCAAGTTTCAGACTATATGAAGATAGAGGGCAGAAAAATAGACCCAGATCAGAGACCAGTTTTGATAGAAGTACATTTGACTAACAAGAATTAGCTTTCTATTTTGGAGAAAAGGCTTCAGACTCACACGAAGAAATGCACTTTCACGTGAAGATTCTCAATGATGCACGTGAAACTTTGCAGTCTCACATGAAGAATGACACCAGACTGGTGAAGAAAAAGTGACAAAATAATAGCACTATTACCAAATGTCGTGTGATAATTTCCAGTGTATCACATGAAAATTCTCAGATAATGATGCGAAGATTGGGAAATGTCACGTGAAACTATGCAAATTTTGACAAATGAACATTTATAGAATTAGACAGTTGAGACTAGATTGTGTTTCCCAAGATAAAATCATTCTATTTTTTGACAGATAGTTTGAGTGATAAATTGTTTTGGACATGTTCAAGATTGACAGTTTGTGTGTTTTGATGATAGTTTCAATTGTTCAAATGATACACCCACGCAAAACACATTAACCAGAATTTTTGTAATACCATAACAGAAACATCACAATCCTAGGATAGCTAGGACAGTATCTGTTGAATCCCCACTTGAACCAAAGTTCAGCTACTCCTACTCTTAGCAGACAACTTAGAAGCTTGGAGGCACGGGCTCCTCCTTACATGTGCACTCACTTCTCAGGCACACCAAGCTTTGAACCCCAAAGGAATTGCTTCCCAAAGGGCTGTTGTCTCTACTAAGATCTTTAAGAGTGTGGGGTGTCTTAGTCAGTCTCTGACCTTCTACGCCAACAGATAGAGGGTTTTTGGAAACTAGAACAATATTTTGTAGTAAGGACATCCGTTCAGGTGGTTGTGATCAAGTCATTTTCCCAATAAAAGTGGGGTCAGAGCTATCTCCTTGAATTTTATTTCTCTTCTTGTTTATGCAAGATCGCACTCATGGTTATCTTGGCTTTGAATGCCTTGATACTGGTGTACTTTTGCAAAATCAACTAGAAATAATGTTTAGGTCATCTCGGTTTTTGTGCCTCAATGCTTACATTAGTTTCCCATATCTTATCTGATGAAATCCATATTCATATGTTGGAAATGAGTTGATTAACTGAGAGGGGAGGGGTGAATTAGTTACCATAAAAACAAATCTAAGTCCCTTAGATATCTTAATCAAACTTATCATTGTTACTTAGTTAACATAGATATTCTTCTGTCACTCAGTTAACAAAGTAAATCTTAAGATATTAATTATGTTTATCCTTTAGTGATTAGATGTAGAAACATACAACATAAATAAAATAACATGTACACAGATAACACCAAGATTTAATGTGGAAACCCAATATGGGAAAAACCACCAATTGCAACTAGTCACTGTTTTTCACTCTTCTGAAGTGAGCCCTGTTAGGAGCCAACCCTATTAAAGGTTACAATAACACACTGTTAGGTGTGACCCAGTTAGAGGATTTAATCACCCTGTAAGGAGTGTCCCTGTTAGAGGTCTTCAAACACTTCAATGTAGAAATGTCACCCTGTGAGAGGATTTACAACAGACTGTTAAGTCTACTCTATTTAGAGATTTAGATCACTGATACAATTGTTAGAGAGTAACAATGGATTGACCTATTTTGATAAGAAATTATCTTTTTTGATTTAGATCTTTACTCTGGATTTAAAAACTTGATCCTCACTAATCAAATATTCTATTACAGCTCTATTTATTATGTCCTTAATCAAAATCCCATCTGATTTCACCTCCACCTTTCATATCAACACTCTGCTCTTATCTTCACACACTTTTTCACATTTAGTCCAAACTTGACCTTGTATATATATGATAAGCCTTCTTAAGTCAACCTAAATAGCCTTCCAAATAATCAATAAAACTTAATTCTATTGGTTGCATATAACCAATAAACATAAAGTGTAAACTGCTGTTAGTCGGCTGACACTATATATCTAACTTGGTTAACACTGTAATCCTTCAATTCCCGACCAATACTGCAATGCCCAAGTGAACTCGGTTAGAACTAAAAATATTTTTGGTCTTCTTCAATACCTGAGAGAACATGGCATACACTGACTATTCTTGGTTTGGGTATAGACATTTGTGTAAACATCAATAAAAATATACAATTGAATAATTGTCATAAACAATCTCCCTCTTTGGCATTGATGGAAATACAACATGTCATAATACAAATAATTATACAGCAACAACAATAAGTATTAAAATAATTTATTAATGTCCTCAGCTTCTTCTAATTCTCATCCAAAAAACTCCCCATGTCTTCATAATCTTTGTTTCTAATAAATTTCTCCCTTTGTCATCAATAATCTTCTTTCCTTCAATAATTTCTTTGGCATAACATCAATAATCTCTCCCTCTTTGACAACCAATGCCAAAGACTCTATCCAATACACATCCAATTAAGTTGTAATGTACCTGTTGTATTGATTCATATACAATAAGCTCTGACAATCTGCATCAACATGTTAAATATTTTATGTAGCTCGGTTGATGCATCACTAAACTATTTTTTAGTGAGCTTCAGTTAGGGGAATCACCCCTAACTTTCCTCTAAGATACATAAATTCATCCTTAGGTAACGGTTTTGTGAATATGTCTACAATTTTTTCTTTAGTATTCACATATTCTAATCTTACTTCCTTGTCCTGAACCATTCTCTCAAGAAATGATACTTTATTGCAATATGTTTAGTCTTAGTATGCATCACAGGGTTCTTTGAAATGTTAATAGCACTATTTTTATCACATTAGATAATATATGGTTCTTTGATTTCCTCCTTCATACCTAAAAATAGCTATTTGAACCATTTGATATTGAACAATTCACTGCTGCAGCAACATACTCTACCTCTTTTGTAGACTGAGAAATGCAGTTCTATTTCTTGCGGGAGACTAATCTCTTACCAAGAAATAATGCTCCACCACTTGTTCTCTTTCTATCATCAACACTTCATGCCCAATCAGTATTAGTAAAAGTCTTCAAATCAAAGTTTCCTCCTTTCTTATACCGTAATCCCTAATCTTTAGTACCCTTAAGCTATCCCAGAATCCTTTTGATAGTCATCAAATGATTCTCTCTAGGATTAGCTAAAGACCTTGCAACAATACCAACTACTAATGCAATATCATGTCTAGTGTTAACAACATATTGAAGTTTACCAATCATGGATCTTTACGTAGTCTTATTTACCTCCTTTGAGTCATCATCCTTAGACAACTTATGTCCATTAGACATAGGTGTTCCAGCTGGTTTGGAATCTTCCATTCCAAATTTCTTCAGTATCTCTTTGATGTATTTAGACTGAGTAATATAGACACCATCCTTCATCTGATGAATTTGTAAACCAAAAAATAATTTTATTTGTCCAAACATAGACATCTCAAATTCCTCACTCATAGCTTTAGAGAATGCTTTGCATAAATCATCATATCCAGTAAATATTATTTCATCAAATAATATCTCTGCTAATAGTATCTTGTTCTGAGGTCCTTTGATGTACAAGCTACTATTGTCATTAGTTCTCTAAAATCCAATACTTATCAAGTAACCATGCAGTCTTTCATACCAGGCTCTAGGAGCTTGTTTCAGTCCATACAATGCTTTGTGCATTTTGCAAACCATATTCCTTTTGTTAGGATCTACAAAACCTTCAGGTTGCTCAATATAGACTTCCTCTTTAATAATTCCATTCAACAATGCATATTTTACATCCATTTGATATACCTTGAATCATTTATGTGCAACATATGCTAGAAGAGTTCTGACTCCTTTAAGTCTTGCAACAAGAGAAAATTTTTCTCCATAATCAAAACCCTCTTCTTGAGCATATCTTTTACATACTAATCTTTCTTTTCTTCTAGAAACTTCTCCTTTCTCATTCATCTTGTTTAGGAAAATCCACTTAGTACCAATCACATTCTTGTCTTTTGGTCTAGGTACAAGAGTCCAAGTTTTGTTCTTTTCTATCTGCCCAATCTCTTCATTCATTACTTCTATCCAGCTTTCATCATTCAATGCATCTTTAATGGTTCTAGGTTCAATTTCTCTAAGCAAACATGTACCTTTAATTTTTTTCCTTGTCATTATACCTTATGTTTGGTCTCCAATTATTTTCTCAGGTGCATGATGCCTTATTACATATTTTGCATGTATAGGTTCCTTCCTCTTTGATTCTGGGATTTTTCCACTAGGTTCACCATGCTCAAATATTTTTTTCTTCTCATCCAACCGATACTCAGGTTCCACTTTCTAAGACTCAGGTGCCTCTGTCTGAGATTCGGGTGCCTCTATCTGTGACTCGGTTCCCTCTGTCTATGACTTATTTTCTTCATTTTGATACTTGGTTCCCTCTATTCGTGACTCAGTTTCAATAGTTAGAAGCTCGGGTTGCACAGGTTGCAACAACGTTTGTTCTGATGAATTCAGTGGATGACATGGTTGCTAACCAATCACCATTTCCTGTGTCTTAGGTATAGTGTCAGGTTCATAATATACAAAGATCCTATAGTCTTCAGGCTCTTTACTGCTCTTTTCTCCACTTCTCTCTACAAACTCATCAATCTTCACATGTATAATTTCTATGATTTTATGAGTAGAAATATTCAAACATTTATATGCTTTTCATTTACAAGAGTAGCCTAGGAATATACCTTCATCACCTTTGACATCAAATTTTCCATATCTTGCTTCCTTCAAGATGTAAATTTTACTTGCAAATACTTTGAAATAACAAACATTAGTATAGCCATACCATAATTCAAAATGTGTCTATTGAGTACCTTTCTTCAGTTGAACTTTGTTCAAGGTGTGTACTACCGTGTTGATGGCTTCCTTCCAGTATTTGGTATCAACATTATTTTCAATCATTAAGGTTCTTGCATAATCCATAATGGATCTGTTCCTTCTTTCTGCTATACCATTTTGTTGTGGTGTACCTGGAGTAGATACTTGTCTCTTGATTCCTCTTTCATTGCAGAATTCATTGAACTCATTAAAAATAAATTCACCTCCTCTATTAGATCTTAGGCATTTAAGTTTCTTTACTGTTTCCTTCTCAACTCTGGCAAGGTACCACTTGAACTTCTGAAAAGCTTCTGAATTTTCTTTGAGAAACATAACAGTCATCATTCTAGAATGGTCATCAAAAAATAGAATGAAATACTTCTCACCTATGTAACTTGTTGTTCCAATTGGTCTCCACACAAATCTGTATGCACCAACTCCAAGAATTCTTTAGTATTGTAATTCTTTCTCTTGAAACTAGTTTTGTCCATCTTCCCAATTTGACATTGTTTGCATATTGACAACTCAGGTTTCTTTAAAATAGGAATACCTCTTACTCTTTTGTTCTTTCTTATGTTGATTAGGTTATCAAAATTTACATGACATAACCTTTTATTCCATAACCAACTTTCTTCTACTTGTGCAATAAAACAAGAAATTTCATTGAGATAAAGATAAAATAGATTACCTTTTGTTTGCCTGGTAGTTCCAACTAGGTTTCCCTTACTATCCAGGAGCTTGGCCTTACCATTCATGAATTCTACCTTGAAACCAATGTTATTCAGTTGTGCCACACTTAGTAGATTATGCCTTATTCCTTCATCCCAAAAAGCATTATCACATTTGATTACTTTGTTTAGAGAAATACAACCTTTACCTTTCACATAGAAAGGTTCATCATTCCCAAAACTAACACTCCCACCATCATAGTTCTCAAGATGTTCAAATTTAGTTTTATCACCAGTCATGTGGTGAGAACAACCACTATCAATTATCCAAGTGTCATTCTTACTAATATGTGAGTAAAGTGTTGTTTTATTTTCTTCATTGTCTGACTCATCATTTATAGCAATGTAAACCATTTCATCTTCATCTTCATCACATTCAAAATAAAAATCTTTAGCAATATAAAAATATTTCTTACCTTTGTCCTTGTAGCTTTTGTAACCTTTGAAATCTTTCTTGCCTTTATTCTTTTTGAAATTTCTCTCACCTTTGTTTTCTTTGTTTGGACACTTAGCAGCAATATGACCAACCTCATCATCTGAAAAGAAAATCAATAGTATGAACTTCCTTTGTACTTTTTTTTGGCAACTCTCTTTGCAAGTAATGCTTCAATGATTTTCAGATCTTCATCATCACTGTCACTGTCACTTTGTTTTCCTTTCATCTTACCAAAGTTTAATTTAGCTTTGAATGCAAACTCAATATATCTAGGATTAGGAGAATAATTGTCAAAATTGTCTAAATCAAAAGTTGTAAGTCTTCTAACCAATCCATCTAGAGTTATATCATTATTGCACCTCATCTCTTGAAAAGCTGAAACTCTAATTTCATAGATATGAACTAAAGTTCTCAATACCTTACTGACCACTATTTTTTCTTCAATTTTTCCATCGGCAACGCTGATTGCACTGACACTTTTCTTGATTCTTTCACTGTATTTTGTAATGTCTTTTCCTTCTTTCATTTTCATCTGATCAAACTAACCTCTGAGACTTTCTTCTTTGGCTCTCTTTGCATTTTCATCTCCTCCATGGATTTCATGTAGTTTCTTCCACATATCATAGGTAGTAGTTCAGTCCTTGACATCATCAAATTTGGAATAGCTGAGTGAAGAAGCTATATCAATCATCATTATGTTATGATGCTTCATGTCCACCATCTGATCAACAAAAATAGGTCTTGATGGTTCTACATACTTGTGATCCAAGAATTGAAATCCAATATCTGCAATAGTAGATAGATGTAGCCTCATCAAATCTTGTCATGCAGTGAATTTGTCTTTATTAAGCCTGGGGATCTCCCTTTTGTAAGATATCTCTGATCTTTAGCTTAGGCCTTGAAACCTTCCCTGTAAGCACTTGGTGCTCTGATACCAACTTTTTGAAATGAGTTGATTAACTGAGAGGGGAGGGGTGAATCAATTACCAAAAAAAAAAATCCAAGTCCCTTAGATGTCTTAATCAAACTTATCACTGTTACTCGGTTAACATATATATTCTGTTGTTACTCGATTAACAAAGAAAATCTTAAGATATTAACTATGTTTATCCTTTAGTGATTATATGTAGAAACATAAAGCATAAATCAAATAATCTGTACATAGATAACACCAAGATTTAACATGGAAACCCAATATGGGAAAAACTACCAATTGCAACTAGTCACTATTTTTCACTCTTCTGAAGTGAGCCCTGTTAGGAGCCAACCTTGTTAAAAGTTACAATAATACACTATTAGGTGTGACCCTATTAGAGGATTTAATCACCCTATAAGGAGTGGCCTTGTTAGAGGTCTTCAAACACTTCAATGTAGAAATGTCACCTTGTGAGACAATTTACAAAAGACTGTTAAGAGATTTAGACCACTGCTACAATTGTTAGAGAGTAACAATGGATTGACATGTTTTGATAAGAAACTATCTTTTCCAATTCATATCTATGCTCTAGCTTTAAACACTTTATCCTCACTAATTGAATATTCTATTGCAGCTCTATCTATTCTGTCCTTAATCAGAATCCCATCTAATTTTGCCTCCACACTTCATATCAAAACTCTACTCTGATCTTCACACAGTTTTTCTCATTTAATCCAAACTTGACCTTTTATATATATGATAAACCTAGTCAAGTCAGCCTAAATAACCTTCCAAATAATCAATAAAGCTTAAGTCTATCAGTTGTATATAACCAATTAAACATAAAGTGTAAACTGCAGTTAGTCAGCTGACATTAAATATCTAACTCAGTTAACATTGTAATCCTTCAATTCCTGACCAATACTGTAATGCCCAAGTGAACTCGGTTAGAACAAAAAATCACTTTGGTCTTCTTCAATGCCCGAGAGAACATGGCATACACTGACTGTGCTCAGTTTGGGTATAGACATTTGTGTAACATCACTATATTTGTGTAAACATCAATGAAAATACATAATTGAATAATTGTCATCAACAATCTCCCTCTTTGGCATTGATGGCAACACAACATGTCATAATACAAAGAATTATAGAGCAACAGAAACAAGGATAAAAATAATTTATTAATGTCCTTAGCTTCTTTTGATTATCATCCAAAAAACTCCCTTTGTATTCATAATCTCTATTTTTGATAAATTTCTCCATCTATCATCAATAATCTTCTTTCCTTCAATAATTTCTTTGGCATGACATCAATAATATCTCCATCTTAGAAAAGCAATGCCAAAGACTCTAACCAATGCCAAAGACTCATCCAATACACATCTAATGAAGTTGTAATGTACCTATTCTATTGATTCATTGTTAGAATAACTGAAAGGAGGGGTGAATCAGTGGCCTCAATAATATTCCAATAAATCAACCCAAAAACTTAGTAGCACAATATTAAGCCTCTAGTTATCTTCAATCCTACAAGATGTATGCCATGAAATAATCATAATAAATACCTACTACTTAGAGTTCACTTTTAAACCTTATTCTTAACGTTTACTGAATATCAGTCTTTCATTTACCAAAAAATAGTAAATTGCTTAGTGTATACCAATCAATCTAGATTAGTTATGTGTAATACAAAACACTAAAGTAATGACTCATAAACACATTGACATGTGAATTTTTAACATGGAAATCTCGTTAAGGGAAAAAACCACTTGGGAGCGGTAACCCAAAATTTTCACTCTTCTGAAGTGAGCTCAGTGAAGAGCCAACCCTGTTAAAGGTTACAAACACACTGTTAGGTGTGACCTTGTTAGAGGATTTAAATAGAATATTTTTTCACTTGATATCAGGCATCTTTATGATACCTTCTATTGACCAGACCAGTCACAAAGTCAAAAGACAACATGAGCTCGTCCCCTTCTGAAGATTTCAATTTTACACCGCCCAAGGGTTCCCAAAGCCATAGTTTTAGGAACCAAGCTTTTAGCGGGATAGGGTATTTTTCATCCTTACATTTTGAAATAATCCTTCGATCAGCCCCCAATCCTAGAAAGTTTGTCGAACTTGAGCCCCCTACTCGAAAGAAAAGGAACCCGCAAACCAAGCAGCCAGCCAACCTTATCTGTGGATTTGCTACACCTTAGAATACCCAAGCTCATCAGATAACCCTGGGGGCTAATGCTCAACCTAGCCAAAATTGAGCATCTTCGATGGCAAACTAATTTAGCAACACTGAGTCCCCAATGGGGCAGTTCCCTGGCGCTACCAACGATCTTCCTCCACATTTGAAGAAGATCTACCCCAGATATGAGCATCTAGGCCCAAGAACCATAGAAGAACACCTCCAAGATTATAAGGATGCCATGAACCGACACCAGGTACAGCATCAGGATGTTGTGACCCATATGTTCCCTCTTTCCTTAGGACAGAATGAGTTAAATTGGTACCTCAACTTGTCATCCAACTCCATCAACACTTGGTAGGATATGGAAGATGCCTTCCTGACATCCTTCCACATTCACATGGACCCAGTGTGGTCCCACAACCAATTTATCTCTATCAGGAAGCAACCAAAAAAACCCCTCACCACATTCAACCACCGATTCCAACGTGCCTTGAAGCAGTGCATAGGCCCCTTCATACCATCCAAAGACGTGACCATCCAGACATACCTGAATGCTTTGGACCCCATTTTTTCCAATCTCCTTTGGAGAACCACTGCTACCAATGACTGGGATACTTTGGCAAAGGTTTACATCCTGGCCCTGGAGTTGTCTTACGGTTTGAGGAAAGCTCCCAATGGGATTTGACAAAGCCTACCACTTAATATGATGTCTGACAGCACTTCTTACACTAAGGGATACAACCCCAATCTAGCAATGGGTTCCCCAATGATGGCCATGGGCCCACCGCCACTGATAGACTAGTAGGCCTAGTACAGTTATCCATCACAAGCCCAAACAATACTGGGTCTACAATTTTTTCCCTGGAACTAGCCATAGAAAATGCAACAACCCTTGACCCAACCCTCTGGAGTACCTTTCTTCTAGTTGCCCGCGGCTAGAGGATTGCAGTCCTCGACTCTGGGAGCTACTGCTGCTTTCCCCAGGAACCAACCACAACAACCGTCACACTCTGACACAACTACCCAGCTGTCAGCCAAGGTTGAATCCCTCTGGTGACTTGTATCCTCCCTAATGATGGACATGGGATAGTTGAAGGTGGGGCCCTCTACGCCTCACAACCCCAATTCCCAGAGAGGGAATGTTTTCTCCAGACAATGAAATACCAATTCTGGAGGTAGAAACTACAACAACAGGCCTCACCCAAATCAATAGCAATGGAACAAAAATGTGAGTACTAGAGGTCCTCCTCTGAACCAAAACACCACTTAGGGTGGTGCTGGACCTAGTCATTCTGTGCAGCTTATAGAATTCCACCCCCTAACCAATTGGTGTAGATTGCATGACATTGACTCTCTTTCCAAGGTGAACTGTGCCACACTAGAGAAGATCATCATGATCTCCCAGTTGGACAAACAACAACCTATCGGTCCTACTCCCCTAGAATTGTCCACACAAGAGCCTACTCACAGTGCCTTCATGTGTAAGACCATCTTTTTTGAGACAGACAAATAGGATGAAGAAGAGCCTAAATTCCAGGGTTTCTTTGATGAGTCTATCCTAGTGTTTGAGGCCAATGCCTTCACCAACCCATAAACTCCCTACAACACCTAGAGTCAGGCTGGCAAAGGGCCAGTTTACACATTGATGCCTCCCAAAAATACCTCTCCCTAGGATAGCACAACTAATCAATCCTTCACGCTGAAAGGATCTGGCCCTAACCAAGCCAGGGATCCAGATGAGGGAAGTCAACTTTACCCAGGGGGAAGGTTTGACATCACCAAGGTGTTAGAGAAAACCACCACCTCCATGACCTTGATGGAGGTTTTTCTAAATTTCCCCAAGCAGAGGAAGTCCCTTCTAAAGCTCTTGGGGAACCTAGAAGCTGTCTGTCATCCACCAAAGATTGTCACATTTGATGATGCCAACATGGCTATCTTCTTTGGAAACATAGAGGATCCTCCCTTCCTACTAGGCTTGAACATACAAGGGAAGAACCTATACAACTACCTAGTAGATTCTAGTACTTCAAGCAATGCCATGCCCTTATCTATATGCCAGAAGCTCAGACTCACTCCCACTCCATCCAAAGGTGCAGTAGTCCAACTGGAAAAAACTACTGTGAAAATGATAGGTGAGCTAAAAAACATCCTGATTTAGCTCATCCAAGACCCCTGAATATCGAGCACAATAGACATCCAAGTGGTGGATATTCCTAAAAATTATGGGATGTTGTTAAGTCAAAATTGGTCTAAGGCCCTTAATGGGTATTTCTCCACAGACTTCTCCCACTTGTGGCTACCCTAGAAGGGGGAATCAAACCAAATCCAGGTGGAGAGTGAACCAAGAATGAAGTAGGCCCTCACCAAAGTTGGGAGGGTAAATGAAGTCCTTTTCTTTGAATCTTCCCCCAGGGTGTACCAACCCCTAGAGATCCTAACATTTGATTTCACTCCCGGGGAGGATCCCATAGTTATTCAAAGAATTCAAGACCTAGATGAGAAACTGGGGGGTGAGGTAAACTCACAAGGTAACATGAAAACTCCCGCCACACTCTTGTCTAGAACTTGGTGTTGGGTGCACTACCAGAAACACTCTAAACTAGAGTGTGTGTCTTTCATCATCACTGCTATCTGCCACATCAACACCCTCTAGGAGAAAGAACGTAAAGTTGATTTTCCTAGACCCAGTAATCATTCTAGCGATACATCAGACATGTCACTTATCTAGGAACCCTAACCAAAGGCTTCTCTAGAGAAGAACCTCACCCATGCACTATCAGAGCTGGAGAAATCACCTCCCAACCCTCCCAAAATTAATCCAAATACCACTTTGCCCTCCCAGCCCAAGAAAATGAACAGTGACCTGTGGACCCTGAAGTTTGATGGATCCCTGTCTAAACAAGGATGTGGGGCCAGAGTGGAACTGATCATCCCATGAGGAAAATACTTCCTCGCATCTTATAGGTTGTATTTTAACTACATGAATAATGTCATGGAGTATGAGGCCTTGGTCCTTGGACTCCTATTTGCATTAAGAAAAGTAATCGCCCACCTCTAGGTGATGGGTGATTTAGAGTTTATCATAAAATAAGTCTGGAGCCAATACACTTGACATGAAAAAAGGCTGGCCACATACCACAACTGGGCATGGAGCCTAATTGAAGACTTTGATGCTTTTGGCATCGAGCTTATCCCATAGAAATGTAACTATGTTCCAAATTCCCTTGCTGTATCTACCAGCACCCTTGAACCAATGGGTGGCTCCCGGCTCTGGAAGTTTTCTATTGATATGGTCCCCACCCCATCCATCCTAGACAATATCACTCAATTTCAGGTTTTCAAGGATGACCAATACAATCTAGTCTTCATGGCCAATGTTGGCGTCTTTGAGGATCAAATAGTGGAAGAAAGAGATCACAATGATATCAGGCAGGGTGAAGAAGATGACAGGATCATCGAATTACCAACCAACACCATCCTTAAGGGGATGGTGTTGGCAATTTGACTTCCTGAGGAAGCATGACTTATTTTGTGTTGTCAATCATGGCAACAAAGTCATACTTAAGTTCTATCATAAACGGAAAAATGACTAAGTGTGAAAATAGGGCAGACAGATACATACAGAGATCAGCACATCAGCGCTCATGTTAGAGATCACACTAGAGCATGCATGCTTAGATATATACTCTATGGTGTATATACATGCTAGATCCAAATGTGCAGAGTACGAAACATCAGTACGGAAAAGTTACAGACAAATTAGAAGACCTACAGTCCAGGAAACAGAGCATGGAAGCTGACTATAGTTTTGATCAGCGTGAATGATTTTGTAATGTAATGGCTAAGTGCCTTTAGTTATAAGTTTGTAATAATGTAATTAATGTTATAGTAAACACACTTGAGCCGACTAGTTCAGAAGCGTTGTGCATTTTTGTTTTAGGGCCGACTAATGATTTGTTTTGGGTCGCGCCTATTTGGAATTGAAGATATAAGTATGTAATGTAAAGATATGTTACAAGAGTCAATTAGAAAAAAAGATGAAGTTATAGAGGGACAGTACTATGAAGTCAGTAGATGATATAGCTCTTTAAGGATTAAGAGCATTCATGCATACATAGAACTGATCAGACAATAGTGTCATTACAGTAGTTCATTTTTTTTTATATAGTGCATATCAACATTCAGAGGGTTGTAGCCTTCATCTTATTGGGCAGTGAGCCTAGGCAGTGAGCCATATACCTTTAACAAGGTTTTTTAAAAGACTCCTAACAGGGTCAGACCTTAAACCAGGTCATTGTACTTAATTTGTAAAGACTGCTTCTAACAGGGCAAAGGAACTTTAACAGGTTCATTATACCTAGTACAATATTTTGTGGGTACTAATCCCCACCAGATTTTTCCTTTGATCAAGGTTCTCCGTAATCATATCATGTGTTATGTGTTC